>QXTE01000572.1:2109-56285 GCA_003942145.1 Platysternon megacephalum
GCAGGCCGGCACGGCCCCCCCACCCCACACTCAGCAGTGGCACCAGCAGCAGTCCAGGAAGGGAGCACTCCAACCGGCAGCAGCCCAGGGAGAAGGAGCTCCAGCCAGCAGGACAGGCAGAGGAGACTGAGCACTCCCTGGGTACCAGGATGGTCCCCCGCTCCTGCCCTGAGGGGCTTGAAATCAGCCCTGGGAGAGGGCTGCTGCTAGGAAAGCAGCAAGCCTAGGCTGAGTGGGGAAAGCAGCCTCAGCTGGGGGCCATGCCCCAATCAGGCCCAAGCTGGCTTAATAAGGGCCCAGCTGGCCCTTATAAGAGGGCAGCGGGCCAGGAGCAGGCAGTTTCCCTCTAGCTGAGGAGGGAGATAGACCTAGGTCCCTGAGTGCTAAAGGGTACTGGAGTGAAGCAGGGCTGGGGAAAGGCCAGAGGAGCCAGCAACTCCCCAGGCTGCAGGGCTTTGTACAAGGCCCCTGGAGGTGCTGGGTTGCAGGGAAAGGCAGCAGGTCAAAACCTCCCTTGCCTATGATGACTGGCTTATACAAATTGCAGTTGGCCCCAGTGAAAGGGGGCTAGATGGTGACTGGCAGTAGCCCATAGGCTGAGGCAAAGTGGGGATAGAGGGTTGGGGGTTCCCCTGGGTGGGGAGACCCTGAGACTGCAGGGGTATTGCCGGGGGCAGCACCCCAAAGTCAAGGGGCACTGGGTCCTGGGAGGGACATGGTGGCCAGCGGCAGCAGGATACCGGCCTGCAGAGGGTGCTCTGCGCTGGAAAGAGCTAATTCCCTGAGACGACCAGCAGGAGGTGCCGCAGGGGTGAGTCCCACACCGCCACAGTCCACAGCAATTAAATGCCTGGGTCAGCTGACTCAGGCTTGTGGGGATGTAAAATTGCTGTGTAGACATTCGGGCTCGGGTTGAAGACAGACCTCTGGGATCTCTTGCCGGGTCTCAGAGCTTGGTTTCTAGCCTGAGCCTAACATCTACACAGCAATTTTTAGCCCTGCCCCACAAGCCTGAGTTAGCTGACCTAGGCCAGCTGCAGCTGTGCTGTGGTCTCTGATTCCAGTGTAGACCTATCCTGAGACCCCCTAAGCCTGTGACATGCACTGGCTCATTCAGATTTAAACTGAATTGTAAAGGTGATTGTCAAAGGGGAAAAAGTTGGGCCTACATCACTTTTTTGCTTCTTTTTCATAGCTGCATAGAGTTAGACCACATGGGCCCATAAACCGCTGTGCCCTCCTAACTATAATGTACCCACTCCTGCATAGATATGATAGATGCTGCACCCAACAGTTTCCCTTGTCACACACCTCAGAGGGTGAAAAACAGATCTCATCTCATAATCACAGCTCGGCCACAACCTCAGAGTAATCCACACACGTCCTCAAATCCCAAACAAACCTTTAGCAAGCAACCCCAACCACCATATAGTATAGGTCCACCTAACACTCAGACTGCACATGCAGTGTATCCAAATAATTTCCACTGGCTACTACCATCTCCTGGGGAATAGAGGGAAGGTGGTGTGGACAACCTTGCCCCACCCCACCCCCCGGTCTTTTAATAGTGTTAGATGGAATCCTGTGCATGAGAGTGACTGGGTTGGGAAAGAAGGTGAAGAGCTTGTACATTTCAGCTGCTGTGGAGTTGTTAGAATAACGGGGTGTGTGTTAACTCTCTTTCAGCAATGCTGCAACATGTCTATTAAGGTTGCATGGGCAACCTAAACTGCACTTCGGGTTTCAGAAGTTTGAGTTTTGCTCTACTCAACATTGTGTAAGGGGATGACTACCACCAACCAGCCATAACTCTGAATTAATGGAGCAATTTGCCATTGAATTGCCATGAGGTTTTTTTTTTTTAAAGCAGGAAAAGATATGTTGGTGGTAAGAGTTAGTCATTTAGGCATTTGTATATCATATATCCTGCAATTTGCATACCCAGCCAGCTCCCCTGTATCAGCTGGGACCACACCAGCCCACACCTCCCTACCCCCAGTTCACCAACATTTCTGTTGCCATTACTGCCATACCCCAACTCATCTGCGAAGGACAGCTGCATTACAGCAAGACATGGTGTTACTGGTCGAGTTTCACAAGGGTTTGAGGGTGAAGTTTGTGGCAGCGCCAGTGAGAGAAATCACCTGAGACATGGACCACACAGTCCTCTGGCTCCTTGTCACTCCCTGTACCAAACATTAGACCAGCTGCAGCTGATTCTGCTGTGTTCACAGCAAATCTCCCCATGAAATTAAAACATTAAACCCAACTCCTAGCGTGAGTTATTGTATCTTTACTGCACAAGTGGACAAAGGCTCTGACTAGAAGCAGCAGCAGTGGTGGGGTGTTCCCTGGGGCATTGACATCAGCACGTTCCCTCACTAAACAGGCTGCATAAGAAACCCTGTTATGTTTTTTTTCTTTATTGGTGCATATGCACTGTAATCCTTCCAGACTGCACGTTAAATGCCATCCATGGTTTGGGTCCCTCAAAGCCTTAGGAGGTGCCAGGCACCACCTGGGGTAAAAATTGAGCCCCTTTTGACTTCCATCACAGCAATAGGTTAATCTCTCATTCTGCGAACACACAAATCAAAACACACCTAGCAACATTTTGAAAAATGGCTGTTTTTTCAGGGCTTATATCTTAGGAACCTGTGGCTTCAATAACCCCAAATTTGAGTCACTAACTGTACTCTGCATAGCACAGCGAGGTTCAAGAAAATCTGTAGAAGCAGGAGGCATTACAAGCACTTGCAAGCATTCTTTAAACTGAGCTAGAGGGACAATGGAGGGAAACACTTCCATCTGCAGCATCGGAGGCTCTGAGGGGTGGGAAGTGAGGGTCTCAGCTGAATGAGAACACCCCATGAAGATGAATGTAGTCTGAAACAATAGCCCTGAAATGTGTGAACTGCTCCATTTATCTCTGGGTTTCCCTTCCAGCTCCAGAGTCCTTTACAACCTACTGATTGATATGCATGAAGTTTGTCTGTTCTCAGCTCCTCACCCAAAGGGGCAGGACTTCCCCAGATCCTGGCTCACATGGGGGCAGGGAGGGAGCCTCAGACCCTCACAAAAGGGCCAGGCTCCCAAATCTGCCTTACTTGGGGGGGGGGGTCCAACCCCTGTAGATTGGTATGGACCCTCAGATCCTGGCAAATATGGGGGCAGCAAAAGATGCTCAGACACCCCAGAGGATCAAGGTCTGTATATCCCAGCTCATATGAGGGGCAAGGGAGGGAAGCTTAGATCCCTCTACAGGGGCAAGCCCCCCCCCCCAGCTCTGGGCACACATCTGGGAAGGGAGAATTTGAGGCTGACAGGTGCTTCTGCCCCATTCTCTCCCAGTCCCCCTGCTACTCACCCCCACATCCCCCTTCCCAGTGTTCCACCCCTGCATTCCCCCTAATAGCCATGCCTCCCTCATCTGAGCCCTCAGTCTCTCATCTACCACCCATCCCCATTTATCCCCCCTCCCCATAACCCCATCTCCTCGCTGCAGCCCCAAAGCCCCTCCCCCAATTCCCCCACTCCTCTGCTCCCTAATATCCCTCTTCTCCCAGGAAGCTGTCACATGACTATTTCCCCCCACAAATACTTTCCATTACCCCCCCCCCCAATAAAATTCAGCTAGGTCAACCCAGCTACCTCGCTCCCCAGTGTGAAAAATCCACACCCCTGAGCAGCATTGTTAAGCCAACTTAGCCCCAAGTGTAGCTAGCAGGGGCAGTCAGCTCTCACTTCTCTAGCTCTGCTGGACCCAGACCCAGCAATCCGAGGCGCACTTGTAAACCAGCACAGGCATTGATCCACTCCCGGCCAAAGCCCTCCCCTTCCCCTGGAGCACTGCAGGCTCCACTAACCCACATGGCATTATATGCACTGGTGTCCAAACGAGGGTGTAGGCAGCACCATCTCACCTGTCAGCCAAATGCACATTCCACCTCCACCCTGCATCTACCCTTTGCATTTATCTTCTGCCAGCTGTGCTCACATCAAGGTGGGCTCCGGGACCCAGGGTAGTGGAGAAAGGTGGGGCTCCCAAAATCACATTGGCCACAGACACCCCATTGATACCCATATTGTTGGGTGGGAATAAAGTCCAGCTTGTCCCACTTTGAGAATGCTGGATCTCCAGAATGCTCTGGCATGATGGACCCTGCTGGTGCCTCACACTTTGGTGTCCGTGACCCTCCCTCAGCCAAGGCCTGCATTATGAATGAGTACTGTCCTTTCTGGTGCCTATGTCCATGTGCACTTTGGGGTTGGGATTGGGGGTAGAGGGGAGACTGCTCTCCACACCCACAATTACTCTGGGGACATCTGCATCTGAAAAAGTGGTTTTTTACCTACAAAAGCTTATGCCCAAATAAATAGGTTAGTCTTTAAGGTGCCACCAGACTCCTTGTTGTTTTTGTGGATACAGACTAACCCGGCTACTCCCTGATATCTGGGGACATCAGCAACCTGCACCATCTGTGGGTGAACCGCAGCAATAATTGCCATATAAACCTCCCCACCACAGCACTGACCGCTGACTTGTCAGCATCAGACTGATTAGTCACTGACCTGCAGCAGTCTGGGGTTGCCAGCCTCCAGATGGCAATAGCAACCTGCCTCTGGACTGGTAGGGTGTCTCTCATTGCATGTCCTGGCTGTGAAGGAGCCAAGGCGAGCTCCAGGAAGGTGATCTTTCTCACGCAGCAGTTCTGGAGCCGCTGCTGGCCATCCCAGGGCTGCGTGACAGTGTAGTCTCACAGCGCTGTGCTTTTGGCCCTACTCCAGACCCACTGGTCAGCATAGGGCAATTCCACAGCTTTTAAACCTGCATCAATTGTCTCCATTGTGCCATGTCTGCATGCAGTCTGCGTGAGTGCCTTTGCAAGGTATGCTGCTGCCTTCTCAGGGCAACAACCCTCCACCATGTCTCATGCCCTGTATCTGTCTCCTGGCTTCAAAGTGAGAGTTGCATTCATGCCATTGGCTTGAACAGGTCATTATCCTGAGCTGGATCCAGGCCTTGCCACCAGTTGGAACGGAGGCTGCAAACAGAAATATAGAGTGTGCCACGCCAAAAATGGTTTATCTACTGAATTCATGGGCTAAGAGCACCCCAGGAAGGACAGACACGTTCTCCCACAATACACTGCAGAAGAATAAATAGAGCAGCACAGTTTAATGCAATGCTAAGAACCAGGGAATGGGCCTCCAGCACCTCACACAAGTGTGGGCAGCACCACTGTGGACACAGTTACTTAAGTACAGCCTCACAATGTGGACACTCACACCTGGAATAGGCCAATTCAGGAGCCCAGACACAGGCGCTGATCACCTGGGTTAACTCGGCAGTGTAGACATACCCTGAAGGTTGCCCAACACTGCCACATATGCTTCTAGAATGTTGAGTGCACCAAGACTTAAACATCTGGAAAGCAGGAAATCCAGAGCTAAGATACACACTAGCTCTGCTCCGCAACCTTAACTCTGCCCCTTGGAGCTGGCAAGAGCCAGTTGTCAGTATGCTTCAGGTAGGACTGTGTCATAATACGCATAATAAGGAGTGACTAAGTAAATGTGCCATTTTTGTGGTGTGATGTGGCCCACAGAATTCTCTGCGTCATCTGCATGCACTCAACCACCCTGTGCTGTGTTGGGGTAGCTGCATAGACTGGGGCAGGGGTCACTTTCTGCAGGTTGTCACAGATCACACTGCACTGTCAGGGTCTCTGCACCCAGCGGATCACAAACCCCTGGTTTCTGTTCTGAGTTACGTGGGTCGTACGATTACAAAGGTCTGTTCTTGCTGTAGGGATTTGTAACCATCTGGTAAGGCACATGACTGCGCACTCCAGAGCAGAGGTAAGTGTGGGCCATGTTCCATAGAACAAGGGTGAAGGGGTGGGAACACTGGCGTCTCGGGTGGGGTGTGCAGCTGGCATTCACAGAGCCTGCCCTAAATGTGACTTTTGCCTTGGTGAGGGCACAACCGGACAGTTTCTCCTCCTGTTTCCACAGTGCTCCAAGGTAGAGAGCTAAGATGTCTGTGAGGGGTGGGTTCGGGCTATCACCTTATATCATGGAGAATAAATTGGCCCATAGCTTAGAGGAAGCCTAGTGGCAAAAGCATGAAAAGAGTCAGGAGAGCTGCGTTCTCAGTTTTGTCAAGAACAGTCATAGCGGGACCCCAGGGAAGTCAGTGCCAGTCTCTGCACATGGGTTTTGTTAGCTGTAAACCAGAGATAATAAAAGAAACCAAAAAGGCTTAGCAGCAATATCTCCTCTGTGCCAGGGCTAGGCCAGAGCCGGCTCAAAAGAAGAGGAAGTGGAGACAAAGGAGGAGCCACCAAGAGCAGGAAATAGGTTATAGGCCCATCCTGCTATTAAAGAGCAGTCCCATATTGCTGTGGTAATCAGACTCCCTCACTGAGATAATGGCCAGTGTACCTGTAGGTGTGTATTAATAGCTTCCTGTGCTGGTATATCTTAGAGGAGAACAACCTCAGCCAGGCTCAGTGGAAATGCCCCTGAAGTATGATGACTCCTCCCTGCAGGAGCCTTTCCGGGTTGCTTGAATAAGTGATTAAGTGCCTGTGACACATGAAAGTTATGGGCACATATCTGCTTGCTGTGGGGGCTGGATACTTGCCTGGGTGTGAAGCTCTAGTCCCTCCTTAGCTGCTGCAGTAATGCACAACAGACGGTACCGATACAGTGACATACAGGCCAGCGGCACTCACACTGACCCTGGGAGCTGTTATGTGCTATGGGATGTGTAGTTAGTGTCATACATACAAGTGGTAAATGCACTCAGAGACCAGGCAAAGGACCATCAGCACCGCAGGGCCTGGGTTTATGAGACACTGTAACTGTCTCACAGGATGACACCAGCCCTTTAAGAGAGAGCAGGGTCAGTGCACCTGTGCCACATTAGCTGACCCAGGTTGGGTTTAAAAGAGGGCACCGGGGGCTGGGGGAAGACTCAGTGAGAGAGATCTCAGTGAGAGAGATCTAGGCAATCAGAACTAGGAAGTGGGGCCATGGTCTGAGCAGTGGCTGAGTCCAGAGGTGATGGGTCATTATTGGTGCCACCTTCAGTTCTACCTATTGGCATGAAAAGGAGACAGGTGGGGTACAACACTGCAGGAGAAAGATGAATTATTGACCCACAGGCTTCAGCCCTGGGGTAGTTGGGCAGCAGGCTCCAGTGGCAGAACTTCAGGAGCCTGGCCACGGGGCTTTGGGTGGCGACCCCTGGAACTGGCAGTGGGTGCTGACCACTGGTTCCGGCTATGTGGCCCCGACCTCTGGCTGCAGGGCTTTTGGCTCTGGCCTCCAGCTATGGCCATACAGTGGTGGGTGCTGGCCCCCAGCTCTGGTCCCGGGCTCCGGCTGCATGGTGATGGGAGCCAGCCCTGCATGCTGATCCTTGGCTCCAGCCGCATAGCAGTGGGCTCCGAACCTTGGTTCCAGCCCTGGCTCTGACCACACAGTGGTGGGTGCTGACCCCCTATTCTGGCCATGTGGCCCTGGCGCTGACCCACAGCTGGCAGCGGGTGCCGACCCTTGGCAGCAAGAGCTGGCCCTGGGTGCCGACCCCTGGCCTTGGCTGCGCAGCAGCGAGCGCTGGCTCCAGCCATGCGGTGGTGGATGCTGACTTCCAGCTCTGGCTGCAGACACTGACCCCCATCTCTGGCCACATGCTCTGGTCCCTGGCCACACTACAGGGGATGCCAATCCCTGGCTCCAGCTGCGTGGTGGTGGGACTCACCACCACCACCCATTGCCCTGGGCTACTGCTGCCTCCCTTGCCCTGGGCTACTGCTGCCTCCCCCATCACCCCTCACCCCTGCTGCCTCCCCCTCTGTCCCCCCCATCCAGGGCTTAATTTGTCCTGGGGCTTGCTGAGAAAAGTGATATTAACAAACATGCAAGTATCACTCCTCACAGCAGACTTACTAGCTAGTTGGGAGGCTGTGAGGAGTGATACTTGTATGTTACTAAGTGTGCTGTGAAAAGTGATATTAATGAACATACAAATATCACTTTTCACAGCATTATTTTTATTATTGAGTCCGCAAAAAACCCTACATAAATAAATTACAATGATTTGGATGTGTACATGTGCATATTTATTTATTTTTCCTAAGGTTAATTAAGTATTTTAGGAAAAAGTGTCAGTGTGGCTGCCAGTAAGAGTTGGTGGCCTCACTCTGAGGCCACCAAAAAATTTGTTGTGAGAACCTCTGCACTAGGATAACCCCTTTGTATTAAGTCCAGGAAGGGTTTAGCTTACTAATTGAATGCAGGGATCTTTTCAGGTCAACTTTTAACTTGAACAGTATTTTTCCAATAAGGACAATTCTTAACTAACCAACAATTTATTAATTCACCCAGAACCACATTCATATACAATCAACAGTTCACTACTGAAATGTAGACACAACCAATTGTGTACTATACACAATATAGTCTTGCAAGTGATTATCACAGGCCAGAGTTGAGACTCGGCACTTATATCCAGGAACAATGCAAATTATCTAGATTTCTTATTACATTTACTTATGATAATAAATTCTCAGTTCCAAACACATTTATCACACTTCTGAGGATGCACTTGTCTTTAAGCCACCTTTTAAGAGTGTGGTTACTTCTCTTTGCTTCTTGCGTAGTCCGTCGGTTCGATGATAACGTTTTCATACTATCTCTTTTTGTGGATTCTGGAGTGATGCTGACGTCCAAAGCATGATGTACGTGTTTGTGAGCAGATAGGGCAGACAAAGTCATCTCTTTGCTTGGATTGGTCCAAAATGGATAAGTTTAGAATATTAAAAACAATTGCTTAAAACAATTAATTTCAATTTCTTTTAGGCCAATTTGCTTGGACTTATAAAGGAGTTAAAAAAACATGGTTGGGTGAGGTCTCACTAGAGAGTGTAGATTCAGCAAGGTAACCTACAGTTATTGATACTGAAGAATAGAAGGGGAAATACAATCTTTGAAATGAAATCTCATCACTTCTTATCCTCTTAACCCTGGGATGGGAGAGAATCCTTTTCACACAGCTGGTCTGGGCATCTGTCATGGGTTCTTCAGTTTCTTGCTGGGTTTAGCCAACTCAGTTGACACATGGGGTACGTCTACACTACGGGATTACTCCGAATTTACGGAATTCGATTTTTTGAAACCGATTGTATAAATTCGATTGTACGCGGCCACAGTAAGTGGATTAATTCGGCGGTGCGCGTCCATGTACTAAGACTAGTGTCGAATTCCAGAGCATTGCACTGTGGGTAGCTATCCCATAGTTCCCGCAGTCCCCCCCGCCCATTGGAATTCTGGGTCGAGATCCCAATGCCTGATGGGACAAAAAATATTGTCGCGGGCGGTTCTGGGAACATCCTCCCCCTCCCTCCATGAAAACAACGGAAGACAACCATTTCGTGCCTTTTTTCCTTGTTGAACTGTGCAGACGCCATACCTCGGCAAGGATGGATCCCACTCAGCTCAAGTTTGCAGTCATGAACATTGTAAACACCTCGCGCATTATAGTGCAGTTTATGCTGAACCAGGACCAGAAAAGCCAGGCGAGGAGGAGGCAGCTACGGCAGCGCGGCGACGAGAGTGATATGGACATGGACACAGAATTGTCTCGCGCCACGGGCCCCGGCGCTTTGGAGATCATGTTGGTAATGGGGCAGCTTCTCGCTGTGGAACGCCGATTCTGGGCCCGGGAAACAAGCACTGACTGGTGGGACCGCATAGTGCTGCAGGTGTGGGACGATTCCCAGTGGCTGCGAAACTTTCGTATGCGTAAGGGCACTTTCCTGGAACTTTGTGACTTGCTTTCCCCTGCCCTGAGGCGCCAGAACACCAAGATGAGAGCAGCCCTCACAGTTGAGAAGCGAGTGGCGATAGCCCTGTGGAAGCTTGCAACACCGGACAGCTACCGGTCAGTCGGTAATCAGTTCGGAGTGGGAAAATCTACCGTGGGGGCTGCTGTCATGCAAGTAGCCAAAGCAATCGTTGAGCTGCTGCTAAAAAAGGTAGTGACGCTGGGAGATGTGCAGCTCATTGTGGATGGCTTTGCTGCAATGGGATTCCCTAACTGTGGTGGGGCGATAGATGGAACCCATATCCCGATCTTGGCACCGGAGCACCAGGGCAGCCAGTACATAAACCGCAAGGGGTACTTTTCTATGGTGCTGCAAGCAATGGTGGATCACAAGGGACGTTTCACCAACATCAACGTGGGATGGCCGGGAAGGGTTCATGACGCCCGCGTCTTCAGGAACACTAGTCTGTTTAAACGGCTGCAACAAGGGATTTACTTTCCAGACCGGAAAATTACCATTGGGGATGTTGAGATGCCCATCGTTATCCTTGGGGACCCAGCCTACCCCTTAATGCCGTGGCTCATGAAGCCATACACAGGCAGCCTGGACAGTAGTCAGGAGCGGTTCAACTACAGGCTGAGCAAGTGCAGGATGGTGGTAGAGTGTGCCTTTGGACGTTTAAAAGGTCGCTGGCGCTCGTTACTGACTCGCTCGGACCTCAGCCAAACCAACATCCCCATTGCTATTGCAGCTTGCTGTGTGCTCCACAATCTCTGTGAGAGCAAGGGGGAGACCTTTATGGCGGGGTGGGAGGCTGAGGCAAACCGCCTGGCCGCTGATTACGCGCAGCCAGACACCAGGGCGATTAGAAGAGCACACCGGGAAGCGGTGCGCATCAGAGAAGCTCTGAAAACAAGTTTCATTGCTGGCCAGGCTCCTGTGTGAAAGTTATGTTTGTTTGTCCCTGTTGAAAACCCGCCCCCTTGATTCACTCATTCCCTGTAAGCAACCCACCCTTCCCCCTTCCCCCTTCGATCCCAGTTTGATTTGAAAAAAATAAAGTCAGTTTCGTTTACAACTCAAGAACTTTTTATTAACGGGTGGTAATGAACATAGGGAGAGAAATAACCAGGTAGTCCGGGTGGGGTTTGGGAGGAGGGTAGGAGTGAAGGAACAGGGCAGGAAAAACATTCAAAATAATGAGAGCCTTTTGCTTGGGCTCTCTAATGGGGTGGAGTGGCAGGGTGCACGGAGCCTCCCCCCCCGCGTTCTTACACGTCGGGGTGAGGAGGCTACGGGACTTGGGGAGGGGGGAGGGCGGTTATAGAGGGGCTGCAGCGGCACTCGGTAATCCTGCAGCTGCCGTTCCTGGAGCTCCACCAGACGCCGGAGCATGTCTGTCTGCTCACGCAGCAGCCCCAGCGTTGCATCCCGCCACTTCTCGTCTCGGGCGTCCCTCCTCTCCTCACGTTCGTCCCTTCTCTCCTCACGTTGGTCCCTTTTCTCCTCCCGTTGGTCCCTCATGTCCTCCCGTTGGTCCCTCTTCTCCTCACGGTCACTGGCCTCTTTCCGGAATTTTAATACAGTGTCCTTCCAGTCATTGAAATTAGCTCTCTCATCCCGGGTCGATTGCATAATTTCCGAGAACATGTCGTCTCGCGTGCGTCTCTTTCGCCGCCTTATCTGGGAGAGCCTTCGGGCCGGGGGCGGGAGGATTGAAAAATTTGCAGCTGCAGGAGGAGGGAAAAAAAGGGAGAGAAGTATGTAAAAAGATACATTTTATAGAACAATGCTTATACTCTTTCACGGTGAACACTTTTCACATTACATAGCAATGTACAAGGTCGCATTTTGCATCTTATATTGAGTGCCCGCGGCTTTGGTGTTAGAGATCACAGCAGACGCAGGGCCGGGCAACAGAATTCGGCTTGTATGCAGCCATGGTAAGCCATTGTCCTGCGGCTTCTGCATTAAATCAGCGCCCTCCTTTCCCATAGCAAGCAAAGCCCTTTACGTGCTGCGGTTTTCCTGTTACCGTGCAGCATCAGATAACATAATAACCCCCACCCACCACCCATTCAATTCTGTGGGATGATCGGTTGACCCCCTCCCCCCACCACGTGGCTGGTATCATGGAAGATCCATGCAGATAACAAACTAGCCCCCCCATCCACTTCTGTGGGATGATCGCGTTACCCCTCCCCCCACCGCGTGGCTGGTATCAGGGAAGACCCCTGCTAGCCAAACGCGAAAACCTCAGCGCCATTGTCCACCCACTCCCCCCCGCCCGCTTGGCTAACTGCAGGGAAAGATTTCTTTTCAGCTACAGGCAAACAGCCCAGTAGGAACGGGGCCACCTCTGTCCCCTTAATTACATTCCCGTATTTCAAACAGGTTACCCTGAACGATATCACTCTCCTGAGGATAACACAGCAAGATAAAGAACGGATGTTGCTTGAATGCCAGCAAACACCGGGACCATACGCTGCCAAGCTTTGTCAAGCAATGATACCGGATTACTTGCTGCTAGCATGGCGCGGTCAAGTGTCCTACCATGGAGGACGGAATAAGGCTGCCCTGCCCAGAAACCTTCTGGAAAAGCTTTTGGAGTACCTCCAGGAGAGTTTCATGGAGATGTCCCTGGAGGATTTCAACTCCATCCCCAGACACGTTAACAGACTTTTCCAGTAGCTGTACTGGCCGCGAATGCATCCCAAGTCCCCAGGGCAAATTAATCATTAAACAAATACTTGTTTTAAACCATGTTTGATATATTTGAAAAGGTACACTCACCAGAGGTCCCTTCCAGGGGGTCTGCGATGCCGCCTTGGGAGGGTTCGGAGGGCACTTCGGTCAGGGTCAGAAACAGCTCCTGGCTGTCGGGGAGAATGGAGTGCTGTGTGCTCTCCACAAGTTCGTCCTCCTCCTCCTCCTCCTCTTCCCCGTCCGCAGATTCGTCATTCAAGGATGAGATTAACCCCTCCTCGGAGTCCACGGTCAGGGGTGGGGTAGTGGTGGCGGCCCCCCCGAGAATTGCATGCAGCTCCTCGTAGAAGCGGCATGTCTGCGGCTCTGCCCCGGACCGTCCGTTTGCCTCCTTGGTTTTCTGATAGGCCTGTCGGAGCTCCTTCACCTTAATACGGCACTGATAGGAGTCCCGATTGTGGCCTCTCTCCATCATGCCCTTGGAGATCTTGTCGAAAATTTTTGCATTCCGTCTCTTGGAACGCAGTTCTGCGAGCACGGAATCCTCTCCCCATATAGCGATCAGATCCAGTATCTCGCGTGTGGTCCATGCTGGTGCTCGTTTGCGGTTCTCGGACTGCATGGCTACCTGTGCTGTTCAGCTCTGTGTGGTCACCTGTGCTCACCAGGCTGGGCTAACAGGAAATGAAATTCAAAAGTTCGCGGGGCTTTTCCTGTCCAACTGCCCAGAGCATCCGAGTTTAGATTGCTGTCCAGAGCGGTCACAATGGTGCACTGTGGGATACCTCCCGGAGGCCAATACCTTCGAATTCTGTCCACACTAACCCTAATTCGAACCGGCAATGTCGATTTCAGCGCTACTCCCCTCGTCAGAGAGGAGTACAGAAACCGATTTTAAGAGCACTTTAAATCGAATTAAATGGCCTCGTTGTGTGGACGGGTACAAGGTTAATTCGCTATAACGCTGCTAAATTCGAACTAAAATCGTAGTGTAGACCAGGTGACTTCAATTTACACACCCTAGTGTCAGGGCTCATAGGAAGGGGCCGCCCTCTTATACCTACTGCATGTGCCAAGTGAGTGCCTTGATTTTAGCTCTTTCAATTTCTTTGATTCATTTCAAGGCTTGTATTTCCCTACTATCAGTTGGGAAGCCCCCCCACGCCCCTTTAAGCAATTTCTCTTAATGTTCCTAAATTATACCATAGTTTTTATGTTTTAATATTTCTTTTTCCTTGTGCCAAACAATTCCTATTCTTCTAGAGTGCAAAAATTATTTACAATGAAAACCAACTCCTTATAATCTTATAAATTTGGAGGATGTACTCCATATATTCTTTGATTATACTTAAGCATTTCACATTATTTAGGACTTACAGTAGAACAAAATACATTATTCACATAGAGATCTGACTCACAAGGCAAAAAATAAGTCCAATAAAAGTTATTACCTCACCCACCCTGTTTCTCTAAGACAAAAAAATGTGACACTTCTAATTTGGGGTGAAAGACAGTATATCCATAATATACTTGATTAATATATTGATTTACAAGGAAAACAATGTGTAGTTTATAATTTGGGGTGAAAGCATGTGGCTTGGCTTTCTTGGCGTAACAGGCAGTTTGCCTGTCATTTTTAGTTTGCTTAACTTGCAGCTTCCCCATCTTTTGATCCAGTCAAGATGCAGTGGGCTACTTTGCATAGGAAAGCAGGGTGTGACCCTTGCTTGGTAACTTGGAGTTCTTTTTAGCTAGGTTGGGAGGGAGAAAGAGGTGTTATCTGTATGCAGATGATGAGGGATTCTTACATAGGCGATTAGAAGAGCTCTGAGTGGCTTGAAAGCTTGTCTCTCTCGCCAACAGAAGTCCAATAAAAGATATTACCTCACCCACCTTGTGTCTCTAATACTCTCATTTAGGCATTTTAGTTTCTATTCTTGGGGAATGTCCAACCTTGGCTGATCTGTGGGTCCTTAGACAAGGTGTCTCACATGATGCGAACCATTTTCTTATTGTCTTCATAAGTGGATCCTATTCTGGGATAAACAGAGGTGGATGGGTTTTTTTCTAATTTTTGAGGGCCAGAAGGGATCATTAGTTATTAATCATTCAAGGCATATCTAGTCTATGTATCCCTTACTGCTCTCCCATTCTCTCATCCCGGGCTCCGGCAGGCTCCCACTGGAATCAGTCATTGCAGTGCAGCTGACAAATGGAAATACTTGTTCACTCAGGCTTTATCCCTGTTCACTGCAAACTCTTGGAGACCAACCCACCAATTTTTGTGTCAGCTGCAAACTCTACCATCATTGATTGTGTATTTTCTTCCATATTGTTGATTCATAGATTCCAAGGCCAGAAGGGACCATTGCGATCATCTTAGGGTGACCATATTTCCGAAAGAGAAAACGGGACACCCCCTGCTGTTTGTCCGAGCCCCCTGGAACTGGAACCCTGTGGGGGGCCCCCTCAGGAGGCTGTCACCCTGTGGCTGGAACCCTGCTGCCCCCTCCCATGCTGGAACACTGCCTCCCCCCCTCCTGGCGGGAGTGGTATCTCCACTCCCCCCTGCACATTCTTCCACATTGCACCCCACTTTTTTGACAAAAGCGGGCATTTGTCCCGTTTGCTCTTCCAACTGATCGAGTCAGCAAGAGCAAACAGGGCAAATCCCTCCTTTTGAAAACAAAAAGAAGTCAGGGCAGCCAGGACAGGGCTTGAAACAGGGACTGTCCCAGCCAAAACGGGATGTATGGTCACCCTAGATCATCTAGTCTGACATCCCGTATAACACAGGCCATGAAACTTTCCCAAAATAATTCCTAGAGCAGATGTGTTAGAAGAAACAGCCAATCATAGAATCATAGAATCATAGAATCTCNCTTAAAAGTTGTCAGTGACGGACAATCCACCACGACCCTTGGTAAACTGTTCCAATGGTCAGTTACCCTCATGATTTAAAATTTACACCTTATTCCCAGTTTCAATTTATCTAGCTTAAACTTCCAGCCATTGGATTGTGTTAGACCTTCCTCTGCTATATAGTAAATATTTATTCTCTATATAGATATTTATGGACTGGGATCAAGTCACCCCCTAATCTTCTCTTTGATAAGCTAAAAAGATTGAGTTCCTTAAGTCTATAACTATAATACAGGTTTTCTATTCCTCTAATCATTCTTGTGGCTCTTCTCTGAACCTCTCTAAGGGCTTGTGTACACTTAAAATGCTAGAGCGGCACTGCTCCAGCTGTACTGCTGTAGAGCTTCAGTGAAGACACTACCTACACCGATGGGAGAGCTTCTTCTGTTGGCACAGGTACTCCACCTCTCCCATTGACCTAGTGCTATCTACAGCGGGGGATTGGGTTGGTTTAACTGCGTCGCTCAGGTGTGTGGATTTTTCACACCCCTGAGTGATGTAGTTCTACCGACTTAATTTCCTAGTGTATACCAGGCCTAATTCATCAACATTCTTCTTGAATTGTGGGCACTGGAACTGGACACAGTATTCCAGCAGCAGTTACACCAGTGTGAAATGCAGAGTTAAAATAACCTTTTTACTCCTACTTGAGATTCCCCTGCTAAGGATATTGAAAAGCACTGAGCCAAGAACAGATCCCTGTAGGACTGTGCTTGCAATACCCCTATTGATGACGAATCCCCATTTACAATTGCACGAGTGATCACTCGGTTTGCTAGCTTTTAATCCATTTAAAATGTGCTATTCTGATTTATGATGTTTTTATCAGACTATCATATGTTACTTGCAGAAGTCTAAGTCTATCAGATCTACACAGATACTGTCATGCAAACTTGGGATCTCATAAAAACTGATACAAAGTTTGTTTGACAGACCTATTTTCCATAAAAACGTATTGATTGGCATTCATTATACTACCATCCTTTACTTCATTATTTGCTTTGCGTGGGATTTGCCTACTCGGGTAATCCTGTTTACAGTTTGTAAATATCAGCACAACATTAGCTTCCCCTCGGTGTTTTGGAACTTCCCCAGTTTTCCATGATTTATTTAAAAAGCAACACAGGTGGTTCAGAACGCTCCTTGGCCAATTCTTTTTAATACCCTTGGGTGCAATATATCAAATTGTACAGATTCTAAAAATCTTTAATAGCTGCTGTTTGATGTCTTTCCTAAGTGATTGTCGGATAGAAAGAATTATCACTGTAAGATGTGTATACATCATCCTGCTTCTTTCCAAATACAGAACATAAGTATTCATGCCTTTTCTGTGTCATTGATAATTTTAACATCTTCGTGCTATATCGGACCTGTACCATTGCTAGGATTCCTTTTGTTCCTGATGTATTTTTAAAAATTCCTCCTTATAATCCTTAACCTTAGCATCTATAGATATTTTGAATGACACTTTTAGTTTCCCTTGTCAGGTCTTCGTATTCCCTTAATTTTAATTTATTGTCATTTCTATCAACGTCCTGTGACACTTTCTCAGGGTGTTCAGGACTGTGAGTCACCTTGTTACACCCCTGCTTCTGTGAGAGGGAGACTTGCTGGTGCTGAACTGGATGACACCCAAACATCTCCTTATAGCTCTGCCAGCCCTTACTTTACCTTGCAGGTTAACATTTGTTGCACTCCAGTCCCCGACACCCTCCCCCCCACCAAGCATCCCCCTGTAGTGTCCAGTTCCTGTTGTTGCCGGCACAGAGTGCCCGAGGACAGCAACAGCAGGGGTTCGTTGCCCGGTGTGCTTCCGCCAATGAACACACCAGGGTGGAGAAGCAAACAACGTTTATTTGAGATCTCAAAGCGGTGCAAGGAGACTGACCCGTCTCAGATCAAGCACACAGACACAAACAGTTTCTCTCTTTTTATACTTCACTCTAGCTAAGTACTTCCCTCTCCCCCCCACTCCCCCCTCTCCCCCTTCCTTCCCTTACAGCAGTTACACACTCAGCAGGTAGTAAATACCTTCAAGCAGTTAAGTCATTACCTGCGAGGACAAGACTAGATCATTAGCAAAGACTGTCCTTCGATGTGCTATTTTGTCCCTATCCCCTTGACCTGTTAATCCCCCCTTTAGCCAGGATCCTGCAAGCCATATAATTACCACTTGGAACCGGGTGTGTAGGGGTGCAACTGATAACCGGCTGTGTACTCGGCTGTTTACACATCCCAAATGTCTGCATCTGGCTTCTGGGGTCGACTAGAGTTAAAACATGGAGAGACTTTGGTTCACTAGGTTTGGTTCACTAGGCCTAGGACAAGAAGGGTATGCCTAGTGACACCAACAATTCCCTCCTTTGAGAATACTCAACAAACTGTTGGCTCAGTTTTCTCATACTCAGAGGACAAGATGCGATTGAGCACCATAGAGCCGGGGTTATTAATGAGAGGAGTGCCCCTATGGCAGAGAGTAGCATTATGGCAGACCCTGAGCCTGAACTCATACTGGGTAGGTGACCCTAGGGCCGAACAACTACAATTCCCTATTACAATTCCCCAAATACCCACAAAATAACAATTACCAATAGCCTGCAAATTAAAAACAAAAGGGACCAGGCCAATGGGTTAGGCCGGCCCTGTGAAAATAAACACAACCAACGCTCAGAGCTCTCGTGGGGAGTGTGTTGCGACAGTCCAAAGGGAGCACAGGGCATTCCCAGCAGACCTTATTGTCGCCTGAATAACAGTTTAAGCCCCAAATCGTCGCTGGCAGTCTTTTCAGCAGGCTGGACAGTCCACCGTTCAGGAGTGGACAGTGCTTTCAGGCAAGAGTGATGGATCCAGCTCTTGTGTCCCTCGATCTTAGCCGCTGTGTGTGAGATCAGCAGGACGGTGTAGGGTCCCTTCCACTTCTCTTGGAGAGGCTCGTCCTTCCAGGTACGAACGAGAATGGAGACACCCGGCTGCAGGGAGTGGACAGGGGCATCCAGCGGGAGAGGCTGCAAATCTTTGGTATACCTGTGGAGAGAACAAAGAACAGCAGACAGAGAGCACATATACTGAGATAAAAAGCCACAGCCTATCTCCCACTCCCCTAACAGAACCGGTGTACCATTCATAGGCCATGCCCTTCCAAACATAATCTCAAAGGGACTAAGCCCTAACCTGCCCTTAGGGAGAGTGCGAACTCGGAGCAAAACTAGGGGTAGGGCATCAGGCCACCTAAGGGAAGCCTCCTGGCAAACCTTTGAGAGGTGTCGTTTAAGGGTCTGAGTCCTGAGGTCAGGAAATATTTACCCATCATTTGGGTAAGAGCCTCCCTGCCTGCGTGAGTAGTTTGGTGTGCTTTCTGGAGTACTGGCAGTATCAGATTCTTTGGTAGGAGGAGTTTGCCTTCCGTGGAGTGGAGCCATCCCTCCTTTTCCTGGCGCCCGAGCTTGTCAATCAGTTTCCTCTCTTCGCTGGAATATTGAGGGGTTGGGAGCTCCCCCACTGATGGGATAAGGGCATGCATATGGACATCTTCAGCTTCCAGTGGTTCCAGGGTAGCAGCTTGCTTGGCCTCCCTATCCGCCCTGGCATTGCCCTTAGCCACATCTTGATCTTCCCTTTGATGAGCCTTGCAATGCACCACTGCTACCGCTGAGGGGGAGCTGCACCGCTTCTAGAAGCCGGAGAATTTGAAGCCCATACTTGACCAGAGAGCCTTGGGCTGTCAGCATTCCTCTCTGCTTCCACAGACCTGCATGAGCGTGCAGCACTCCAAAAGTATACCTGGAATCAGTAAAAATGTTAACTCTTTTCCCTTTTGACAGTTCAAGTGCACGGGTTAAGGCTACCAATTCAGCCAGTTGGGCTGATGTCCCAGCAGGCAAACCCTTTGCTTCCACTGTCTCATGGAGAGATACAATAGCATAGCCCGCCCTCCTTTGTCCATCTGTAACAAAGCTACTGCTGTCAGTGTACCATTCGCAGTCTGCATTAGGGAGGGGCTGGTCTTTTAAGTCCGGGCGGCTGGAGTATTGGGCATCTATGACCTCCCGACAGTCTTGTTCCTGCTTCTCTGTCTCTGGTAACAGGGTAGCTGGGTTGAGGGAGGGGCAGGTCTGTAAGGTAACTTCAGGATTCTCTACAAGTTTTGCCTGATACCGAGCAACCCGAGCCTGTGTGAGCCACAGACCACCTTTAGTATCCAGCAGGGCTTGAACCATATGGGGAGTATACACTTGCACAGCTCCTCCCAGTGTCAGTTTCTCCACTTCCCCAAGCACTAGGGCAGTTGCTGCGACCGCCCGCAGGCATGCCGGCCATCCCTTTGCAACCTGTTGTTTAGAGAAGTAGGCTACAGGACGTTTCCAGGTGCCTAGCAACTGGGTAAGCACTCCCAGGGCCACCCCTTTTTGCTCATATACATACAGTTGAAAGGGCTTAGAGAGGTCAGGCAAACCCAGGGCTGGGGCTTCCATCAGCTTCCTTTTTAGCACTTTAAATGCCTGGTCGGCTTCTGGGGACCAGTGAAAGGGGTCATGATCCGTTCCCTTAACACAGTCATACAGGGGTCTAGCCCACAGTCCAAACTCTGGGATCCATATTCTGCAGAAGCCTGCCATGCCCAGAAAAGCCCTGAGCCTTTTACGATTGTTTGGGATAGTGTGACGAAGTGGGAATGTTTTGTTGTGTTATTTGAATACTGAGGGGGAAGGTTGCAGGGGAGCTTGGCTGGGACTGTCTGCATGGGGGAAGGGAGATACCTGAGCATGTAACATGAGAACCCAGGAGGGGAGTTGGAGACCAGGTAACACCTTTGACGGGGAATTCGGACAAAGGAAAAGGCTGGGGGAGGAGCCGTGGGGGAAGGGAGAAAGGAGACGCCTGGAAGGGGTTTTCAGTTTTTGGAAGCTGGCTAGGAATGAAGAGGGGACTCTGACGGGGCTGGGGCTTCCCAGTGGGGAGAGTGGCCTCCCTGGGGCCCCCAGATGGACCTAACTAAAGGGAATCCTGTTGTCTGTACTGGCAAGACCTGTTTTGGACTGTGTTCCTGTCGTCTCAATAAACCTTCTGTTTTACTGGCTGGCTGAGAGTTATGGTGAATCGCAGGAAGCTGGGGGTACAGGGCCCGGACTCCCCCACACTCCGTGACAGATAGGAATTTGGCAGATAGCTTCCTTCCTTTCATTTGAAAGCTGACGCTCCCCCTGCCTTATGTGAAACCCTAAGTACTGTACTTCTGGGAGGGCAATCTGAGCCTTGCTCCGTGCTACTCATCCTCGGAGCCCAACAAAGTTCAGGAGGCTCACTGTAGCTTTAAGGCAAGGGGTTAGACCCACAGCAGCAATTAACAAATCATCTACGTACTGCAAAAGGAGGACCCTGTCCTCATTGTCCCACTCATTCAGGTCTCTGGCCAGGGCTTGTCCAAAAAGGGTGGGGGAATTTTTAAATCCCTGGACCAACACTGTCCAGCCAAGCTGCTTTTTAACCTTTCTTTTGTCTTCCCATTCAAAAGAGAAAATCTCCTGGGACTGGGTGTCGACTGGAATTGTGAAGAAGGCATCTTTTAAATCTAGGACTGAAAAATGGGTGTACTGCCCCCCTATAGAGGCCAACAGCGTATATGGGTTTGGAACAAGGGGGTGCAGAGTCTTAACCCGTTCATTAACTGCCCTCAGGTCCTGGACCAGCTGATATGTGCCATTGGGCTTTTGTACAGGCAAGATAGGAGTGTTCCAAGCTGACTGGCATTCTCGAAGTACCCCTCAAAAACTGAGATAAACTTGCTGGGGTTTGTAGAGAATTCCCCTGCTTGTGCCTTAAAGGCTGCCAGGTCCACTGGATTAAAAGGCACATGTGTATAGACCTGCATAGTAGTGGCTAGGCGATTGTCTGCTCCAGGACGGGCTATCACAGTCTCAGTAATCAGCGGATAAAATCCCACGGAGGGGGCAATCTCTGGGATCTGAGGCACCCTGTCTTTATATGGTGGGGGTGTTGGAGCCGAAGGGGACACCGGCTCCGCCATTACAAGCGGGGGAGGGTTCTGGGAACTAACAACAGTTACTACCGAACCTGTCGGAGTCAAATTACACTTTTGCAAAAGATCCGATCTACCTCTTAACAACATAAACAGCTGTGCATACATATGTTCATTCCATTTACCCGTTCGCTGACAAGACAGGAGTAATTGAAGGATCGTGTTGTAATTAAGTGATCCCTCCGGTGGCCACCTTTCCTGGTCCTCTAGCTGATATTGAGGCCAGTCTACTGTACAGAATCTTTTCAGTTTACTTTTAATCAATGGATCTGAGCTCAACACTTTCCAGTTCACCAGAATGCATTCTAAGGGCGTGCACCTTGCCTTGCCTGCAGTACTCTGTCCCTGCCCCATACTCAAGAGAGACACTGGGCATCCCCAAGTCAAAACAAATAAAAGTCCACTTTACTGGACTGTTCCTACCTTATCCACAGGACCAGTTCCCCACCGTCGCCCGCAGCTGCTTCTCCACTACTCGAGCGCGTTGCACCGTTGTGCCCTCCGGGGTCGACCAAACTGCGTCTCCGCCGAGGCCCCCGATGAAGTCACCGGTGCCGGCCGAGCGTCGGTCATCGCCGCGATCCGTCGACCTCCAAGAGGGGTCCGGGCAAGGCTAAATTTCAGCTTCGAGCCCACCCAGGGACGCCAAGACTGTTGCCGGCACAGTGCCCGAGGACAGCAACAGTGGGGGTTCGTTGCCCGGTGTGCTTCGCGCCAATGAACACACCAGGGTGGAGAAGCAAACAAAGTTTATTTGAGATCTCAAAGCGGTGCAAGGAGACTGACCCGTCTCAGATCAAGCACAGAGACACAAACAGTTTCTCTCTTTTTATAAAAGCAGCAAAGAATCCTGTGGCACCTTATAGACTAACAGAGGTTTTGCAGCATGAGCTTTCGTGGGTGAATACCCACTTCTTCGGATGCAAGTAGTGGAAATCTCCAGGGGCAGGTATATATATGCAAGCAAGAAGCAAGCTAGAGATAACGAGTTTAGTTCAATCAGGGAGGGTGAGGCCCTGTTCTAGCAGTAGAGGTGTGAAAACCAAGGGAGGAGAAACTGGTTCTGTAGTTGGCAAGCCATTCATAGTCTTTGTTTAATCCTGAGCTGATGGTGTCAAATTTGCAGATGAACTGAAGCTCAGCAGTTTCTCTTTGGAGTCTGGTCCTGAAGTTTTTTTGCTGCAGGACGGTGACCCTAACATCTGCTATTGTGTGTCCAGGGAGGTTGAAGTGTTCTCCTACAGGTTTTTGTATATTGCCATTCCTAATATCTGATTTGTGTCCATTTATCCTTTTCCTTAGAGACTGTCCAGTTTGGCCTATGTACATAGCAGAGGGGCATTGCTGGCATATGATGGCGTATATTACATTGGTGGATGTGCAGGTGAATGAACCAGTGATGGTGTGGCTGATCTGGTTAGGTCCTGTGATGGTGTCGCTGGTGTAGATATGTGGGCAGAGTTGGCATCGAGGTTTGTTGCATGGATTCGTTCCTGAGTTAGAGTTACTTTGGTGCGGTGTGCAGTTACTGGTGAGAATGTGCTTCAGGTTAGCAGGTTGTCTGTGGGCGAGGACTGGCCTGCCACCCAAGGTTTGTGAAAGTGTGGGATCATTGTCCAGGATGGGTTGTAGATCTCTGGTGATGCGTTGGAGGGGTTTTAGCTGGGGACTGTATGTGATGGCCAGTGGAGTCCTGTTGGTTTCTTTCTTGGGTTTGTCTTGCAGTAGGAGGCTTCTGGGTACACGTCTGGCTCTGTTGATCTGTTTCCTTATTTCCTCGTGCGGGTACTGTAGTTTTGAGAATGCTTGGTGGAGATTTTGTAGGTGTTGGTCTCTGTCTGAGGGGTTAGAGCAGATGCGGTTGTACCTCAGTGCTTGGCTGTAGACAATGGATCTTGTGGTGTGCCCGGGATGGAAGCTGGAGGCATGAAGGTAGGCATAGCGGTCGGTAGGTTTTCGGTATAGGGTGGTATTAATGTGACCATCACTTATTTGTACTGTGGTGTCCAGAAAGTGGACCTCCCGTGTAGATTGGTCCAGGCTGAGGTTAATGGTGGGGTGGAAGCTGTTGAAATCTTGGTGGAATTTTTCCAGAGTCTCCTTCCCATGGGTCCAGATAATGAAGATGTCATCAATGTAGCGTAGGTAGAGAAGGGGCGTGAGTGGACGGGAGCTGAGGAAGCGTTGTTCCAGGTCGGCCATAAAAATATTGGCATATTGTGGGGCCATGCGGGTGCCCATAGCGGTGCCACTGATCTGGAGATACATATTGTCATCAAATTTGAAATAGTTGTGTGTGAGGATAAAGGCACAGAGCTCAGCAACCAGTTGTGCTGTGGCATCATCAGGGATACTGTTCCTGACAGCTTGTATTCCATCTGTGTGTGGGATGTTTGTGTAGAGAGCCTCTACATCCATGGTGGCTAGGATGGTGTTTTCTGGAAGGTCACCAATGCTTTGTAGTTTCCTCAGGAAATCAGTGGTGTCACGGAGATAGCTGGGAGTGCTGGTGGCATAGGGTCTGAGTAGAGAGTCCACATATCCAGACAGTCTAAGTTCTTCCCTCTCCCCCCCACTCCCACCTCTCCCCCTTCCTTCCCTTACAGCAGTTACACACTCAGCAGGTAGTAAATACCTTCAAGCAGTTAAGTCATTACCTGCGAGGACAAGACTAGATCATTAGCAAAGACTGTCCTTCGATGTGCTATTTTGTCCCTATCCACTTGACCTGTTAATCCCCCCTTTAGCCAGGATCCTGCAATCCATATAATTACCGCTTGGAACCGGGTGTGTAGGGGTGCAACTGATAACCGGCTGTGTACTCGGCTGTTTACACATCCCAAATGTCTGCATCTGGCTTCTGGGGTCGACTAGAGTTAAAACATGGAGAGACTTTGGTTCACTAGGTTTGGTTCACTAGGCCTAGGACAAGAAGGGTATGCCTAGTGACACCAACACTGTCACTGGACTCTCACAATAACTACCATGTTCACTGTTCCCAAGGGAACAGAATATGCACAGCTTGACAGATACAGGTCCTTTATATCACCACAGCACAGAAATATAGTTATAGTAAAACAATCTGAAGTTTATTATCAAAGATTAAGATTTAAGAGATACTGAGTATGGATAATGGGTACCTATAAAACAAAAGCACAACATGCTTCTTAGAGTCTAAACTTACCTTTAACAGGCTAAAATTCTTGTCTAGACTAGAGCACCTTCTCACCCGAAGCTTGCTTTTCATGTCACCCACCCACATGGCTGGGATCCACCGTTCATGGATGTAAAAGCACTGTCCTTTTTCTCCCTCTGTGATGGACAATAGGGTGCTGTCCCTGTGCCCCTCCCCTGGTTATAGTCTAATAAACCTTGAAGTGCAATTCTAAACCAGCGGTTCTCAAATGTCATTGCCCTGCGATCCCCTTCTGAAAACGAAAATTACTACACGAACCCAGTGCCTGGTGTTACTCTGGTGTTAGGAGTGGAGGAATTGAGTGGGGCCACAGGGGGCCCCAGGAAGCTAAGTTGCTCAGGCTTCGGCATCAGCATCAGGCTTTGGCTTTTTGCTTTGGGCCACAGTGGAGTCTAATGCTGACCCTGGCGACCCCTTTGAAACAAACTTGCAATCTACTTTGCCGTCACCCAGTTTGAAAACTGCTGCTCTAGACAAAGCTCTTTTCCCTGCTATTCTTTTCCTGTTGACTTCCCATCCCCCTGTTGATTTGTATCTAAATAGACTTCCACTGTTTCGGCTTACAGTGCTTAATCTACATATGAAGAGATAATATACATCCCTTTGTCTGGCAAAGCCTGCCTGTGTACCTTGCTTGGGATGCAGATTTTAACACATCTTTTCAGTACATTGAGGTAACTTTTAACATATACTCAGTGCATACGTTTCACAATGATAGTAATGACCAGCAGGACCCCAGCTTTCCCTGAAGATCGTTCTTTATGGCTAAATACAGTGACAGCAGTGTGCGGGGTCTAGTGAGTTTGTCAGGCCTGTGAGGAGCTGCTGACAAAGAGCAGTGACCCCTTTGCCAGCTGGCAGGGCCTCGGAGTCACATGTCCATCTCCTAGGGTTACCAGACGTCTGGGTTTTCCTGGACACAGCCTCATTTTTGAGCCTCCGTCTCTGTCCAGGAGGATTTTTCAGATAACAGGGAATGTCCAGGTTTTTGCAGAGCAGACAAGCTGCAGGTCAGGAGGTTGGAGTTGCAGCTGCAAGGTGGGGGTGTTTAGGGCTCTGGGCGGGAGGTGGGGGCTTGGGGCTTCTGACCCTCGGAGTGTCAGGGCTTGGGTGGGGAGCTCAGGGCTTCTGCCCTACAGGAGAATTGTGGCTCAGAGCTTTAGACCTGGGGGGAGCGCTGGGACTCGGACCTTCAGCCCTGTGGCTCTGTTCCCAGCATCAGCCCTGCAGGGGGTGCCAGGGCTCAGGGCTTTAGCTACAGGGGTTCTGCTCCTGGTTTTAGCCCCAGGAGCTAAAGCCCTGAGCCCTGGTGCACTCCCCTACCCCAGCTGAAACTGGGAGCCGAGCCGTGGGGAGCCCCAAGCTCCGACGCCCCCCAGGTGTGTCCTGGGGCCTCCTGGGCTGTGTGCCTGTGAAATCCCAGCGGCGCCAGATGGGGGCACCCAGAGCAGCATCCACAGAGCTGAAACAAAGCAGGAAAACTTGGTTAGCATCTCAGGTGGCCTCTGGCCAGCCTGGGCTCGCAGGGAACGCTCCAGGATGTGGGTTAGGGCAGGCTGAGAAAGGGGCGGTGTCCAAGGTGGATCTTGGGGCTGCCCTGCCCTCCTCATTACTTCTGTGGGGTTTATAGGCCCCACATGACATGCTCTAGTCTGATCGGACAGGACGGCACAGAGGTTAGGCTGGAGCATTGCATGCTGGGAGCTGTAGTCTACCCAGCTGCGGCTGTGCAATGAAGAGGAGAAGCTGGAAGTGGTTCCACTTCATGCAGACAGGTGTGGCCTGGCAGGATCCCAAGCCCCAAATGTGCAAACCCCACGAGTCAATTAAAAACAAAAAGGAGACTTGAAAGTCTAAGGTTCCCTCCCAGAAAAGCAGCCCACCGCCAGTCCTAGTGAAAGGAACTGGAGATGGCGGCCAGAAGCCATGGTCCACAAGTGAGTAGGAACCTGCACAAACAGGAGTCACCACTGCTGCAGGCACAGGCGCTGACTTTTATTTTTCCCCAGGGGTGCTCTACCCTTGCTCAGCCCTGAGGCCCTGCCCCTACTCTGCCCCTTCCCCTGAGGCCCCGCCCTCATCCCACCTCTTCCCACCCCTGTTCCGCCCCCTCTCCTGAGGCCCCCACCCACCCACTGCTGTCTGCTCTTCCCCAAGCCCCTTTCCCAGCTGCTGAACAGCTGATCAGCACCACCGCTGAACAGCTGTGGCTGGTGGGTGCTGAGCACCCACTATTTTTTTTCCATGGGTGCTCTGGGACTGGAGCACCCACGGAGTCAGTTCCTATGGGTGCAGGTACTGGAAGCATTCCCGTGGGACACCAGTGTGCTGCCGGGGTGTGGGTGAGGGAGGCTGCCTCTACACAGGCACTCAGGCACCAGAGGTAGGTGCAGGCACGACACCCCCTTCCCTCTCTCACTGGGGCTGCTCACTTTCTTCCCCTCTTGAGCCTGATAAAACGAACACAGTCTTGACTGGAGAGACAAAGTGGCTGAGGTAATCTCTTTTTTTGGACCAATTTCTGTTGGTGAGAGAGAGAAGCTTTCAAGCTTACACAGAGCTCCTCTGATGGGCTGCGAAAGGTACCAAGAGTATCACAGCTAAGGACAAGGTGGAACAGATAGTTTAGCATAAGTAGTTAGCACATATTCTAAGAGACCATTCAAGAGCAGGCCTATAACAGTCTGTAACAAACAGACTCCATCCATTCAGTGCCTATCCGCAAGTCATTGCATGGCTGCGTTCTCAGAGAGAAGGATGTGGCTGTGCACAGACCTCCACCTCTCTGCTCTGTCAGAGCTCTCGATCTCAGATCGGCATCTGGCAGAGCAATGGCTTCCATTGGGATGCACAGCTCCCATCACACAGCTCTCCCCTTCCAGTGAGCACCATGATCCTTCATCTTGTGTCTCATCTTAATCAGTCCACAGCGGTGTTCTCCTCTCTCCCATGTCAGCCTGGGATCTGGTCCAGAGACCTGAGGCATCTGCACAGGCACAAGAACATGCTTTTATACAATCTAATTTGCACCTGCTAAACTTCTGCTTCAAAGAGACCCAGTAACAGATGCATCCCCCATTCCTGATGAGAACACCCAGCTAATTGCTCCAGGATGTTGTCTCCCACCCACAATCAGACAAAGAAAGTGGTTCTTTTGGGTACTTTCCCCGTTTCCGTGATGGGCTAGATATTGGGAACTTGACTTGTAACAGGATTACATTACCCTGCAAGGGCAGCTCCATCTTGATCTACATTGTCCAGTGTGTATTTACATGTCCCCCAGCACACAATTTGGTGACTGGGCACATGTAGTTATGCTCACCTGCACAAATTTGTTATTTAAATTGTGCATGAGTACGCTTCTGAACACTTGGCTCCCTTTTCCCAAATTTCACTCCAGCTCCCTTGTGCTGAGGAGAGGACAAGAAGCAATGGGCTTAAATTGCAGCAAGGGAGGTTTAGGATGGACATTAGGAAAAACTTCCTAACTGGCAAGGTGGTTAAGCACTGGAATAAATTGCCTAGGGAGGTTGTGGAATCTCCATCATTGGAGATTTTTAAGAGCAGGTTAGACAAACACCTGTCAGGAATGCTTGTGGCACCTTCTGTATGTTCCATTCTATGCATCCGAAGAAGTGGGCTGTAGCCCACGAAAGCTTATGCTCAAATAAATGTGTTAGTCTCTAAGGTGCCACAAGTACTCCTGTTCTTTTTGCTGATACAGACTAACACGGCTGCTACTCTGAAACCTGTCAGGAATGGTCTATCTAGATCAGGGGTAGGCAACCTATGGCACGGGTGCCGAAGGCGGCACACGAGCTGATTTTCAGTGGCACTCACAGTGCCTGGGTCCTGGCCATGGTCCGGGGGCCTCTGCATTTTAATTTAATTTTAAATGAAGCTTCTTAAACATTTTAAAAACCTTATTTACTTTACATACAACAATAGTTTAGTTATATATTATAGACTTATAGAAAGAGACCTTCTAAAAACGTTAAAATGTATTACTGGCACGTGAAACCTTAAATTAGAGTGAATAAATGAAGACTCGGTACACCACTTCTGAAAGGTTGCCAACCCCTGATCTAGATAATACTTAGTCCTGCCATGAGGGCAGGGGACTGGACTAGATGACCTCTTGAGGTCCCTTCCAGTCCTATGATTCTATGATTCAGTTCCCTTCATTCCTTTGACCCCACATTCCCTTGAGTACGGTTCACATAGTTTTCCATGACTCCTAACCACCTACAAAGAGCAGCATTCTCCTGAATTAACATAGTGGAAATATTTCAGCAAGGATCAAGTCCATTTTTAGCAGCATCTCCCCCAACCCCCGTTGCCTATGCTGTGTGAGGAGTTTAGTTCATTCTCTCATTATGCACCACAGATATCCTGGCAACTGAAATGTCAAAAGCCAAGTGCGGTTGTGACGTAGATGACTGTGTCAGTTGCCCTTCTGTAAGTGAGTGTGAATGGGCTTGATTCACCCAGATTGCAGGTCAGTTGAACTGTTATCCCCGCAGGCACAGGCTGTAAGTCAGCTCTCATAGGTAGCAATTCAGAGTAATTTCCAGTCATTATGGAAGATATGCTGAGGAAATGAATTGCCTAACCTAGCTTATGCACTAGCAGAATTAATGTGGCGCAGGAATTCCCCAGTGCAGAAAGTGTAACTATGGTAACCTTCCAGATCAATCCCTTGTTTTCTGAATTGTCGTCCCGCTGTACAAGGTAATGCCCAGCAGGCCTTTCTCTTGCAAATTTCCATATTCTTCCACATCTTTCCCTAGAAGTGCCACCTATTGGTGCATTGCCATGCCAACTGACTACAGAATTTGTTCTATTGACGGAGTGCGGTTTCCAGTCCCTGCCCCTCCTCTGGGATTCTCCATGGGATGAGATGCTCCAGCCTTTCATTTTCTCTTAATTTTTCCTTTAACTTCCAAATCCAAAATTACAAAACACTCTCTTGGAATGAGTCCTGGCTGGTGTCTGTGTCCATCAGGAAAAAAACAAGCCAACAGAGGGATCTGAAGTGAGGGGGGAGTTTCCCTCCCAACTCTGCCTGACCCTAAACCAATGGCAACTCCCTCCTCAGCTCCTGGGGCTGAGGAGGTGCTGGTATGCTGTTGTAGGCTGATGGAGGGGTGCAGGACAGGGCCGTGGGGAAAGCTTGTTCTGTGACTCTATATCCATGACTGAGAAATGGGCTTTATGAACACCCTTCTCCCCTGGACCAATCTGCTGGGAAGTGTGGAAGGGGGCTGAGCATGGGGCTGTGGGAAGCCAGAACCTGGCTGGGCATTAATGCTGCTGTTTCAGTGTTAACATGGGCACTCTTGTGGGAGAGCTCAGTCTGGGGTGGACGTGTGCCCTTTGATATTACTTCATTTATTTCCTTTGCAATGTTACTGAGGAATGGAGTGGGTCAGATTCAGCATTAGGGTAAGCAGGCATGGCTGCCCATTGACTTTGATGGTTACCCAGGTCTCCCCTTGCCCAGTATGTCTGCTGCAGGCATGCTCCCAGAATGGGGGCAAGTACTGCTTGTGTAGCCTCCATGCGGAGGGTGAGGATTCCTGCTCTGGGGGTAGCTGCTCTCAGAGGATAACGCTCTTGCCTTCTTTGGGTGATGTCATTTCAGCCATTGGGCTTTATGTGGGTTAAGTGCAGGGGAGCCTGGGAGTGGGGAGGGGGGGTTATGACAAGAAGAGGACATGCTGGTAGTACTCAGCACTACAGAGATTCTGGTATGTAGAGCCTGGGTAAGGCTGGCAAAGCCGAATCTAGCCCCAAATCAATGCATTTCCTTAGTGTCTCTTCATTTTGGTGCCCATTCTTCGTATTTTCTCTGTATTCCCTAAACCCATTGGCACTGGTCCTGCAGTGTCCACTCCCTCCTCCCATGCAACCCGGGCATGACAATGGCCTCACATCATGAGCTCTTTTATTGTCTGCCCACATCCTGGGAGCTCTGCACACAGCCATGCTCCCATGTGACTGAGGGGGCTAGGCCTCTTCCCTTGCATACAATCGGCAGTTCTGAGTTTGGAACTCCTCTGGTTGTGTGCAGCTCACAGTTCTGATCTTTCCAGCTCACTCTCTGAGCTGGGGTCTGGGGTCACTTGTGTGGGTCTGACCAGCTCTCGGCAAAGGGCTGAATGCACCTTTGAATAATATAGGTTCCCCTATGGAGGCCCAAGCCCAAGCCAATTGGGTGACACCAGGGACAGTTCTGACCCATTTTGTCTAGCATGGAGTGTGCTGCTGTCTGAAGGGGACATAGCTGTCCAAGAAAGGGCATAAAAGGCAAAGAGGGAGTGGGACTGTTCAGGGCGGGGTTGGGGGGCGGGGTTATGACAAATGTCTGTATTATTTCTTATTCATATAATGGGTGACCCTGTTTCCCTTTTCAGTTTGCTTCTATGACCTGCCTGAATGCATAATCAAATCAAAGCAGGCTGTCAAAAGGAGTTTGTTAAGCAAGCCAGGAGGTAAAACAATGATACAGGTAAGACAGTTTCTCAGGTACCCGCTTCAAAGGAGTTACAGCAACAATAGCTGTGGGCCAACAGTTTGGAGAAGAACCTACCTCGCTGGCACCATACAGTTTAGGCCCTACAATATCATTTAAGAACTTTGTTCTAGCTCACACACCATATCCAGTACCAGATTTCTGAAGGCTAAATGCTTCTTTCCGTTACATCTGTCCTTCTTTATTGCCTTCTATAACATTGCACAAGGGTAACTGAGGAAGCATAGACATGGATTCAAATGGTTATTAAAACACAACTGTACCCATGCTCCACATTCCAAAGAAAGAATCATTCCACAAAAGGAATAATATCAAACTTATTTGAAAAGTATTGTCACTGTGTCTGAAGCTAGCTAAATTAGCATTTCCGAGTCCATCTGATACCAGACAACCCTGTCAAATGACCCAAAATAAACCCAAGAGTTGCAGAATGCTAGTGGTGAAAGGACTCACTCAAGTAAAATCTTTTGAAGTTCCTAAAATAGAAAGTTTGCTCCAAATCCCTGCACATGTCATCTGTCCAATGATGAGGTTATTGCTACGACCTGGTTACTTGACTCAGTAAGCAATGATTGTGCATTTTCTTTTTGTTGCAAGATTTTTGCTATAAATATGAAATCTGCATTGGCAAGTGATGGCCTTTGATACTGGAAAAATGTATCTGCCGTTCTCAGCAGTCATGAAAAAAATCTCTTGATCACATCTCATCTTTCTAGACATGGAAAAAACTGGAGGGGAGATTAAACTATAATAAGACAGTTTATCAATATAATCGGTATATACTTAGTGCAGAAACAAAACACTAGTGCAATGGTCTGCATAGACTTGTAGCTCTTATTTGGACACCTGCTGTTCAGAATTTGGCTTTTCAGGGGCTTTGGTAATGGAAACTTTCTTGTGTAGAGTTGATGGGCATGTTTGTTGGCATATGAAAGAACATCTGCAAAGAATAACATCAATTGAGACCCATATTCATTACCTTAGCCCTGGTCTACACTACAAGTTTAGGTTGAATTTAGCAGCGTTAAATTGATTTAACCCTGCACCTGTCCACACGACGAAGCCATTTTTGTCGACTTAAAGGGCTCTTAAAATCGATTTCTGTACTCCTCCCCGACGAGGGGATTAGCGCTGAAATCGACCTTGCTGGGTCAAATTTGGGGTAATGTGGACGCAATTTGACGGTATTGGCCTCCGGGAGCTATCCCAGAGTGCTCCATTGTGACCGCGCTGGACAGTACTCTCAACTCGGATGCACTGGCCAGGTAGACAGGAAAAGCCCCGCGAACTTTTGAATTTCATGTCCTGTTTGGCCAGCGTGGCGAGCTGATCAGCACAGGTGACCATGCAGAGCTCATCAGCACAGGTGACCATGCAGTCCCAGAATCGCAAAAGAGCTCCAGCATGGACCAAACGGGAGGTACTGGATCTGATCGCTGTATGGGGAGAGGAATCCGTGCTATCAGAACTCCGTTCCAAAAGACGAAATGCCAAAATATTTGAAAAAATCTCCAAGGGCATGAAGGACAGAGGCTATAACAGGGACCCACAGCAGTGCCACATGAAACTTAAGGAGCTCAGGCAAGCCTACCAAAGAACCAGAGCCCCAGACATGCCACTTCTATGATGAGCTGCATGCCATTCTAAGGGGTGCCCCTACAACTACCCCACCCCTGTGAGTGGACTCCATCAATGGATTCTCACGCAACAGGGATGTAGATTTTGGGGACGAGGAAGATGATGATGAGGAGGAGGTTGAAGATAGCGCACAGCAAGCAAGCGGAGAACCCGTTTTCCCTGACAGCCAGGAACTGTTTATCACCCTGGAGCCAGTCCCCGCCCAACCCACCCAAGGCGGGCTCCCGGACCTTGAAGACGTAGAAGGGACTTCTGGTGAGTGTACCTTTGTAAATATAATGCATGGTTTAAAAGCAAGCGTGTTTAATGATTAATTTGCCCTGAAGACTTGGGATGCATTCGCGGCCAGTACAGCTACTGGAAAAGTCTGTTAACATGTATGGGGATGGAGCGGAAATCCTCTTTCTCTCTCTGTGTTATCCTCAGGAGAATGATATCATTCGTGGTCACCTGGTTGAAATAGGGGAATTTTATTAAGGGGACATTCAGAGGTGGCCGTTTCTGCTGGGCTGTTTGCCTGTGGCTGAACAGAAATCATCCCCGCTGTTAGCCACGTGGTGGGGGGAGAGGTGAAGCGATCATCCCAGAGAATTGTGTGTGTGTGTTGGGGGGGGTTAGTTGGGTTTGTGCTGCACGTTAACCCGAAAACCGCAGCCCCTCCTTTTAAATGGCCAACCCATTTTAAATGGCCAACCCAATGGGTGCTTGGTATGGGAAATGAGGGCGCTGCTATTTGAAACCATTCCCACATGTTATGAAGGTTAAAGAAGCCAAAAGACTGTGGCTTACCATGTCTGCCTGCAAGCCGAATTCTGTTGCCCGCTGGCCCTGCGTGTGTGATCTCTCACACCAAACTGGCAGGCCCTTAATATAAGAGGCAAAATGCGACCTTGTAAAGAAAGCACACGTGCTATATAATGTTAACAGCTTGGTTCACCATGAAAGAGTCTACCCATTGTTCTCTAAAATGTGTCTTTTTAAATACTACTCTCCCTTTTTTTCCTCCCGCAGCTGCAAATGTTTCAACGCTCCCCATATCATCTCTGTCCCAGAGGCTAGTGAAGATTAGAAGGCGAAAAAAACGCACTCGCAATGAAATGTTCTCTGAGCTCATGCAGTCCTCCCACACTGAAAGAGCCCAGCAGAATGCGTGGAGGCAGACAATGTCAGAGTTCAGGAAAGCACAAAATGAACGCGAAGACAGGAGCAAGAGGAGAGGTGGCGGGATCAAGATGATAGGTGGCGTCGGCATGATGAGAGGAGGCAGGAAGCAATGCTTAGGCTACTGGAGGATCAAACTGATATTCTCTGGCGTATTGTTGAGGTGCAGGAAAGGCAGCAGGAGCACAGACCACCGCTGCAGGGCCTGTGTAACCAACCGCCCTCCTCCCCAAGTTCCATAGCCTCCTCACCCAGACGCCCAAGAACGTGGTGGGGGGGGCCTCCGGGCACCCAACCACTCCACCCCAGAGGACTGCCCAAGCAACAGAAGGCTGGCCTTCAATAAGTTTTGAAGTGCAATGTTGCCTTGTCCTTCCCTCCTCCCATCCTCCCCCACCCCACCCGGTGCTTCCCTCCTCCCCCACCCCTCTCGGGCTACCTTGGCAGTTATCCCCCCATTTGTGTGACGAATTAATAAAGAATGCATGAATTTGAAACAACAATGACTTTATTGCCTCTGCAAGTAGTGATCAAAGGGGGGAGGGGAGGGCGGTTGGCTTACAGGGAAGTAGAGTGAACCAAGGGGGCGGGTTTTCATCAAGGAGAAACAAACAGAACTTTCACACTGTAGCCTGGCCAGTCATGAAACTGGTTTTCAAAGCTTCTCTGATGCGCAGCGCGCCCTGCTGTGCTCTTCTAACTGCCCTGGTGTCTGGCTGCGCGTAATCAGCGGCCAGGCGATTTGCCTCAACCTCCCACCCTGCCATAAACGTCTCCCCTTTACTCTCACAGATATTGTGGAGCACACAGCAAACAGTAATAACGATGGGAATATTGTTTTCGCTGAGGTCTAACCAAGTCAGTAAACTGTGCCAGCGCGCTTTTAAACGTCCAAATGCACATTCTACCACCATTCTGCACTGCTCAGCCTATAGTTGAACAGCTCCTGACTACTGTCCAGGGTGCCTGTGTATGGTTTCATGAGCCATGGCATTAAGGGGTAGGCTGGGTCCCCAACAGGGCCGGCGCAACCCATTAGGCGACCTAGGCGGTCGCCTAGGGCACTACTATTTGGGGGGCGCCGGCGCCCCGGTCGTCAGCTGAATTTTGGGGGCGGGACCTTCCGCCGCCGCTGTCGGGGGCGGCATTTCGGGGGCGGGACCTTCCGCCACCTAGGGCGCCGAAAAGGCTGGTGGCGCTCCTGGTCCCCAAGGATAACTATAAGCATTTCAACATCCCCAACGGTTATTTTCTGGTCTGGAAAGTAAGTCCCTTGCTGAAGCCGTTCACACAGACCAGAGTTCCTAAAGATGCGAGCGTCATGTACCTTTCCTGGCCATCCCACGTTGATGTTGGTGAAATGTCCCTTGTGATCCACCAGTGCTTGCAGCACCATTGAAAAGTACCCCTTCGGTTTATGTACTGGCTGCCTTGGTGCTCCGGTCCCAAGATGGGGATATGCGTTCCGTCTATCGCCCCACCACAGTTAGGGAATCCCATTGCAGCAAAGCCATCCACTATGACCTGCACATTTCCCAGTCACTACCCTTGATAGCAGTAGCTCAGTGATCGCGTTGCCTACTTGGATCACAGCAGCCCCCACAGTAGATTTGCCCACTCCAAATTGATTCCTGACTGACCGGTAGCTGTCTGGCGTTGCAAGCTTCCAGAGGGCTATCGCCACTCGCTTCTCAACTGTGAGGGCTGCTCTCATCTTGGTATTCTTGTGCTTCGGGGCAGGGGAAAACAAGTCACAAAGTTCCATGAAAGTGCCCTTACGCATGCGAAAGTTTCGCAGCCACTGGGAATTATCCCAGACCTGCAACACTATGTGGTCCCACCAGTCTGTGCTTGTTTCCCGGGCCCAGAATCAGCATTCCATGGCATGAACCTGCCCCATTACCACCATGATGTCCAAATTGCCAGGGCCCGTGCTTTGAGAGAAGTCCATGTCCACGTGTCCATGTCCTCATCACTCTCGTCACCGCGCTGCCGTCGCCTCCTCACCTGCTTTTGAAGTTTCTGGTGCTGCATATACTGCAGGATAATGTGCGTAGTGTTTACAGTGCTCATAACTGCTGCGGTGATCTGAGCAGGCTCCATGCTTGCCGTGTTATGGCGTCTGCAGGAGAGCAGGAGAGCAGAGTGGCAGCGGAAGCGATTGTTCGATGATGACAGTTTGCAGTCCTACTGCACCGTCTGCTGCCAGCAGCACCCAGGACACAACAACGGCAGCTGAGCTGAGCGGGCTGCACGCTTGCCGTGGTATGGTGTCTGTGCAGAAAAAAGGTGCGAAACGATTGTCTGCCGTTGCTCTCACGGAGGGAGGGGCGACTGACAACATGGCTTACAGGGTTGGCTTACAGGGAATTAAAATCAACAAAGGGGGCGGGTTTGCATCAAGGAGAAACACACACAACTGTCACACTAAAGCCTGGCCAATCATGAAACTGGTTTTCAAAGCCTCTGTGATGCGCAGCGCGCCTTGCTGTGCTCTTCTAATCGCAAACAGCCTAGTCAGCAAACAGCGCCAGCGAGCTTTTAAATGTCGAAAGGCACATTCTACCACCATTCTGCACTTGCTCAGCCTATAGTTGAACTGCTCCTTACTACTGTCCAGGCTTCATGAGCCATGGAATCAAGGGGTAGGCTAGGGTAGGTGCGCCCACGCGGTGCTGCGGGCTGGGAGAGCAGCCTGAGGCAGAAGCCTCCAGCTCGCATGATATTCCAGGCAGGACGAATCTCCATGTGACAAAACTTAAAGAAGAGAATGACCTGGAGTCACTCCCATTTATGTCCAGGCGCCCCTGACCGACCTCACCGAGGTCTGCCAGGAGCACCCATGTTTGCCCAGGCGCCCCTGACTGGCCTGACCGAGGTCGGCCAGGAGCACCCAGGAGACGATGGCTAGCAGTCGTATTGCACCGTCTGCTGCCGCGAAGGCAAGGAGCTGCTGTTGTGTAGCCATGCAGTACCGCGTCTGCCAGCAGCACCCAGGAGACGTATGGTGATGTGAGCTGAGCGGGCTCCATGCTTGCCGTGGTATGTCGTCTGCACAGGTAACCCAGGAAAAAAGGCGAGAAATGATTGTTTGCTGTTGCTTTCACGGAGGGAGGCGGGCCTGATGACATGTACCCAAAACCACCCGCGACAATGTTTTTGCCCCATCAGGCATTGGGAGCTCAACCCAGAATTCCAATGGGCAGCAGAGACTGCGAGAACTGTGGGATAGCTACCACAGTGCAATGCTCCGAAAGTCGATGTTAGCCTCGGTACTGTGGACGCACTCTGCCTACTTAATGCGCTTAGTGGGGACACACACAATTGACTCTATAAAATCGATTTCTAAAAAAATCGACTTCTAGAAAATCGACCTAATTTCGTAGTGTAGACATACCCATAGAAAAACATTCAGAACTTCCTGATTGACCTTTTGGCATGAGAAATCAGAGGCAAAATCTAATCCATGGTGAATGGGTCAAGATATTAGTCATTCATGATTGCATGCCAGATATTAGTCACATGGAACAAATGGCTATGATTATAAGATTTGTTTCCACAAGATCTGGAAAACAAGATGTAAATGTGGAAAGCCACGAACACTTGATGTTTGTGAAACTGGATGATTCAGGTGGTGCAGGTATGACGGAAGCTCTTTTCCAGAAGTAAAGTGAGATGGAACTGCCTCTTGCAGACATGAAAGGGCAAGGTTATGACAACAGAGCTAACATGAATGGAAAGAATAGTAGAGTACAGAAACAAATGCATGAACTTTACTCTAGAGCAGTGTTTCTCAACCTGTTTGGACTTAAAAAAAATCATGACCCTCCCCACTAGAAAAAATTGCTCTCTTCCCCCCCCTCCCCCCCCAGTTTTAAGCTCGAGGGTCAGGGCTTCAACCCTATGCAGCATGGGGCTCAGGGCTTTGGGCTTCAGCCCTGCGTGGCCCAGGGTTTCATCCTTAGCTGATGATGCAACACTGGTTGGTACTTCTGGACCCAAATCTCGCGCAGAACCAAGATCCATCCCTGGACAGAAGCTTAATTTCAGTTTTCAGTGCAGCTTAGTGGTGTGGCATGATATTTTGTTTGAGGTTAAAATAGTGAGCAAGGCTTTACAAATGGTAGAATTTGATCTGCATCAAGCAACTGAACAACTGGCAGTTCTATGAGGCTTCTTGCAAAACTGTTGGTCGGATCAGTTTTGAGCAGAATTGCTTTGCATACAAGGAAGATTTGTGGAAGAGATCCACATCTGAAGCCAAAGGAAAAAGACTCAGTTTGATTACGAGGCTTGCAATTGTCGACCCTGAACTTCAAAGTGAACTTATTTTATCAAGTAGTCAATACTGCCATACAGTCGGTCAGGGAAATTTTTTCTCAACTTCAACAACATAGCAAGTTGTGCTTTGTATGAAATATTGAAATTGTCTTCAAGCAGTCCTGAGGTGTTTGAATGGTCCACTGATCTCCAGTTTGCCCTAATGGAAGACGATACAAAAGATATAGATGCATCAGAGTTATGTGATGAGTTGAAGGTGCTTGCTCACAGAGTGGAAGCTAAGGCAAGTCCTAAACAAGTGCTGGAATACATTTGTCGCTGGAATAACATGGCATCCGTTTTTCCCAATACATTTATTGCCCTGTGTATTCTTCTGGCAGGCTGACAGAGTCAATGGCTGCTGAAAGCAAACTGTAACTTGGTGCCCAGGGAGAATGGGAGACAGGCTGTCATGTCTACCTAGGGGCTTGAGCATGGATGGCGGGTATCATAGGCTGGGAGAGGCTGTGCCTCCCCAAACAGCCAGGCATGCCCCCCCCCCCACTCCCTCCCTTTCCCACTCTGTGGCTCCTGTCCCCCTGTGTGGTGGCCCCGGCTTGGGCTGGGGCTGTGCATCCTGCCCTCCCGGCATTTTGGGGCTGGGGAGGCTGGGGCCATGCTACCCACCTGCCCTCCTAGCGCTTTGGGCTGGGGGCACTAGCCTGGGGCAGGGGCCGGCGGCCGCAGTGGAGGGGCTCTGGGCTCCAGCATGGGAGGGCATGGAAGGGGCAGGGCCTCGGGCAGAAGGAGCGGGACTGGGGGCTAGCCTTCCCCAACTGGCAGCTCCCACGTCGCCCATGGGCTTGAGGGGGATGCCAGGCATAGGTAAGAGAATATGCATATAGGTCTCTGTCTTATGTTTAAATCCACTTTTGGAGCAAAATAAATCATGCTTTATTTTGGAGAAACTGTTTCTGTGTCACTGCATACTAGTAGCCCATGTCTACGGGGACTCCAAGAGGGGCATGGATGAGGCAAGGCCCTAGGCCCCGCGTTGGTCCATTCTGTGGTACAGCCTGGGCAAACCTAGCCCTCTCAGCACAATCCTTCCCAGGCTCCCCCGGGTGCTGAGCCCCAGCTCTGCCCCATTATGCGACTGTGCCTACGTGGGTAGCCTAGCCTAGGAAAGCAAGAGCTTGGGCTGAATACCAGTCAGTGAGTCACGGGTGGCTGGGCAGCTGTCTCCACAGGGAATGGCTGGAGGCCTGGCAGTGAAGTTGGTGCAGAAAACCGGCAGTCAGCCAAAAGGGAAATGTCTGCCCTGGTCGGGAGAGAAGCTAGAAGGGAGCCAGTGCCTTCTCCAGCTTGCTTTTGCCACCATGATTCATTGGGTCCAGGCTCCCACATCCCACACAGGAGCTGGGGTTCATGTTGTTTGTCTCCAACGGGATTAGCTGTGTTGTCTCACGCCTAGTCTCCTGCTGCCATTTCCTAGCCAGGGTTCTAGTCTCTTGGTGGTCCCTGTGGATTGTCTCACTTCCTCACAGGGGTTTGCAGTGCCCCCCCAGTTAGTATCACCTGCAGATTTCATTACTGAGCAGCTGATTTCATTACTGAGCAGCTGGGTTCTTTCTCCAGGTCACGAATGCAGATGTTAAGCATGACTAGTGCAGTAGCATAGCTGGGGGGGAGTGGGGGAGCAACCACTCCCCCACTGAGCACAAGTGGCGCCTTGTCAATTTCTTGGCACTTTTTACTCACCCGGGGGAGCGATCAAAAAAAAAAGGCGCCACCTGCTGCGGCGCTTTTATTTTACTCACCCGGCAGTGCTCCGGGTCTTCAGCGGCACTTCGGCGGCGGGACCTTCACTCGCTCCAGGTCTTCAGCGGCATTTCGGCGGCGGGACCTTCAGTGCTGCCGAAGACACCTGGAGCGAGTGAAGGGCCTGCCGCCGAAGACCCGGAGTGCCGCCGGGTGAGTAAAAGTGCCGCAGCGGGTGGCGCCTTTTTTTTTATTGCTCCCCCTGTTCCCTCCACCTGGCTACGCCACTGGACTAGTGCTAACCTGATCTCCAGTGCCTGGCTTGGGAGTGAGGCACAAGAGTGTTGGCTCTCTGAAGGGAAGACAGACCCCCAGGGAGGAGCGTAGGGTTGCCAACTTTCTACTCACACAAAACCGAACACCCTTGCCCCGCCCCTCATCTGAGGCCCCGCCCCTGCCCCACCCCTTCTCTGAGGCCCCTCCCCCGCTCACTCCACCCCCTTTTCCTCTGTGGCTCGCTCTCCCCACCCTCACTCACTCATTTTCACTGGGCTGGCTCAGTGGGTTGGGGTGCAGGAGGAGGTGAGGGCTCTGGCTGGGGGTGCAGGCATGAGGTGGGGCCAGAAATGAGGAGTACAGGGTGGGGGTGGGGGGCTCCGGGCTGAGGCAGTAGGTTGGGATGTGAGAGGGGTGAGGGCTCCGGCTGGGAGTGCGGGCTCTGGGGTGGGGCCAGGGATGAGGGGTTTGGGGTGCAGGAGGGGGCTCTGGGCTGGGGGGTGGAGCTGAAGGGTTTGAAGTATGGGAGGAGGCTCCAGGCTGAGGCAGGGTGTTGGGGTGTTGGAGGGGGTGCGGGTACCAGGGTGCAGCCAGAAATGAGGGGGTCAGGGTGAGGGAGGGGGCTCCGGGCTGGGGCAGGGGGTTTGGGGTGTGGCGGGGAGGTGAGGGCTCTGGTGTGGGGCCGAGGATTAGGGATTTGGGATGCAGAAGGGGGCTCTGGGCTGGGGCTGAGGGGTTTGGAGTGTGGGACGGGGCTCTGGGCTGGGGCAGGGGGTTGGGGTGTGTGGGGGGGTGAGGGTTCTGGCTGGGGGTGTGGGCTCTGGGGTCAGGCTGAGGCTGAGGGGTTTGGACTGCAGGAGGGGGCTCCAGGCTGGGACCAAGGGGTTCGGAGGATAGGAGGGGGATCAGGGATGGGGCAGGGGGTTCGGCCGTGGGAGGGGGCCAGGGGTGCAGGTGGCACTTACCTTAAGCGCGGTGCCCCAGACGCAGACGCTGCCCTAGCAGCTCCCATTGGCTGCGGTTCCCGGCCAATGGGAGCTGCAGAGCAGCGTTTGGGGCAGGTGCAGCGTGCGGAGCCCCCTGGCTGCCCCTATGCATAGGAGCCAGAGAGGGGACATGCCGCTGCTTCCAGGAGCCGTGCGGAGCCACGGCAGGCAGGGAGGGAGCCTGCCTTAGCCCAGCTGCGCCGACGACCAGACTTTTAACGGCCTGGTCAGTGGTGCTGACTGGAGCTGCTAGGGTCTCTTTTCGACCGGGCATTCCGGTCGAAAAGTGGACACCTGGCAACCCTAGGCTGGGCCTAACTGAAACTGGGCTGGAGACTGAAGGGCTGAGTTTTCTCTTGACAGACTTTGTGCTGGCGGTAATACGCTGGACCCCAGAATGGGGAATGTTTTGAGTATCTGGCCCATGCAGACTTTTTTAAGGGCGCCCAAGCTAAGGCAGGCCTCAAAAGAACCACACTTGGCCAGAAGGGGGTGCTACAGGGCAGGCACATCCTTTGACAACCCCACAAACCAGAGCTTGGTATAGATTAGAGCAGGGGTCGGCAACCTTTCAGAAGTGGTGTGCCGAGTCTTCACTTATTCACTTTAACTTAAGGTTTCGAGTGCCGGTAATACATTTTAACGTTTTTTAGAAGGTCTCTCTCTATAAGTCTATATATTATATAACTAAACTATTGTTGTATGTAAAGTAAACACGGTTTTCAAAATGTTTAAGAAGCTTAATTTAAAATTAAATTAAAATGCTGACCTTACGCCGCCAGCCCACTCAGCCCACTGCCGGCCTGGGGTTCCGTTCACNTGGGGGGTGGGGTGCAGGAGCTCCCGTTTGGTACTCAGGTTGGGGGTGGGGATGTGGGGTGTGTGCAAGCATCAGGGCATGGGGTGTGGGGGTGCTGGAAGTGTGTGAGGGGGTGCAGGAGTCAGAACAGGGGCTGGAGGTGTGTGAGGGGGTGCAGGGGTCAGGGCAGAGGGCTGGGTGTGTGTGAGGGGGTTTAGGGGTCAGGGCAGAGGGCTGGGTGTGTGGAGGGGGTGCAGGGGTCAGGGCAGAGGGCTGGGGTGATCGGCTCGTGGGGGTGCTCACTGCAGGGGGCTGGAGGGGATATGCCCCATCCCCACCTCTTCTGTGCCTTCTCCCCGGAGCAGCGAGCACGCTGCGGCTCCGCTCCCCCTCCCCCTTGCAAGGGCGATCAGCTGATCGGCGGCGGGGGGGGGAGGGGCAGGAAAGCACCACGTTGGGGGAAGAAGCGGGGGAGGGGGGAGCTTGGCTGCCGGCAGGACCAAGCTTCTGCCTCCTGCCCCCGCAGGAGAGATCGGTGGGTGGGGGGGCTGAGTGGGGCCAGGACCCCGGCAGGCAGCAGCATGCCATCAAAAATCGGCTTGCGTGCCGTCTTTGGCACGCGTGCCGCAGGTTGCCGACCCCTGGATTAGAGGTTCCCAAACTTTTCTTATTGTGTACCGCCTTCCAGCTCTACCAGCTTCCCGCGTACCGCCTTCCAGCTCTACCAGCTACCCGCGTACCCCCTTTCAGCTCATCACTGATACTTTGTGTCTTCTTCTTAACGCTACCTGTCTTTAGCCATCTGCCCCATTTCACTGTTACATACAGATATAGTTACAGTGCAATGTGTATAACAACCCCCCCCACACACACACACAAAACCCTGACTCAGTTCTGAGCTCACTTAGACTGGACAATTGCTGGGTAACTGAACCCGCACTGTAAGGTGATTGGAGGTGAGAGATCTGTACGTCAGTGTCTCTGTGTTCTCATTGGTACATCTTAAAGTAAATTAACTACTGTATTTTATGTAACAAATTCCCACAGAGTTTTAAACCTTCGTCTGAATAGCCTATTGTGAAAATGCGATAAATAAAATAATAAATAAATAAAACCCTCTGTGATGGGTTGGGTCACAGAAACCCCTTTGGGACTGCCATCTGATGTGCCTAGACTACCTCTGAAGCCTGTTTTCCCTGCCGGCTTGGGACTTCAGTGCCCTGCCTGATTTGAGCCAGACACGCTTGCCTGCTGCAAACACCGATCGAAGTCTGAACCACATCCCCCACAAGCTGCAGGCTTAACTGAAAACAGCTTAAGAAGTGTTCCTGTGTCCAGCACTCAAACCCCAAATAAATCCATTTTACCCTGTATAAAGCTTATACAGGGTAAACTCATAAATTGTTCGCCCTCTATAAGACTGATAGAGAGATATGCACAGCTGTTTGCCCGCCCCCCCAGCTATTAATACATACTCTGGGTTAAGTAAAAAGTGATTTTATTAAATACAAAAAATAGAATTTAAGTGGCTCCAAGTAATAGCAGACAAAACAAAGTAAATTACCAAACAAAATAAAATAAAACACGCAAGTCTAAGCCTAATACAGTAGGAAACAATGCAGGTAAACCTCAGAGATGTTCCAATAAGCTTCTTTGACAGACTAGCCTCCTTCTAGTCTGGGCCCAATCCTTTCCTCAGGTACAGTCCTTGTTCCAGCTCAGGTGGTAGCTAGGGGATTTCTCATGACTGCAACCTCTTTTGTTCTGTTCCACCCCCTTATATATCTTTTGCACAAGGCAGGAATCCTTTGTCCCTCTCTGGGTTCCCACCCCTCCTTCTAAATGGAAAAGCACCAGGTTAAAGATGGATTCCAGTTCAGGTGACATGATCACATGTCACTGTAAGACTTCATTACCCACTATCCAGCACACAGGAAGACTTACAAGTAAACAGAGCCATTACAACCAATTGTCCTGGTTGATGGGAGCCATCAAGATTCCAAGCCACCATTAATGGCCCACACTTTGCATAATTACAATAGGCCCTAAGAGTTATATTTTATATTTCTAGTTTCAGATACAAGAATGATACATTCATACAAATAGGATGACCACACTCCGTAGATTATAAGCTTTGTAATGATACCTTACAAGAGACCTTTTGCATGAAGCATATTCCAGTTACATTATATTCACACTCATTAGCATATTTTCATAACATCATATGGAGTGCACCGTCTCACCCTCCATTACACAATTTCTCCTGCGCACCCCCAGAGATGTCTCACGTACCCCCAGGGGTACATGTACCACAGTTTGGGAATCCCTGGTATAGATTCTCTGCTCCAGCCCCCTCCCTCCATTCATGTGGGAATGATACATTTTAAAAATGTCCAGGTTTGCTTGCAGAGGATTATTCTGCGCTGGGCCAGGCCTTCTCAGCCATGTTCTGTGACCTGTCCCTGCCCACACAGTCTTCACTGACCCCTCCCCAGCATATTACGCATGCCGGCCTTGGTGATGCAGGGGCGGGAAAAGGAGTGAATGGCCCAAGTGAGCGGTTCCCCCTGCCCTCCCAAGCATGCAGTTTGGGTTTGAGCTGCTCTTTACTGTGTCTTCCCTTCCAGGCAGGTGCTAGCTAATGGTGCCAGGTTTACTGGCCCGCCTCACTCAGCTGCCACCCACTGCCTAGAGGGCAGGAGGAAACATATACAATCCCTGCCAAAGCACACCTGCCTGTGCCAGACTGAGCCCCAAGCTGTGGGTCTTCGCTGGGTGCGCTTTTTGTGATTCTCTGGGTAAAGAGCAGGGCTGCACCTGGCTGTTTTCTCATGTCACCATTTAATTTTCCTCTGGGTGAACTGAAATAACCTCAGCTCTGGAGAGCAGGATATAGCACCTGCAGGAGACTTCGGGTCACCCCAAGGAATTAGCTAGGAAGCAGCCGTGACAAGGGAGGTGTGTCAGTGGTGGAAAGGGGTCCTGAGCTGACGGTGCGAGGCTGCTGTGACAAAGGCCTGTTCTGAGCTGGGCTGGGCCAGATTCAGAGGACAGAGGGTCCTCTTGCCCAGTGTGGGGAGGCTGCACCAGGGGCTGCACTTAGCTTGGGGAACCTCGCTTTACAAAGGGCCAGAAGAACTTCAGAGGAGGTGACCAGCCTGATAGTGGGAGCGGAGATCTGCTGCAGGGCCCGGAGCTCATTTAACCAGATAAATGGTACCTGGGGAGGTTGGCAAGGGGGACGCTCACTTGAAGAGTATGTCTGCACAGCAGCTGGAGGAGTAATTCCTAGCTCAGACATACATCCACATGATAGTTCTGCTCAAGCTAGCATGCTAGAAATAGCCAGCTGCCCGAATACGTACCTAGGGTCTCAGACTGGGTTGTACTTGGGTGGCTCACCCGAGCCACCACCTGGGCTGCCGCAACCATGCTACTATTTTTATTTTTCTTGCATCCGAAGAAGTGGGTATTCACCCATGAAAGCTCATGCTGCAAAACGTCTGTTAGTCTATAAGGTGCCACAGGATTCTTTGCTATTTTTAGAGTGTTAGCTTGGGCAGAGCTCATGCAGGTCCGCCTACCGCAGCTGGGAATTACACTTCCAGCTGCAGTGTAGACAAACCCTACATCTGGGAAGGGAGGGAGGAAGGCTGTTTTCACAGGACTCTGGGAGTAAAACTAAGAGCCGACAGACTTAACCTTAACTAAGGCCAAGTATAGGCGTTGAACTAGGGGAAGTGTCCAGAGGGCATAGCCAGATGGACACGGAGCTGATTGCCAGAGAGTGGTTCCTGGCAAACTCAGAGCTATGGACCAAGGGTGTTTGCATAAGTGGCCATTGATTTTGGTGCCCAACTTGAGACACGCCAGATCAGTGGGTGCTTCTGAAACTGTGGTTGCAACATTTACGTTAGGGCTGAATTTGGCCTTGCCAGTGTCTGCAAAATGGAGCCCAAGAGCATGGCCCAGACTGCCCAGCGAGTTCCTCCCAGCTTGGTACCCTCCAAGCCTGTGACTCTACCAGGGGAGGAAGAGGAGAAAAGCCCACATCTCCTTTCCTTACCGTATCACTCCTGGAACTGTGGGTGGGATATGGCACGAATCGGCGCTGGACCCCTGCTGGGAACCTGAGGGCCACTCTCCATGTGGAAGAGAGGGAAAACTTTCCTCTTCACGCACAAGCACAGCTGGTAGATCTGCAGCCGCACCTCCTTCTGCCAGTAGGCGTAGATCAGCGGGTTCAGCAGAGAATTGCAGAGTCCCAGCAGCCATAGGTACCTCTCAATTACATCGTATGGGAGGCATTTCTGGCACACAGTCTTCACAATGCTAGCTATGAAGAAAGGGGACCAAGACAGCACAAAGCACCCAATGAGAATAGCCACGGTCCTCACAGCTTTCATGTCACTGGTGTTATGAGGCAAAGGACTGTTCCCCGACAGCCCAACCTGTGCCACTTCTCGGATGTGCTGTACGTGCAGAGAGGCAATTTTCAGGATGTCACAATACAGGTAAATGAAAATGAACAAAGCTGGGAAGAACCCGATACAGAAGATGGTAAGCATGTATGTGGGCCGGAAGACCCCAAAGAAAGTGCACTTCCCCTCGTAGGTCTGCTGAAAGCCCTGCACTATTACTGGTAGAAAGCCAATAAAGCAGGCAGCCAGCCAGAGACCCACAATGCAGGCACCAACTACCAGGCTACTCATGATTCGGAAATACTGGAAAGGTTGTTTAATGGCCAAGTATCTGTCAAAAGTCACCATGATCATGGTGAGTATGGAGGCAGCTGAAGGGGAGATGATGAAGGCCATCCTCAGGATGCAGAACATCTTCGGTGGGGGGTGACTGTGTGTGGAAAGCTCGTCTGTGACCAGCCCGGTGATTGTGATGCCAACCAAAAAGTCTGCAACCGCGAGGTTAAAGACAAAATACAGCCCTGTGCAGCCATTCTTCTGGATCAGACGAAACAAAGCAACAGCAACAAGTATGTTTGTAGCAATAATGAGAGAGGCCAAAACAGCAAGAACCACTCCAAACGCAAAGCCATCCATAGCTAATCTCTCACCAGCGCATGGCAGGTCCAGCCTTACTGATTTGACTCCATGGTGTTCCCTGGGCTTGCTACTGGAACCACAGATCAGCTAGGAATCCCGGGGAAAAACATGTCCTGGAGAAACGTCAGACAGTCACTGTGCAATGGTCCTGGGCTCAGCTAAAAGAGCTGACTTGGAAAGCTCAGTGGATGTGGGTGTACTTGTCTCCTTTCTGGTTAGGGAGCCCATAAGGTTGAACCGTGCCTATGTATCCCCAGCTGTCAGTGGACAGGAACTGCAAGATGCATGCTGCCAGCAGCAGCCAGTGACCAGGTCTAGTCCCTCCCTTTCAGGAACCCAGTTACCAGACAACTCCAGAGTAGGGAGGGGGAAATGCTCTCGCTGCTTGCCAGGCTGCTCTGACAACCAGCTGGGTGGCTCAGCATCCCACCTGCATGCATAGCATCACCCCAGGGGTTGGCGAACTGCAGCAGGCTGTGCAGAGTCCATGCTGGGTCTGACGAGAGCAATCATAGTGAACGATCCCGCCAGGAGCTCCAGACAGGCAATGCCAACGCTGTTTTCCATCCAGGACAATCACCCAATCCTTTGTAGTTATTGTCGCACATCCCAGCTCATAACTTACACATCCCGTGTGCCCCCTCCTGGCCCCACACATCCAGGATGCCTCCACATGCTGCTGCTGTTTCTTCTCCAATGTCTTTAAGGTCCGTCCGTTCCTTTCTCCACCCACACCTAAAGCTGCTGGAATCAACGGGTGCTGGAGATGACCAAACAATTGTTATTACAATTCATTGTTTTTACAGCACCTAGACATGGGCTGGGCACTTTTCAGCCCCCTCAGAAAGCCACGGCCCCCTGCCCCAAAGAGCTGGCCAGCTGCATTTGGGGGAAAGGAACAAGGTGTGGAAGGACAAAGGCTGCAACATCAGGGTAACAAAGTTAGGCACATGAAGATCTTTGTGAAACAAGAACTGAATTCTGCTGCCCAGCTCCCTGGAACCAGACTTTGGGGTTGTCATGGTTCCCAAGGTAACTGCACCTCTGACCGCTTCATGGCCTCTGTAAGGGCACCCCCACTGTTGTCTCAGGCCATCACCTTTCTCAGGTTCCTGGCGGGATCTCTCAGCCTCTCCCTCCAGACTGGGGCCTTAGGCTGCAGACTTCCGCATTTCACTGTGATGAACTCAGCAGGGCTGGCTTCAGCTCAGCACTTGCCGTCCTGTTCTGCCAGGGGCAATGACAGGGTAAACCAGAGGCCAGCCAGCTCTCAGGAAGCAAAGTCCTATTTTATATTCAGAACAAAAGCATGACAGAGAAGAAGTCTTAAAAACAATACAGAGCCTATATGCAGGGCTGGCTTATGGGCATCGCCCATCTTTCACCTGGAGGCTCTGGCAGGTTTCTGAGTAGGTCAGGTCCTTCCCAGGACCTGCCGCTCCAGTCACAGTCTTACGACCATTCATGGATCAAGGGTGAGTGACCATCTCCATGACAGGTTGGTCACTTTATGCAGCTCTCAATTCTTTGTCTCCCAAGCCTCTTGAACCAGGTCCAGCCAGTCTATGTCGTTTCCCTGAGGGGAGGGGAAGGGTAAAATGTCCCCAGACTTGTTACCTGCCTAGCAATTGGCATTCGTTACCCCAGTGACTTTAGTTCCAGCAGGAAACCCGGTAACTCCTCCACTGCGACAGGAACACAATTGCGAGCCCTCCGATAAGGATGCATATGGCATTTGTGGAGTCAATGTAACAGGCTTTACATAGTTCATCTGTCAGAGGGGCTCATTCCTGAAATGTTGCCTCTGAAGGCAGGAAACTGCACCCCATCTGCATTCGGAGATTGTCCCCTTCGGAGTACCTGCCACTAACCTGGCAGCTGCTGTCGCCTCTCCAGCAGGAGCCTGTGAGGGATGTGTGGTGCATCTGCTGGAGAAGCAACCTCCTGTTCTGGCTGCTGTTGGGCGCCTCCCTCTCACTGCTGCTCTAGAGATTGAGGCGAGGTTGAGCTCTGCCTAGTGATGCAACTGTTTCTGTGCTTCCCCATCTCCGAGACACAGCATCCTGCCTGTGGCACCAAGCAGCCACCCAGCCTGGGGTCACGTTTGGGTTCAGTTGCTGTCTGGCATTTAAAGGAAAGGGTGGTGTCCGCACACATTTCTACAAGAACATCAGGACCATGGTTCTTTGGGTTCCATGGCTTCTTCTGCCATTCCTGGTATCTTACAGATCTTACTTATCTTACTGCGTCTAGGAACATAGGTCTTTCTTAGGTCTTTCTCCGTTGCACCCAGGCAGGCCATCCTGCACACAGCAAAAAATTGGAGTAAAAGCCATTGGCCTGGGGATCAGAGGCTGCCCCCAGCCTTTCTAGTGTGACTAAGATGGGTATTGGTCTTATAACAATGGGTTTAGGGTGTAGACTTCATGAAATGCTTGCAAGTTTCTGCCTGCATTAATGTCACATAATATGTTTATCACATGCTATAAGGTAATATTTAAGTTTTTGCTTTATAATTATAAAAACTGTTTGCTCTGAAACTGTGCACCTGTGAGGAGGGATTGTCCCCTGCCCATCAAGAAGCCCTATCAAAATTAAATGGGCCATTGTGGGACATCCCAATACAAAGACTTTGCTAATTGGCCCTGCACACCTATGAAGAGGCTACGTGCAAAAGGGCTCATCCCCGCAGCTTGAATTCTGGAAGAAGGAAATAAAGATAGTGGACAAGAAAATGTTTGATCTGTTTTGCTGTTTGGACTCTCACATGGCTGAAGCTACGAAACAGAATCAGAGATCCCCAGAGTCAACCTGGCTTAGCGCTAAAAGACATTCAGAGCTGGCAGATTACTACAACACTGTCACTTTTTAAAACCATACATAGACTGTAACTCATTTGTGTATATATGTTTGCTTGCTTTAACCTCGTAATAACGCTCTCATTTCTTTTTCCTAGTTAATAAATCTTTAGTTAGTTTATTACAGGATTGGTTATAGGTGTTGTCTTAGGTGCGAGATGTAAGGTATAAATTGACCTGATGTAAGTGATTGGTCTCTTGCGACTGAAAGTAACCTGAATATTTTGTGATCTTTGGTGTATAGCAACCAATTATCACTAAGTCCAGCTTGCCTGGGTGTCAAAATAGACTTGCGTGCCCAAGGGGACAGTTTAGGAGTCCATGTTAAGGCTGTTATAGTGCTTTAGGAGTTCACATTGTTACTGGGTTGGGGAAATCTAATTATAGGACATACATGCAGTTTGCGGTCTCTGTCCTGCTTCTTGACAGTCTGCCCTGAGGTTGGCACTGATGGTCATGAGCCACTCCAGACAGCATGACAATAATCTTTTTAAAAAATCTCATGATTTTTGATGGCTCAGGTTTGGTTCTCTTGAAGTTGGCAGTACTGTACTATACAGGAGACCTGCTGGCGTGCTGATAAGAGGCCACTCTTCATCTCCTAGCCCCAGTCTGCCTCCATGTGTCAGGCTTCAAAATAGAGATGTAAAATGTTAACTGGTTAACTGGTAAGCATTAGGCTTACCAGTTAACCAACCTTAACTGTTAAACCCTGGCTCTGGCCGCAGCACGCTGGACCCTGGCTGTGCCATGCCAGACCGCACCGGCTGGACCCCAGTCCTGGCCATGCCGGACCCCACCGTGCTGGCCAGACGCCAGCCGAACCACGCTGGACCCCACCGCGCTGGCCGGACCCTGGCCGCACCCTGACCAGGCTGCGCCAGACTCCACTTCGCTGGCTGGACCCTGTCCCCAGCCGCACCATGCTGGACCCCAGCTGCGGTGGTCAGACTCTGGCTGCGCCGGACCCCAGCCCTGGCCCCACCCAGCCGGCCGGCTGACTCCAGTTCCAGCCCCCACCTCACTGGCCAGAGCAATCCCAGCCCCTCTCCCTTTAATCGGTTAACCGTTTAAACGTTATAATTTGAATAGTTTAAACAGTTAACTTTGGTTGCAACAATGATCTATACGGTCCCAGTTCATGTCAATAACGTCACACCTACATCACTGGAGGGTAAAGGTATTTCCAGTGGGTCAGGGCTGTTGGAAGAAGCTGGGTGGCACTTCATCCTCTCAGTGGCAAGCATCCACAACCCACCCTTCCTCCCAATGGATAATTCCTCCCTCATAGCCGCACCCTCATCCCTTCCAGCTACCAGTCGCTCCTGTGCTTCCCCTGCCTAACTTCCCTCCTCGCTGCTACTCGCTCTTGCATTACCCAGTGACAAACACCCCCACCCTGCCATCCCCTTTCACTGCACACTGACAAACACACATATCTGGCCCCCAGGCTCCTCCTGATGTGCAAACCTGACATCACCCTCGTTGACAGTCCTTCTTACTTGTGTCTAACCCACTAGCCCCTGGGCCAGCTCCTGTCCCAGTGGAACTCCCTTCCTGTGATGCTGTGAAGAAAGGTGTCTCAGTTGTTTGGAGCAGAGTCTGTGGACCCCCATAAGAGGTGGAGCTGATCTGGCCTGTGATGGGGTGTACTTACCCTTCACTGGCCCTGCAGGGCTTAATTACACCCTGTGAGCCAAGAAGGCCACGCCCCCTCACACTTGCTGGGCATGCTCCGACTGGAGGCAGACTATAAAAGACGGCAGCCCAGCTCAGTCTGGGCTGACCAGGCAGGAGAGTGGAGGTGTGTTGTAGACTCCTGCCCAGAAACTGTTGAAGCCCCAGGCTGCAGAGACCAGCCATGCTAAGACCCCAGTGAGTACCTGGATGTCTGCTGAGGCCCACGGGGGGAAGGAGTTGCCAGAAATCTCGTCTGCTGAATACCCCAAGAAGGTGGAGGACATGCAGACTTCAGACTGGGGAGGCAGGGTAGGAAGCATCCCATGGGAACCAGATATTGGTCTGGTTGTGGTACCAGGAACAGAGTCAGTGTGTTTCAGAGGAATACCTGCTGACCCAGTGGTGGGACCACTTGCCACTGATAGGGCCGTGGGCTGGGATCCAGTGGAGTAGGGAGGACCCGGGTCCCCATACCCCAGCTGCCAACTGCACCACTGGGTGGTGATCTGCTCCCCTTTGGGCCACAAGGGGAGCAAGCTTATTGCTGACATGCCCCAGCCAGGAGGCTGTGGGACCCTAGACGGTGAGGGCTGCTTGCCCTGTCCTATTGATTCTGGGCCCTAGGCCATGCTGTCCTGCTTCGAAGGGCCTAGGGTTCCCCCTGGCTGGTATTTGACTGGCCTGGCTGTTTTTTTAAAAATAGATTTGCCAGTTGCAAGAAAAATAATTTAATCTGCTTGGGTTTTTTCATGTGGGTCTAAAGATTTGCATTATCGTCACAATACACAGGGATATCTAACGTTAAAAGTTTCTGTGTTCAGCTAAAGATGCTGCAGTGTTCTCACTTCTGCAGTTTAAGCGAGAACAGATCAAAACTTGAAAATACAGTAGCCGTCTGGTGCGTGTGTGTGAGGGAGAGGGTTTGAGTGATGTGAGAGTGAGGAGATGTGCAATGTTATCAATTTTATCTCTGTTATCTCGCTAGATACTGTAAGTGTCTGTTGAAGGGGGGCTTGTGGAGTTGCTTTGTGGTTGGGGGTTGGGATTGTGGCAGGCTTGCCTTGTTGGGGGTGTGCCATTTTTTTTGCATTTCAAAGGTGATAACCCTACAAGGGCCACCCTGTTGACTTGGGCCACTGGGCCATGCTGTCCTGCACAGGAGGGTAGCCACCTGATGCTGTCCCAACACCCTGTGACAGGGTGTACTTACCCCGTGACATGGCCCCAGTATGAGGCAATGATCTCTGCTATCCACCATGACACCAGACAAGGCGTGGGGGGAGGGGGGGGCGGAGGTGGAGGCAGTGAGATCTCCCTGGTGGCTTCTGCACCAGCACCCAGGGTACCACTACATGATATCTCACCACTTAACACTGGCCATTAACACAGTGAGCACTGAGCAAACCAAGGCTCCTAGATACCAGTAACATCTAATGGCAGGGCACAGAGGCAGCCAAGGGCTATACAATCTGTCACTGTTTGGCTTTGGCTGGAGAGCACTTTCCATAAGGTTAATGAGTAACCGGGACAGAACTGGAATGAGTGACTGACATAGGAGGAGAGGCTCCCATTGAGGTGTCTTTGGAGTGCGCCACAGTGTTTGGCGGGACAGCGCTGAATGGGGGAGTCTCAGCCACACTCCCTGAGATGGGGAAAGCCAGGATCCATGCTCCGTACCCCAGCACTGTATCCGGGTTAGCCAGGGTGCTTGAGCCGGGACATAGCTCTCAACCTTCGTGTCTGCCAGAGTGTGACAAATGACCAAAATGTGGATCCACTGTTCTTGTGTGCATCGACCCCTCATTTTTACATGATCATGTTGTTTAACTATGATGCCTGTTTCAGGGGAAGTTTTCCTGCTGTGTGAATTAAATAACTAAGATTTTAAAAGAGAACAAATTCCCTTATGCATGACCATGAGAAACCCCGCTTGGTTCACCAAGAGGGTTTGAACCTTGGTCTGTTAGTCCCCCAGAACTGACCTTGGCCACCTGAGCTAGAGGAATACCAGCAGAAGGCTGTTGGGAACACACTCTTTTCCAGTGCCTTACTTCACTACCTGCTAGACAGCAGTAGGACACAGGGGGCCAGGAGTCCTGAGCTCTGTTCCTGGATCCAGGTGTGACGGTACCTCCCATAAGGCTTTGTGGGAATATGACATAACTGGAATATGTTTTGTGCTGCCTGTGCCAGGTACATATCTCTGTAAAGGTTATGGTCTACTATATCTATTCATCCCTTTTGTACACATATATCATTTTGTACTTGAGGTTAAGAATATGGATTGTATACTTGCTTGATCTCTAGGTAAGGTTTGTGAGGCATTTGGTCAGCCTCTTTAGGAAGGAATTCACTAGGTTAAGTACCCGATCGGGGAACAATGCATCTTGGAATGCTCCAATCCACATAAGAAGTCTTCCTGGAGACATGCAAGATACCATGTGGGTAATGGCTGCTACCTGCAA
>QXTE01000572.1:73839-261997 GCA_003942145.1 Platysternon megacephalum
GTTAACAGACTTTTCCAGTAGCTGTACTGGCCGCGAATGCATCCCAAGTCCTCAGGGCAAATTAATCATTAAAAAATGCTTGTTTTTAAACCATGTTTGATATTTACAAAGGTACACTCACCAGAGGTCCCTTCCAGGGGGTCTGCGATACCGCCTTGGGAGGGTTCGGAGGGTACTTCAGTCAGGGTGAGAAAAAGATCCTGGCTGTTGGGGAGAACGGAGTGCTGTGTGCTCTCCGCAAGCTCGTCCTCCTCCTCCTCCTCCTCTTCCCCGTCCGCAGAATCCTCATGCATGGCTGAGAGTAACCCCTCCTCGGAATCCACGGTCAGGGGTGGGGTAGTGGTGGCGGCGCCCCCTAGAATTGCATGCAGCTCATCGTAGAAGCGGCATGTCTGCGGCTCTGCCCCGGACCGTCCGTTTGCTTCCTTGGTTTTCTGGTAGGCTTGTCGGAGCTCCTTCACTTTCACACGGCACTGATATGAGTCCCGATTGTGGCCTCTCTCCATCATGCCCTTGGAGATTTTGTCAAATGTTTTGGCATTTCGTCTCTTGGACCGTAGTTCTGCTAGCACGGAATCCTCTCCCCATATAGCGATCAGATCCAGTACCTCACGTGTGGTCCATGCTGGTGCTCTTTTTCGGTTCTCGGACTGCATGGTTACCTGTGCTGATGAGCTCTGTGTGGTCACCTGTGCTCTCCACGCTGGGCAAACAGGAAATGAAATTCAAAAGTTCGCGGGGCTTTTCCTGTCCACCTGGCCAGAGCATCCGAGTTTAGATTGCTGTCCAGAGCGGTCACAATGGTGCACTGTGGGATAGGTCCCGGAGGCCAATACCATCGAATTTCGTCCACACTAACCCTAATTCGAACCGGCAATACCAATTTCAGCGCTACTCCCCGCGTCGGAGAGGAGTACAGAAACCGATTTTAAGAGCCCTTTATATCGAAGTAAATGGCTTCGTTGTGTGGACGGGTGCAGGGTTAATTCGCTATAACGCTGCTAAATTCGAACTAAAATCGTAGTGTAGACCAGACCTCTGTTTCTGTTCTTTGTATGTTCTTAACTCCCCCTGTCTCCTAGTTCTGGTGCTCGTTAACCGTGCTGATAAGAAAGTTGCTGAGATATTATGAATTGCTCAAGGCTGCTTGTATAAGGGGATAGGTATACATGAATATTAGAAGTTTCTTGCTAACAAAGGGGGGTGGGATGTGGGTTGTTTTAAATGAATAATCTATGACGTGACGGAACTGTCTATATAATCCTACTAGATGTTAAAACTGTGGCTGGTTCTCTGTGGAGACGGGCTGCTCTTTATTGTTGTGTGCACTCTTCAATAAAGAGCTTGTGATCGGACCTTGCTGGTGTTGCCTGTCTCTCTGCGGTCAAACAACGAACCGTGCCGTCTGGGTTAGAGTCGGGGGAAGAAGCGGGGAAGGGGAGGGTCTGGTTTTCAGAAAGTTGGCAACCCTAGCTGCAAAGCAGAGTTTAATGTTTGTGAATTTGAGAGGGAGGGAGGCATGGGGCATTATCCACAAACAACAGAATTTTACATCCCGCTAGTAGCAATCTGCGATCAAATCTTTCAGCTTTTTGAAAAACAGTTAGAGTTCACCCATGCTTTCTTGTTGAATTCACATTCCACGGGGAACTCGATAGTCAACTTGCCAAAGCAGTGTGGGTGTTGGGATTTACTGATCAGTATAGGCTTTTCTTTATCTCATCATGTTGGTGCATAGAGCGAGGGTGCTTCAGCAGGACTGCTGAATGCTCAGCACTTTTGAACTCAAAACCAGTTTAATATTTTTCAAATTTCGTAGAAACATTCTACTTTGACATTTAGAGTAAACCCAGTAACTTTAAGGTGAAACCAATTTTGCAAGCCAAGGATATAGCCCTAAAGTAGGGCATTATAAGTGCAGCTTGTTGGAACTGTAACCAGGGACAGACTGCCTTCTGCTGCCTCATAATTTATTATTCTTAGCATTGGACTATTATGATCAAATTAACATAAAGAATGTAATGAAGAATTGTAAGATGCCATGTGCCTGACTTGAAGGGTGAGTAAAACTGGTAGGTTATTATAAAGTATTATTGGCACAAGAGCATGTGTCTAGGTAAAGACGGTGCCCTAATGGCACGCTGGGGGGCAGAAGCAGTGGGGGTTCAGCCCTGTCTGGCATGCCCTGATGTTGGGTGCTTAGGAAGCCCCCTGACAAAGGGGTGCTGGAACAATCTGTACAGTGAGGTGCTGAGAGCCATTGACCCAAACTGTAAACCCTGCATAGATGGAAACCACTGGAGCACCCCTAGCTCCAGCCCCTATGCCCTGAATGTTCTCCGGATACTCTGGCTGCTATGGCAACCTTCACTGAGGTTGGATCTGCGGCCGTCGCCATGGTTTCCAGGCACGCCCTGGTCACGCGGAGCTACGATGGTCCTGTCAGAGGCTTTGTACGTCCCTTTGTAACGGGCCTGCGGCGCCCTCGTCGGGCGCTCTCTGCCCAGACACCCTCGCTCAGGCCGGCCGGCGCCTTGTGGGCCGCGGGGCAGGCAGGCTGCGGGAGATGCGCGGGCCGGTTGGGACTTGCAGGGCGAGCTGGTCTGCTGCGGCCTAGCGGCGCGCTCGGCCAAGCCTAGTGCGGCTCTTAACACAGTCCGCTCTGGGGTACAGCCACTGCAGCCTACGTTACCCAGAAGGCCTCGCGTCCGGAGTCCTGACGGCCAATCAGAGAGCTAGTGCCTCCCCAAGAAACTACCATGCCCAACATGCCTCAGGGCACACAGCGCGGCCCCGGTGAGCGGTGGCCAATGGGAGGCGGAGCAGGCCGCTTTGGGGCGGGGCTGTCTCTGCGGCCTGTGCGGGGCGCAGGCTGAGGAGCTGCCGGGCGTGCTGCGGATGTATAAGGAGTATCGGGGCGGCGCGGCCCGGCGGGCGGCAGGTGAGGGACCAGTTGGAGCGGAGGGGCTTGGAGGGAGCTGGCCGCGGAGGGCGGCTGGCCCGCCCCGGGTATCAGCGGGGTGTATGTGTCCCTGGGCGCGCAAGGCTCCGGACCTGGTTCCCCGGGCTCTGGGGGGGTTAGTGACACCCAGGGGAGGGTGCTTGGCCGGAGCATCGCCCCGCTGCCCGTGCTGGGTGGGCGCCCGTGCTGGGTGGGCGCGCACGCCCGGCCACTCAGGCTGGGTGAGAGCCGGGAAGAGAGGCCTTGCCTGGGGCCTCGTGCCCGAAGCGATGGGCTGGAGTCACTGCTCGGACAGAGGCCTTAAGCACCGCTGAGGCGGAGGCGTGTGCCTGAGTCTGCAGGCAGCCCGAAAGGATAGCTCCGAGCAGGGTGAGATACCCCCGGCTGTGAGCTGTGTGTTCATTGCACAGCCCATTGCTGGCTATTGGGGTCAGTCCTGGGGATGCACTCCTGCTGCTTGCCAATGGAAAGGGGCCTCTCTCTCATCATGCTGCTGCTTGTTTGGGAGAGGCCCCCCTCCTTCCTAACTCCAGGTGCAGAGGGAGGAGGGGGGCAGTGCCACAACACAGGGCTGTAGGGGAACCTAAGTTGTGCTTGGGATTCGAGACTCTCAGTTCAGCCCTATGTACCCAGCAAGCATATCCTATGTGCACCACCCAAATGGGTATTCATTCAGGTTTTTTTTCCCTCTTATGTTCTCAGCCTTGGCTTCTTCTGTGGGGGCTTGCTTCTGAAAGGCTTTTTTGTGTGTGTGCAGGTGTTATTCCTTGTGTTTTGCAGGCTTAAGTGCCCCTCAGGCCTACCTAGCTATGTAACTCTTCTTGCCGTGACCAAATAAACTTTACAGATTTCTTGGTAGCTTGTCCCAGAGCTCTCAACTCTCTCAAAATCCCCTTCTTGTAGTAAAGATCCATTTTTTTCAGAGTTCTATGTGAATTTGTTTCCAGCAAGAGAGCTTCTGATAAGACACTGAAAGTAGTGTGCACGTTCACTAGCCAGCTATTTTGTATCTTTAACATAATTGAGTGGTGCATCTGGGTCACCTCGTTTGGCAAAAGTCTCAGTATTTTAGACTAGAAATTAAAATTCCAGGACAGTTATAACTTAAGTCTCCATAGACTTTCTTTGGTATTTGTATAATAATAGATAATATGAAGTTATGGGGTATTAGTTGGTGTCAACTACAGACCATGAAATCACTCTAGGGAGCAGGATGACCACTTCCTTACACACCCATCTACAATGTGCTTGGGTGGGGGAAGAAAGCTGTGTAATGATGGGAGACTTCAGTTTGAGTGACGTGTGCTATAGGTCTCATGCTGCCAATACCAAAACATCCTTGGAATTTGTCAGTGTTCTAGATGAAAATTTCCCAACTCAAAAAGTGTTGCAGCCCACAGTGGGGAATTCTTTTAGACCTTGTCTTAACAGATAAGAACATAAGAATGGCCATCCAGGGTCAGACCAATGCTCTGTCTAGCCCAAGGTCCTGTCTTCTGATGGTGGCCAGTGCCAGATGCTTCAGAAGGAATGAACAGGGCAATTATCAATAAAGAGGAACTGATCACAGAATTAAAAATTAACAGTAGCTTAGATACAAGTGATCATGACTTGATCACATTTATAACGTGCAGGCAGAATAAAATCCAGACCAGTAATATATATATTTGGTGTTTTAATAGGTCCATTTCACAAAGTTGAAAACAGTTATGAGCCAAATCAGCTGAAAAATTCATCCAGAAAAATGTGAATGATAATTGGGAATAATTAGAGAACACCTTCCTAGATGCTCAAAAAGCCAAAATTGAGGGGGAAGGCTGTACTGGTTAAAAAGCCAACCTGGTTTAGAGGGGAAATGAAGGCATCTGTAAAAGAATTTTATATTGTCGATAGTAATGATTATAAATCAGAAGTTTGGAATTCTAGTAAATTGGTAACGGAAGCCAAGGGACACAAGGAGAAATCTATGGCTTGTAGAATTAAGGACAATAAGGAGGAGTGTTTTGAATATATTAGGTACAGAAATAATCCTGAAAATGGTATTAGTCCATTACTAGATGGAAATGGTAGAATTAGCAATAATAATGCAGTAAAGGCTGAAGTGTTCAATAAATATTTCTTTTCTGTATTTGAGGGGGAAAAACAGATGATATCGTCTCATTATATTGCAATAATAACACAACATTCCACTGGTATCTCTGGAGCATGTTAGACAGAAGCTATTAACATTGGACATTTCTAAATCAGCAACTTCTGTTAAAACTGTTGGATGCAAGTTATCTGAACTGGCTGAGGAACTTGCTGGACCATTGATGTTGATTTACAATAAGTCTTGGGACGCTGGGGAAGTGCCAGAAGACAGAAAAAAAGCTAATGTTTTGCCAATATTTAAAAAGGGTAAAGAAGATGACCAGGGTAGTTATAGGCCTGTCAGTCTGACATTGAACCATGCTTAATCAAGAACTAAAGGAAGGTAATGCAGATTAACATGGGTTTCTAGAAAATTGATCCTGTCAAACTAATTTTATATTTTTTTTGGATGAGATTACAAGTTTGGTTGATAAAGGTAATAGCATTGATGTAAAATACTTAGACTTCTCTAAGGCGTTTGCCTTAGTGCCGCATAACATTTTGAATTAATTTTATATCATTCTAGGTATTTTTTAACACGGCACACATGACATGGATTAAAAAATGGTTGATAGGTCTCAAAATGTAATTGTAAATGGGAACTTATCATTGAGTGGGTGTGTTTCCAGTTGGGCCCCCGCAGGGATCGGTTCTTGGCCTTACACTATTTAACATTTTTAACATTTTACCTGGAAGAAAACGTGAAATCATCACTTATAAAGTTTGCAGGTGACCCAAAAATTTGGGGAGTAGTGAATAATGAAGAGAATAGGTCACTGATACAGAACAATCTGGATTGCCTGGTAAAGTGGGTGCAAGCAAGCAGTGTGCATTTTAAAACTGCTAAATGTGTACATCTAGGAACAAATAATGTAGGCTGTATTTACGGAATGGGGGACTCTATCCTGGGAAGCAGTGACTGTGAAAAAGATTTGAGCATCATGGTGGATAATCAGTTGAACATGAGCTCCCAATGTGACGCTGTCCGAAAGCGCTAATGTAATCCTTTGATGCATAAATGGGGATCTTGAGTAGGAGTAGAGGGGTTATTTTACCTCTGTATTTGGCAATGGTATGACCACTGCTGGAATCCCGTGTCCAGTTCTGGTACCTGCAATTCAAGAAGGATAGTGATCAATTGGAGGGAGTTCAATCAGAAGAGCCATGAGAATTAAAACGGATTGGAAAACATACCTTATAGTGATAAACTCAGAGAGCTCAATCCACTTAGCTTGATAAAGAGAAGGGAAGGAGTAACTTGATTACAGTCTATAAATATTTACATGGGGAACAAATATTTAATAATAGGCTCTTCAATCTAGTAGAGAAAGGTATAGCACAATGCAATGGCTGGAAGTTGAAGCTAGACAAATTCAGACTGGAAATAAGGTGTAAATTTTTAAGTGAACATAATTAACCATTGGAATAGCTGACCAAGGGTCGTGGTGGATTCTCCATCACTGGCAATTTTTAACTACAGATTGGATGTTTTTCTAAAAGATCTGCTGAGGGGGTTATTTTGGGGGTGTCTGTGCTGTACAGGAAGGCAGTCTAGATGATCACAACGGTCCTTTCTGGTCTTGGAATTTGTGTATGTATAAAGTACAGAAAAGGAGGTGGAAACCCACAATTTTGATTGAACAGGATGAGATGTGACCAGGTCGCTTCTCTACTGAGTTTCTGTTATTCTAGAACAGTGGTTCTCAAACTTTTTTTTCCGCGGACCACTTGAAAATTGCTGAGGGTCTCGGTGGACCACTTAATCTTTCCAAATGTTGTTTGTACCTTTAGCTAACTATTGTAAAGCGCTTTGGATAAAAGTGCTATATTAAAAAAAACTTTAATAATAATTAATGGTTTTTTTTGTTCTACAAATAAAAGCACATAACTCATATTTTAATATCAGTAGGCTTACCTTTCTAATGCAATGGATGTGTCCTCTCTGCCCCCTGCTGCAGCAGCCCCCAAGCTGGGGCTGGGAAGGAGGGGGGTCTCTCCTTCTCTCCCCTGCTGCGGCAGCCCCCAAGCTGGGGCAGGGAAGGAGGGGGGGTCTCTCCTTGCCACAGAGCTGAGGCTGGGAAGGAGGGCCGTCTCTCCCCGGCAGCCGCAGCCCTGGAGCTNGAGGGTGGGGGGCGGCCTGCGGGGCTTGCCGCTGCTCCGGTCGGGGAAACGGGGGCCGCGGGGCTTGCCGTGCTCCAGCCGGAGCGCGGGGCCCGATTCTGGGGAATTGGGCGAATCGGCCTAAAGCGGGCCCTGTACAGGTCACTTAGGAAGGCGCTGGGAGTAGGTTCCCTGTGCTCAGCCTGAGTTAGGGACATTGCTTCTGCCCCTCCCCCGCTGAGGGNCGGCCCTGGACTGGGCGCAGGTCCAGGGCCGGCTTTAAGAAGTGTGGGGCTCGATTAGTGGGGGCGGGGCTTGTACTCACCGTGCGGGTGGCGCTCGAGTCTTCGGCGGCACTCCGGGGGGGGGGGAAATGGGGGGACCCCGCTGCTCCGGCAGGAGGAGGGTGGGGGGCAGCCTGCGGGGCTTGCTGCTGCTCCGGTCGGGGAAACGGGGGCCGCGGGGCTTGCCGCTGCTCCGGCCGGGGGAGCGGGGGGCCCGCGGGGCTTGCCGAGCCGGAGCTCCGGCCGGGGGAGCGGGGGCCCCGTGGGGCTTGCTGTGCTCCAGCCGGAGCGCGGGGCCCAATTCTGGGGAATTGGGCGAATCGGCCTAAAGCGGGCCCTGTACAGGTCACTTAGGAAGGCGCTGGGAGTAGGTTCCCTGTGCTCAGCCTGAGTTAGGGACATTGCTTCTGCCCCTCCCCCTGCTGAGGGGTCCACTAGGGCTCGGGAGCTCTGGGGAGAAACTTTGTTGCTGTGAGTTCCCTGCCAGGGGCCCAGGCTGGCCTGGCAGTATGTGCTCCCTGCTCCTGCAGCCCCAGCCTCATGGGAGCTGGTGGGATTGGCCCTGGACCAGGGAGGTGGGGCTGGAAGGTTCCTGCACCCAGAGGCAACGCACAGGCTGGTCATGTGCCCCCACCTTCCCCCGAACTTTTAAAATGTTGCCCCCCCCCCCCCAATTGTCAACAGTTACATGTTGTCTCTGGAGATAGGGAAGTATTAATGCCATTGTCCTCTGGTAAGACCTCATCTGGTCACCCATTTTCAAGAAAGATGAACTCCAGCTGGAACAGGTGCAGGAAAGGGCTTCTGAGATGATCAGTGGAATGGAAGGTCTGTCTTATAAGAGGAGAGTACAATAGCTTGGCTTGTGAAGCCTAACAAAATGGAGGCTGAGAGGGGATATGATTGCTTTCTATGAATACATCATCGTGTAAATGCCAGGGAGGGAGAAGAGTTATTTAAGCCAAAGGACAGTGTTGGCCCAAGAACAAATGGGTATAAACTGTCTGTGAATAAGTTTAGTCTGGAAATTAGAAGAAGGTTTCTAACCATCAGAGGAGTGAGGTTCTGGAATGAGTGAACCTCCCAATAGGAGTGGTGGTAGGGAAACCACATATCCTCTTATTAAGCTTGATAAACTTCTGAACAGAATTATATGGCAGGGTTACCAGTCATAGCAGGGGCTGGACTCAGTGACCCAGGATGTCCCATCTTTTCATGTGCTGTGTATTTATACCTGCTACTGTATTTTCCACTCCATGCATCTGATGAAGTGGGTTCTAGCCCACGAAAGCTTATGCCCAAATAAATGTTAGTCTCTAAGGTGCCACAAGGACTCCTTGTTGTTTTTGCTGATACAGACTAACACGGCTACCACTCTGAAACCTGTTATTTAAATAAACTTTATCAGAAACTGAATTTTAAGAGTCAGTCAGCAAAAAAAATTCAAGTAGACTGTCCTACATTGCTTTTGTCTAAAGACAGTAGTTACTTGTAGTAGAATTTGTAAATAAAATACAGAATTTGTAAATAAAATACAGAAATCTAAATAACATACTCACGTAACATATTCACGTAACTGAAGTTGTGTAAGTTAGATCGATTTACTGCGGTAGTGTAGACCAGCCTTCAGTGTATGAGAATATTTGTGCATAAAAGAGAACCCTTGCTTGCCTCACTTGTATAGTTATTTTAAAAATTGTACCATATCTTGTGTGTTTAAAAGGGTGCACTGTAAGTATGTGCAGGAAAAGTCTCTAACAGTTATATCAAAAAACAACAGAGAGTCCTGTGGCACCTTTAAGACTAACAGATGTATTGGAGCATAAGCTTTCGTGGGTGAATACCCACTTCGTCAGACGCATGTAATGGAAATTTCCAGAGGCAGGTATAAATATGCAGGCAAGAATCAGTCTGGAGATAACGAGGTTAGTTCAATCAGGGAGGGTGAGGTCCTCTGCTAGCAGTTGAGGTGTGAACACCAAGGGAGGAGAAACTGCTTTTGTAGTTGGCTAGCCATTCACAGTCTTTGTTTAATCCTGATCTGATGGTGTCAAATTTGCAAATGAACTGAAGCTCAGCAGTTTCTCTTTGGAGTCTGGTCCTGAAGTTCTTTTGCTGTAAGATGGCTACCTTTACATCTGCTATTGTGTGGCCAGGGAGGTTGAAGTGTTCTCCTACAGGTTTTTGTATATTGCCATTCCTGATATCTGACTTGTGTCCATTTATCCTTTTACGTAGTGACTGTCCAGTTTGGCCAATGTACATAGCAGAGGGGCATTGCTGGCACATGATGGCATATATAACATTGGTGGACGTGCAGGTGAATGAACCGGTGATGTTGTAGCTGATCTGGTTAGGTCCTGTGATGGTGTTGCTGGTGTAGATATGGGGGCAGAGTTGGCATCGAGGTTTGTTGCATGGATTGGTTCCTGAGTTAGAGTTGTTATGGTGCGGTGTGTGGTTGCTGGTGAGAATATGCTTAAGGTTGGCGGGTTGTCTGTGGGCGAGGACTGGCCTGCCTCCCAAGGTCTGTGAAAGCGAGGGATCATTGTCCAGGATGGGTTGTAGATCACTGATGATGCGTTGGAGAGGTTTAAGCTGAGGACTGTAGGTGATGGCCAGTGGAGTTCTGTTGGTTTCTTTCTTGGGCTTGTCTTGTAGCAGGAGGCTTCTGGGTACACGTCTGGCTCTGTTGATTTGTTTCCTTATTTCCTTGTGTGGATATCGTAGTTTTGAGAATGCTTGGTGAAGATCTTGTAGGTGTTGGTCTCTGTCTGAGGGGTTGGAGCAGATACGGTTGTACCTCAGCGCTTGGCTGTAGACGATGGATCGTGTGGTGTGTCCGGGGTGGAAGCTGGAGGCATGAAGGTAGGCATAGCGGTCAGTGGGTTTTCGGTATAGGGTGGTGTTAACGTGACCATCACTTATTTGTACTGTGGTGTCTAGGAAGTGGACTTCCCGTGTAGATTGGTCCAGGCTGAGGTTGATGGTGGGGTGGAAGCTGTTGAAATCGTGGTGGAATTCTTCCAGAGCCTCCTTCCCATGGGTCCAGATGATGAAGATGTCATCAATGTAGCGTAGGTAGAGAAGGGGAGTGAGTGGACGAGAGCTGAGGAAGCATTGTTCCAGGTCAGCCATAAAAATGTTGGCATATTGTGGGGCCATGTGGGTGCCCATGGCGGTGCCACTGGTCTGGAGGTATATATTATCACCAAATTTGAAATAATTGTGCGTGAGGATGAAGTCACAGAGCTCAGCAACAAGTTGTGCTGTCTCATCATCAGGGATATTGTTCCTGACAGCCTGTATTCCATCTGTGTGCGGGATGTTAGTGTAGAGAGCCTCCACATCCATGGTGGCTAGGATGGTGTTTTCTGGGAGATTACCAATGCATTGTAGTTTTCTCAGGAAATCAGTGGTGTCACGAAGATAGCTGGGAGTGCTGGTGGCATAGGGTCTGAGCAGAGAGTCCACATATCCAGATAGTCCTTCAGTGAGTCCTTCAGTTATATCGTGCCCTTACAAACTTTTCAAAATATGTAGGGTAGATGCCTATGCAAGATATTTGTCCTAGAAGAGCCTCTGTGGAATTTAATCCCTAATTCTGTTTACAAAATACACCGAGTGGAGCTAGCTTGCATGTGGTCATTTATATGTAGAGAATTGTCATCACTGTGATCAAATAACTGTGACATATGGGATTTCCTCCACGAAGTGCATCTGTTCAAAGCAGGTGAGTCCCATACTGGGGCATTTAGAATGCAACAGAATATGTAGTCTGCCGTTATTGTGCCCTTGTAACTCTTCTGAAGTAACTTCAGTATGTATTGGAGTGAAGATTTCTTTAATATGGTTGACGTGAACAAGATACCTTTAATTTGTAATTTGCTTGTAAGTAATACTGACTCTAGAGTTCAGTCAGGCCCCCCTTCCCCCCCCCCAATCATTCTCAGGAGAGGCATTTACTTCCTCTTCTGTCATGGATGTTTATGATGCAGATGATAAAGGTATGTTTCTGGATAAGGAGACCTATCCGCAAAAAACACATTTCCAGTGTGTATGGTGGAGATTCTGTAAGTGTTCAGTGTTGCAACCTTCCAAGGGATATTAAGAGAAAAAGTCATTTAATGCCTGGCTGTTCAGTTTTTGTTTAAAATGATACCTGGGGTCTCAGGACAAGAGTGTTTTTACTATTGCTCAAGATTGATGATTTTTATACATGCTACTAGAGTCCAGGTCATGTAATCTTTTCCCTCCTGAACTCAATTTTTGGGTCAAATTTTCTGACTTCTGTTGGAGTGAGAGAAGGAGAGGACTGAGGCACACAAGTGCATTTTTATTAAATTATCAACCCTTTTTACATATGCAAAGCTTAAAATACACTTAAGAAACTTAACAACCTGGCTTATCGTGAAGGAGTCAAATTCTTTTAGGCCCCAGCAGAGCATCAGCTTCTCCAAATAGCCCTTCAGACAAAAGTCTGTATATACAGGTAACCTTTCTACAAGGCCTAACAAACTCTGGATGTGTTATTGGACCAGCTTGTGGGGCAGGGAAATTAGTTCTGTAGTTGAGGACTCTTTAACTTCATATAAAAATACTCTTCCCCCATCCCCTAGATGTATAGATCAAAAGGCTGAGCAACCTGAGCATTCCAGGTGATATCAACTTTGGGATAGGAGAGGAGAGGTGTCCTCTGAGGGTCTGCTCAGTGATAAAACTCTCATGTAGCTCATTGGAACAGGATCAGGCCCTAAGGTAGCTAGGACACAAACTATGTAGGGCTTAAAAATCAAAGCCAACATCTTGAATCTCCCTCAGCCATGTATTGCAAGCTGGCATGGTCTTGAAGCACAGCCCAAGTGTTGTGCTGTCCATGGGAAACACCCCAAGTGAGTGGACAGCCATAGTGTGCACCAGCTGAAGTTTCCAAATGGTCTTCAGCAGTAGCTCTAAGAGCACATCCCAGCAACCCACCCCTGGGGGGGGAGCATGGATGAATGTCAACTGCACATTCAAAAGAAGAGGTCATAATGTCCTCAACAAATAAATGTAAATCGGGCTGGGGAAAGCATTCTTGAATCCTGTTGCCAATTTACCAGTTTGGCACTTCTGAATATCAAGACTGATTTCCAGTCAAGAACTCTTCTCTCCCCCCCCCCCCCCCCCCCCCCCCCCCCCCCCCNTGGTGGTGTTGCTTCTTTGCTGACATTGGAAAACTTGTGCCTTGAGCAGCTTTCTATATCTGTTAGCACATAAGTTCTCTTTTCTTGTTCCTTCACACCGTGTGAGTTGGTTGACTCATTAGGACTGTATTTCAGCTTGCATGGATGACTCCTGTTTTCTCTTTCAGGTCTGGAAAAGACAAAGCCCACTAGCTTTAAGAAGTGTTCTAAATGTGGTTGGACCATGTCTGTCAAAGACAGGCATGACTGCTGTATCCTGTACCTAGGAATGAAGTGTGATAGGCTTGGCTGTTAGGCTGCCTCTCAGATATCAATGTAAGCAGTCAAGTCTTGGATGGGGTGCCTGAAAGCTCTTCTGGCTTCCTCTCATGCTTCCTGTAAATTCACTGAGAATGTAGCTGAGCAGTTCCTGAAGACTTCAGCCCTTGAATCAACTGGAGTTGTGCATCCCAGCGTCATATGAAGTCTTTGTTGGTTTGGTGAGAGGTCCTGGAGCTCCACTTTGACATCTTTTTAAAATAAGTCAGTGAGAGCTAGTAGTTGGTGACACCAGTAGTTGAGACTTCAGTGCACTTTGTGCCTTAGAAGTGAACTGCAAAACTTTTTTGAGTTCATTTTTACTTTTCTTATGGTTCATGAAGATCCACTGCTGCTTTTTAGTTATTTTGTCAAAACCCATGTCTTCATGACCTTTAAAACTGAAAATAGTGTCTCTGACCCCCCTCCTCACTGAAAAACACAAATGAAAGGGATTTAAAATCTGCCCTCTGCTGACATGCAGAATTGTTTCAAACAGCATTCCCCTCTCCATCATACTCTTTACATATATATTGCTATAGCGTTTGTTTAAAGTTTTTACATTGCTACCTCCCGATATAGAAAGCATGGAGGGGATAAAGCTTGGAGACTAGAAGGAGCTCTGATTAGTCAGTGATTGATGTGTCTGTAGGATTTAGACCAGGGGTCTCAAACACGCGGCCCGCGGGCCGCATGCGGCCCGCAGAGCTCTTCCCTGCGGCCCACGGAGCTCCCCCAGTTACTTCCTGTCGCTGCCAAACTCCCCTCACCCCCGGCCCCTCCCCGAGTTACTTTCTGTGCCTGCTAAGCTCCCCGCGTGCTGCTCCCCAATGTTTGGGGCCGGGTCTCTCCCCCGGCCCCACCTGCCTCCCCCACTCGCCTCCCCCAGTGTCTCCCGGCCCCCACTTGCTGCCCCCTCACAGCCCCGGAGCCTGCAGCTCAGGCTGACTCCACTCCTCCGCTCTGCCGGCTTCCGGCATCACCTGCTGCCGCAGGGTCCTAGTGCCCCCCTTCACTAGGGCCAGGGCAGGCTGCCCTTCCCCTGCCCTAGTCCTGAGACTCTCCAATGCCCCGAGCCTCTCCAATGCCCCAAACCCCTCACCCCCAGCCCCACAGCGCTCACCCCTGCANCTTTTTTGAGTTCATTTTTACTTTTCTTATGGTTCATGAAGATCCACTGCTGCTTTTTAGTTATTTTGTCAAAACCCATGTCTTCATGACCTTTAAAACTGAAAATAGTGTCTCTGACCCCCCTCCTCACTGAAAAACACAAATGAAAGGGATTTAAAATCTGCCCTCTGCTGACATGCAGAATTGTTTCAAACAGCATTCCCCTCTCCATCATACTCTTTACATATATATTGCTATAGCGTTTGTTTAAAGTTTTTACATTGCTACCTCCCGATATAGAAAGCATGGAGGGGATAAAGCTTGGAGACTAGAAGGAGCTCTGATTAGTCAGTGATTGATGTGTCTGTAGGATTTAGACTGTCACTGTTTCACAGAAAAGGAAGTTCAACAAGTTGTTGAGGCCAGTGGAGTGTGTCCAAAAGGCAAACTTCGAGGAGGCTTAACAGCCAAATTAAAAAAAAAAAAAAAAAAAAAAAAGGGGGTGGGGGTGGGGGAAGAGATTAGGACTTGAAAAAATATGGGAGCTCTTAGAAATACTCAAAGTTTTGCAGGTCAACTTTAATGGGTCAGTATTGTGTTTTGTACCAAAGCTTCATTGAACAAGACAGCACTACTTCTGTAGTCTAGAGAGAAGTGTCTCTTTGATTGCAGGTATGCCACTGGCTCTATCCTCTACTTCTGGCAGCAAGCACCTGACATCTCTAGGGACCGAGGCCCCAATTGCTAGTGAGTTGATGTACCAGTTATTTGACAGAAATAGACAAAAGAATGTGTTCAGACTGATGTCTTAATTTAACCAGACTGCTTTGCTTGTGTCGGCTGATTCCCCACTCTGGCACTTTGAGTGCAGAAGGCGGGGGCCTGCAAGGATTCTAAAAATTAATACTGGCCACTCCAGGCTGGTATCAAACTCCCAAGGTTACAGCTTTTCTCTGACCTTGGATGGGTAGATGCTGCCACCACCCAAATGCAAAAAATCCCTTTTTACCCAGGAAGGCGCACTTGGGAATTCCTCCCTGTGGGGTACCCTCAAGCCCTTTCACCCCCCCATCCGGGGAAGAGCTGAGAAAGAAGAACAAAGGAAATCAGCTGTTGCCACCAGCTAATTAAACAACATATATGCACAAACCTCTTATCCTTAAAACCCCAATCCCTAAAAAAGGGAAATTTTATTAAAAACAAAGAAAGAAAATACATCTAGAACAGGGGTCTCAAACTCAAATGACCACGAGGGCCACGAGGACGAGTACATTGACCCGAGGGCCGCATCACTGATACCCCCCCCCCCCTCGCTGGCCCTGGCCCCGCCCCCACTCCACCCCTTCCATGAGGCCCCGCCCCTGCCCCACCTCTTCCCACCCCTTCCCTGCCCCATTCCAACCCCTTCCCCGAAGTCCCCACCCCAACGCTGCCCCCAGGGGGTGCAGGAGGTTTGCAGGGTGCGATGGGGGCTCAGGGCAGGGAGTTGGTGTTTGGGGTGCAAGAGGGTGAGGGGTGCGGCAGGGGGTCGGAGTGCAGGGTGCAGCAGGGGGCTCAGGGCAGGGAGGCAGGAGGGGTGCGGGATGCGGCGGGGGCTCAGGGCAAGGAGTTGGTGTGTGGGGTGCAAGAGGGTGAGGGGTGCGGCAGGGGTGCAGGGTGCAGCAGGTGGCTCAGGGCAGGGAGTGCAGGAGGGGTGCGGGGCGTGGCAGGGGGCTCAGGGCAGGGAGTTGGGGTGCGGGACGCAGCAGGGGGCTCAGGGCAGGGAGTTGGGGTGCAGGAGGGGTGCGGGGTGCGGCAGGGGGCTCAGGCAAGGAGTTGGGGTGCAGGAGGGGCTCAGGGAGCGAGCTCCAGCCTGGCGCCGCTTACCTAGAGCGGCTCCGGGGTGGCAGCAGCGCACACCGGGGCCAGGGCAGGCTCCTTGCCTGCCCTGTCCCCCCCGCGCTGCTCCGTTTCAGGAAGCAGCTGGAACCGTGTCCCTGCAGCCCCTGGGGAAGGGGGAGGGGCTCAGGGTTGCGTACATGTGCTCCTCTTGCCGCTCCTCCAGGTACCTCCCACGAAGCTCCCATTGGCTGCGGTTCCCTGTTCCCGGCCAATGGGAGCTGCGGGGGGCGGTGCCTGGAAGGAGGCAATGCAGGAGCTGTCTGCCTCCTTTCCCCTCCCCCCGGCCGGAAGGGGCTGTGCTGCCGGCTGCTGCAGAGAGCAGCGTGGGGCTCGCAGCGCCACAGGGGCAATCCCGCGGGTAGGCAGGGGGGCGGGGGGGAGGGGCGCGAGGGGAGCTTGGCGGGCCACACACAAGAGCCCTGAGGGCCGCATGCGGCCCCATGGGCCGCGTGTTTGAGACCCCTGATCTAGAACTTAGGCTATTGCTAGATTTAAAAAGAGCAATTATAATTAAGCATCAAGAATGGTTTTCTTGAGGTCCAACTTAAAGGTTACAAGCAAAACAAAAGCATTTGGGGTTAGCACAGAGTCCACAAGCTTTAATCACATCTTTTTAGACGTTTTCTGATCTACTTACATATCTGGGGTTTCAAATTGAGTAGTTTTAGGTATGATCTGGTGATTTTCATAACTGGTTCACAGCCTTTTACAGCATAGCTTCAGCCCTGTTTTGCTCTGTCTCCTCTCTCCGGATAACAACAACAACAGACAGACAAAAGGGGAGTCTTGTTTCAAGTTAAAAAAGTTCTAGTCTTCCCATTGGCTCTTTTGGCCCGGTGCCCACTCACTTCCTTTACCTATGCATGGCAGTCAGACTTTTTAACCCTTTACAGGTAAAGCAAGTGGAGAACAGCTAGTAACAGGGATTTTATAGCTAACTGTCTGGCTGTCTGGCTGTCCATAAAAGGTAGCTCTCCCCCCCTCCCCCCAATTTATCACAGCTTGCACCAAAGATTTTGTGCTGACGCCACTACATTTTATTCTGTAAAGGTTTCTATACTGCACTCACAACTAGTATCTTGTCCTGACAGTACTATGAACCCTTGACACTGCAAGAGTGTTTGAATTGGAGCTTGTGCCTCAATTATTCTGAAGCAGTTGGAGCTTCTCTTGATGCTGGCTTTGACATTCAACTGACATGTCAGCAGGATCAAGCAGATTTGGCTGGCCTGCGCACAGCATCAGTGCAGTAGTCTGCAAGGCCTGTTAGAGACAAAGGGGATGATGATGATGATCAGGAGTGAAATTCTGACAGATGGAAGAATCTTCTGAATACAATTATATTTTTACTAGAGGCAAAGGCAGAGGGAATAACACTCCTGCAGATGATAAAGTGTTAATGTCAGTTTGGTTATGGCCTTGTTTCACTTTGGAGACAGACCAGGTCCACAAAGCAGATCTTTCAAGGCACCTGGAGATGGTTCCCTCTGAAATGTTTATCCAGTACTTTCTGAGCTTGTTGATGAAGGTGTGGAAGCAAGCCTATTACAGGTACTTGGTAGAAAGTATCTTCTGCTTAGAGAACCCAGCAACTAGTCCTCACCATGATAGCCTGGTGCTGGTGTTTGCAGCGGCCTTAGACAAGACTTAGTAGATTTTCAGTATACTGTTTCCAGGCTTTTTCTGACACCCTGGATGTCTTTTGACATACAGGTCGGTCGCATCTTAGGCGCATTTAACATGTGCGATTTCAGCTTTATGCGGTCTGCAAAAACAAGAAAAAAACAAAAAAAAAAAAGAGAAAAACAACAATTTAAATACTGTTCTGTAGTGCGGGCGATTCTGCCTGCCATTACACTCAATGTAATTTTGACTATATGCGGTTTTCGCTTTACGCGCTGACCGCGGAACGTAACCCCAGCGTAAAATGAGACAGACCTGTATTTTAATGCATGAAGTTCCACTGTGAAATGTCGGTTCCTCACGGGCAAACAGTTTAAGCTGTAGAAGAGGCCTTGCTTTCTTTTTTTAAATGTTTTTGTTTCTGTTCACCAAAGAAAAGCAGGACATCTCTCCTTATTTGATACAGCTGCATATAACCATTAACTTCATCTAGAGCATCTCCTTCTCCATTTTAAATTGAAACACTAGCAGGGTATTTTTCCTGAGAGGTTCTCAGCTTTTACAATGTCTTAAAATGTCTGTCTTCATTTAGTCTGCAAGAACCTGGATTTGTTAACTTTTCCAGCATGCACTTGCTTTTTGGGAGTTAAGGCATGTTTGTGGAGGAGTTAAATTGGGAATGTAGAGGGTTTGGATCCAGGGTTAGTTGTACAGCGTAGGATTATTGATGATGAATGGGTACTTTTGGAAGTAATTTTTTTAATCCATTTATCTAACTTACAGTTGTGTGGAAACAGCACAATATCAAGAGCTGGTGTCCTTTGCTCATGGTAAATCAGTGAGGGCAGCTGTCTCTTGTCTATCTCAAGTGGCTCTATTTAGCAGGTCTCCACTTGGAGGTTCAGCAGTAGCTGTAGGCCCTGCCATATGATATGGGGACTTTTGAAAGGGGGGGAGGGTGGGTGAAGTAGGAAGTAACTTCTGCAAAACTAGCTTTTTTCCTTCTTTCAGGTATGATGTTCAGGCATTGTCATAGGGGAGAACATAAGATTTATATGCTCACGACAAAAATTGCTTCACTTACCAAAGTTTGGGTGACAGACTTATTACGATGAAGGGGTATCAGGCTTCAAGGTGTTGCTTAGAGTCCTTTTCTTACTGTTATGGCATTAAGAAGTTAGCCGTGCTTCTTGGGCTTTATGGTAAAGTACCTGGCCTGCTTGACCTCACCGCAGAAATCCTTCCATACACTTCCAAACATCCAACAGACCCAAAATGGAGAGAACTCAAGNCTTTATGCGGTCTGCAAAAACAAGAAAAAAACAAAAAAAAAAAGAGAAAAACAACAATTTAAATACTGTTCTGTAGTGCGGGCGATTCTGCCTGCCATTACACTCAATGTAATTTTGACTATATGCGGTTTTCGCTTTACGCGCTGACCGCGGAACGTAACCCCAGCGTAAAATGAGACAGACCTGTATTTTAATGCATGAAGTTCCACTGTGAAATGTCGGTTCCTCACGGGCAAACAGTTTAAGCTGTAGAAGAGGCCTTGCTTTCTTTTTTTAAATGTTTTTGTTTCTGTTCACCAAAGAAAAGCAGGACATCTCTCCTTATTTGATACAGCTGCATATAACCATTAACTTCATCTAGAGCATCTCCTTCTCCATTTTAAATTGAAACACTAGCAGGGTATTTTTCCTGAGAGGTTCTCAGCTTTTACAATGTCTTAAAATGTCTGTCTTCATTTAGTCTGCAAGAACCTGGATTTGTTAACTTTTCCAGCATGCACTTGCTTTTTGGGAGTTAAGGCATGTTTGTGGAGGAGTTAAATTGGGAATGTAGAGGGTTTGGATCCAGGGTTAGTTGTACAGCGTAGGATTATTGATGATGAATGGGTACTTTTGGAAGTAATTTTTTTAATCCATTTATCTAACTTACAGTTGTGTGGAAACAGCACAATATCAAGAGCTGGTGTCCTTTGCTCATGGTAAATCAGTGAGGGCAGCTGTCTCTTGTCTATCTCAAGTGGCTCTATTTAGCAGGTCTCCACTTGGAGGTTCAGCAGTAGCTGTAGGCCCTGCCATATGATATGGGGACTTTTGAAAGGGGGGGAGGGTGGGTGAAGTAGGAAGTAACTTCTGCAAAACTAGCTTTTTTCCTTCTTTCAGGTATGATGTTCAGGCATTGTCATAGGGGAGAACATAAGATTTATATGCTCACGACAAAAATTGCTTCACTTACCAAAGTTTGGGTGACAGACTTATTACGATGAAGGGGTATCAGGCTTCAAGGTGTTGCTTAGAGTCCTTTTCTTACTGTTATGGCATTAAGAAGTTAGCCGTGCTTCTTGGGCTTTATGGTAAAGTACCTGGCCTGCTTGACCTCACCGCAGAAATCCTTCCATACACTTCCAAACATCCAACAGACCCAAAATGGAGAGAACTCAAGAACTGGAATTCCAAAGTCAGATGGCCTTTCATTTAGGGAATGTTCTCTCCCCCCTTCTATTTATTTAATGTAAAAAAAAAAAAATCTTTCAAAAGAAACAAGTTGTTTTGAAAATCTGTTGCTGATACCAAAAAACTCTATACTTGAAAGAGAGAACACTAGTCAGCCATGCAAGCTAATGGAGTCCTAATGTGTCAACCCACACGTGTTGCTAGGGAACACAGTTAATCTGCTGTTTGGATTTTGGCTAACCAGTAATTAAGATTATCGCTGCTCTTTAGACAAATGCAAGAAGTATGGATAACTTCTGTCTTATTGTTGTGTACTGCAGGCAGGAACAGTGCACAAACAAGTCAGTTATAAACTTTCCTGGTTTTGGATGACATCTGCCTGGCATGTCCTGGCTAATTCCTACCAGTTCTCCTTCCTGTGAGGGCAAGGCTGTTTACACTGCCGCCTCCTGTTATGTCAGATGTAATCATGGTAATACAGAAATGCTTTAGTTGGCACTTGATTGGACAGAAGCCAAACAACAAAGACAGAGAAAAGAGAGAATATATTAGGAATTAAGTGATGGTCTTTCCTTCCTTTCTTTCCCAGGAATCTTAAATCCTGACACAGCAGAGGTTTTTTGTTAGGATTCAACTGACCTGCTATCATGATGTCCCCAGGGTGGCAGATGAGATCAATTGATGTGAGAAACTGTAGCACCATACTGCTGTATTCACACCCTATCCACTACTGTAATAATGTTTGTATAAGTTATGCCTTGTAAGGGATCATTTGAAAACTCATAATTTGCTGGTCTGTATTGTCCTGGCAAAATAAGTTGCAACATTGTATGTGAAGTTATAAATATCCCCTTTAGGGTGTACATGTCACATCCCTGCCCATGCCGAAGCTGACAAACAGGTCTGTCCTAAATAAAGGAATGTGTGCTCCTCTTAATTTGCATTTAAGTAGTAAACTGTCATCAAGCAGGTAGGAAAGATAAAGGAAGTTCAAACCGGTTTAAAACCAGCAGGGAACATCCTTCCACATAGATTCTTTGTTCCCTGGTTCTCAGCTGGAAATGTTTTCAAGAGGGGGACTGAGGCTATGTCTACACTGCAGAGTTTTGTCGCCAAAAGTTATGCCGTTTTAATTAATGCTTTAATTAAACTGCTGTTGCATGTCCACACTATGCTCCTTGTGTCGGAAGAGTGCATCCACAATAACAGGTCTTGCATTGACACAGAGAGCAGTGCACTGTGGGTAGCTATCCCACCGTGCAACCGGCCGCAGGGTGCTTTGGGAAGGGTTTGCAATGCCTCATGGGGCAGGTACAGCGTCACATGATGCAGGTTTCTCAATTCAATTGTTCCATGGGCATCCTACTAGATTGCCAGCTGCTTTACAATTGAAGTGTGTTTGGAGGGGTGGGGCAGTGTGTGAGATAGGAAGTGTGTATGTGTGAGGAGAGATTGTGCTGGGGGAGTGTGTATGTGTGAGAGAGAGAGAGAGAGTGAGTGTTGGGGGAATGTGGGTGTTGGGGGAGAGTGAGCTTGTCGGCACGCTGTCTCATAAGTTCAGACAGCTGCCAGAAGCAGCCAGTCCTGAGGCAGTGGACGAGGGACACCCCTGACATCAGCCCCCACCTCACTTAAAATCTCTCTCTCTTTGTAGTTAATAAAGTTGTTCATCTTGAACACACTGGATTAGAAAAAACAATCGAATTGTCTGGGTAACTCCATTTGGGGTAACAAGTTGTGTGCATATTATTTCCTTAAAGGAATCATATATTTAATAACTTGTACTGTCCAGGAAGTACATTTCTGGGGGAAAATCTGGGGCTGGGAGTATTTTAGGGTCACCCTGTGGTACTCTTTAAGGCTGGTAAAAGCTGCAGAACACAGACAATAGGCAATGATTTACATGCTGGATGCTCTTTGTGAGCTGTCTGGGTTGGTGGCTACAGCAGCAAGGCATTGTAAAGGGCACCCTAGGTTAGAGAGCAGGGATGACACAACTACTCAGTCTGGATTGTACCCTCGTATGTCACAGTCCTCGCTAGTCCAGATTTAATAGAAAATTTCCCCACGGTGGTAGAGGAGATCAACTGATGTGAGAAACTGCAGCATCTCTCAGGAGTTCCCTGTGCTTCTCACTCAAATGTGCAGAAGGGACATGATCAGCCATCCCTGTCCAGTTTAGACCGTTCTACTGCCCCAAATATAGACACTTCTTTCTGTTTCAGGGAATTCCTAGCTCATCATTATGCTACCTTGTGACCTTTGGGAATCCTTGAATGTCATTTGAGCCTAAACCAGCTCAGTTACCATGAATTAACTAAGGGGCCACCAAATGAAATTTAATAAGTAGCAGGTTTAAAACAAACACAAGAAAGTATTTTTTCATGCAACAAACTGTCAACCTCTGGAACTCCTTGCCAGAGGGTGTTGTGAAGGCCAGTACTATAACGGGGTTCAACAGGGAGCTAGATAGATTCATGGAAGATAGGTCCATCAATGGCTATTCGCCAGGATGGGCAGGAATGGTGTCCCTAGCCTCTGTTTGCCAGAAGCTGGGATTGGGTGACAGGGCATGGATCACTTGATGATAACCTGTCTCTTCAGTCCCCTTGGGGCACCTGCCATTGGCCACTGTCAGAGGACAGGATACTGGGCTTGATGGACCTTTGGTCTGACCCAGTATGGCTGTTCTTATGTTCTAATGTATAATTAAAGGAATTGCATTGTTTTTTTAAATTGTTGATAAAAATTGTGACACATTTACAGATATTTTGCCTGTTTTGGCTCATCATGGATTTTTTTTTAAATAGCTAAACTTAAAAAACAAAACAACCCCCCTCAACACTATTTTTCAATGCAGTAGACCACATTCCTTACAGTTTCTTTTGGCAGATTTCATACCTACATTAAACTGGCTGAAAGTTTACTAGTTCTCCCCCCCCCCCCCCCCCCCCCCCCCCCCCCCCCCCCCCCCCCCCCCCCCCCCCCCCCCCCCCCTCCNGCTTAGACATTTCTAATTAGAAAGCCGTCTGTGGTGCTGTTAATATGATCCTGACTAAGCTGCTGAAGGCTCCTTTTCAGCCACTGTGTGCTCAAGTTTCTTCATTTAAGGTCATTTTACTGGTATCAGCGATGTGAGCTCATAAATTGACTGAAGTCCAGGCTCTAAAGTGATTGATCCGCCTTATGTCAAGAGTCTTCAGGGATAAGGCGGTACTAAAGAAGCATCCTATATTCCTTCCAAAGGTGGTGTCAGTACTCTACTCTACTTCTTCAGCTATCCTGCTAATATTTGCCCCATGCCCATATATCCATCCCAGCGATGCTTTTCTTTGCTGCCTCCAGGCCCCAGCTGCTTTTGGACTCCATAGACAGGGACAGCCTCTTGGCACCCAGCCTGCTATTGTTCCTGTTTCCATGGGGATATTGGTGCCCTAGACTGCTCCAGTCTCCATAGAAGGGGCCAGGATGGGGGGATACTTGCTGCTTCCCAGCTGTAGCATCAGAGGTCAGTGGGGGATGCCACCTATACCCTGTACGTTGTGTCTCTGTTCCTGGCTTGGATTCTGTGGGGAAGGGAGGTCTACCATTTTTCCCCCCATAGGCTGGCTGCTCCAGGTCCTGTAGGCAAGTGTTTATCATTCATCTAGTTGCCTTCTCTCTCTGTGTCAGGTTTCATGGAGGAGCATGTTACGGTAAACACCTTCCTGCAGGGCTTGAGGCAGAGCACGTGTGATCTCCACTCCTCCCAACGGCATGGGCAACATTCTCAAGCTAGTGCACAGGACAGGCAGCAGGGTGGCTAACCCCAAGTATTCAAAAATCATGAATCAGGCCTAAAATCCCACATGACATTGGTTTAATCGTGTGTTTAAGAATTACAGGTCTCTTTCTTTGGCTTCTGATTTTTCAGGCTGAACTTGCTTCATCTTTTCAAGCTTTTCTTCCTAACCATGTGTGCCAGAAAATTTTCATAAATGAAAACTGAGATTCACAGATTCCAAGGCCAGAAAGGACATTGTGGGCATCTAGTCTGACCTCCTGTATAGCCAAACCATAAAACTTTCCCCAAATAATGCCTAGAGCAGATCTTTATTTTTATTTTATTTTTTTTTAAATCCAATCTTGATTTAAAAATTGTTAGTGATGGAGAATCCACTATGACTTCCTTATTGCCAATCTGTTTGTCTCACTTCAGCTTCTAGCCTTTGGATTGTATTATACCTTTCACTGCTAGATTGAAGAACCCATTACAAAATATTTGTTCGCCATCTAGATACTTATACACTGTAATCAAGTCGCCCATTAACCTCTTTGTTAAGTTAAATAGATTGAGCTCCTTGAGTCTCTCACTGTAAGGCATGTTTTCTAAGGCCCCATCTACACTGGCAAGTTTCTGCGCAGTAAAGCAGCTTTCTGCACTGTAATTCCCAAGGTGTACACACTGCCAAGCCACTCAGTGCGCAGAAACTGTGCAGTTGTAGTGCTCTAAAAAAACCCCACCCTGACGAGAGACGTACAGCTTTCTGCGCCGGGGCTACAGTGCTGCGGTGCCAGTGTAGACACCGTGGCGATTACAGTGCTGCGATTGGCCTCCAGGAGGCGTCCCACAGTGTCTGTTCTCACCTCTCTGGTTATTGGTTTGAACTCTACTGCTCTGCTCTCAGATGACCAACCGTCATCCCCACCCCGTACATTCCTTTGCAAATTTGAAAGTTCCCTTCCTGTTTGCTTGGTGATGCGTGCAGTGGTCTCAGCGATCTTTGCAGGTGGCCATGCCTGCTCCACACACCAGGCGATCCCCTGCTTGGAGCAATGCCCAGCTGCTGGACCTCATCAGCATTTGGAGAGAGGAAGCTGTGCAGTTGCAGCTGCGCTCCAGCTGTAGGAATTATGATACCTATCGCAGATTTCATGATGCATGATAGAAAAGGGCCATGACTGGGACACTGAGCCAGGAAGAGGAAATCTTGGACGAAGAGGGAGCAGGGGACCCAGAGGCAGAGGATGGCTCGGAGGCCAGAGATGCATGCAGTCAGGAGCTCTTTTCTACCCTGGAGGAGCCTAGCTAGTCACAGCAGTCGGATCTTGGCGAAGAGCAAACAGGAGAGGAGGCCCAGGTAAGTGGATCTGATTTTCGGAATTGCTGAAGCGATTTGTTGGGGGCAGGAGGGTTGCAGAAAGCAGGCTTGTCTCCCACCGCATGCCTATTCTGAGCGGCAGAACAGGCTGTTGATAGACTCCCTCACTTCACGGGAATCTCCCTCAGAGATCTCCAGGAAACTCTCGTGGAGATACTGGGCAATCTGCTGCCTCAGGTTCCTCGGCAGAGCTGCTTTGTTTCTTGCCCCATCAACGGTAACTTTCCCGCGCCACTGTGCTGTCATGGGGGAGCGGGTGGGGGACCATCGCTGTACACAGGCGAGCAACATAGGGGCCAGGGCAGAAGCCGCAGGATTGAAGAAGACCCTCCCTTGATTCCCTGCTGACCCTCAGCAGTGAGATATCTTCCGTAATGATCACATCCTGTGGAAAGTGTGGGGACAGGAATGATTATCAAGCCCCCCCCCTACAGTGCTGGGTCTCCCCAAGAGCCACATGCCTAGTGTACAGCAGAGTCTGGGAATAGTGATTCACCCTGCCCCTGCAGCTACTCACCATTTTGAGGGTCTTTGTGGCTCATGTGTGCTTGCCTGGGGTCAGCCAGTTAGTGACAGGTGTGTGAGTAGTGGCTGTGTTTTAAAGCACTGGATCAGTGTTGTCTGTGTTGTGAACAATACTGCTTCTGTAAAATGTTGCATTTAAACGTCACAGAGATGACCTTGGGAGGCCAGCCTTCCTTATTGGCGGCAGAACGGCTGTGCAGAATTAGAAAGCGGCCACGAAGAACTAAGGAGGACTTTCTCCATGAGGTTATGATGCAGTCCGCAGCTGAGAAACAGGAATTGAAGGAGTGGCGGGACAGCGAGAAGAGGGACCGAAAGGAGAACACGGCACACCAGAAAGAAGCCATGGAACGGCTCTTAAACGTTATGGAGCGCCAAGTGGACACGCTCCAGGCGATACTAGCTCTTCAAACCGAGCAGCTTCGCGCCTGCCCTCCCCTGCAGCTGCTGTCAAAAAACTCTTTCCCATGTGCCGACACCCCCCCCCCTCCCCCCGCCAACACAATCTTATCAACCTCCTGGCTCCATTCTCTACCCGCAGCATTACTCTCCTCCCTCCTCACAGTCCAGCAGTGTGGACTCCCACTACCCATTGCACTCAACACCCATCCCTCTGCAGTTTGGCACTGCTGAAGTACAGCACCCACTGCATTGTACTCCAAAGGAGAAGGTTGGGTATGATCCCTGGACATACACAAATCTGTAGCCGTACTGGGACCCCTTCTCCACTGGGACCTTGCCTTCCCCCCTACCCCCCCCCCCGATGTATTTTTGTTGTTTGACTCTCTCCTCCGGTTGTTGTCTTTTAATAAAAGAATTATGTTGGTTTGAAAGCAATCTTTAGTCTATTAAGTGAAAGCAAAAAGAGCACTGTAAAGCAACATACAATTATGTTAAGGCCCCTTCTTGCATCATGTGCACCAATCACCTCCTAGCATTGCAAGCACTGCAATCCCGAGCATAGCAACAAGTATTAGTGGCTTTCAGCCTCAAATTGCTGCCTCATGGCATCCCTGATCCTTATGGCTCTGCGCTGTGTCCCTCTAATAGCCCTGGTCTCTGGCTGTTCAAACTCAGCCTCCAGGCACTGCGCCTCTGAGGTCCAGCCCTGAGTGACGCTTTCACCCTTCCCTTCACAAATATTATGGAGCGTACAGCACGCAGCTATAAGCATAGGAATATTGTCATCAGCCATGTCCAGCTTTCCATCCAAGGCAGTGCCAGTGGGCTTTTAAATGGCTAAATGCAAACTCAACAGTTATTCTGCACTTGCTCAGCCTGTTGTTGAACCGCTCCTTGCTGCTGTCAAGTTGCCCTGTGTACAGCTTCATAAGTTACGGCATTAAGGGGTAGGCAGGGTCTCCCAATGGGCATTTCTACTTCCCCTACGGTGATCTTCTGGTCTGGGAAGAAAGTCCCTGCTTGCAGCTTCTTGAACAGGCCACTGTTCCAAAAGATGCGTGCGTCATGCACTTTTCCGGACCAGCCTTCATTAATGTCCGTGAAACATCCATGGTGATTCACAAGTGCTTGGACAACCATTGAGAAATATCCCTTGTGATTAATGTACTCGGTGGCTAGGTGGTCTGGTGGCAGAATTGGAATGTGCGTGCCATCTATCACCCCTCCGCAGTTAGGGAAGCCCATTTGTGCAAAGCCATCCGCAATGTCACGCACATTGCCCAGAGTCCTGGTCTTTGGGAGCAGGGTGCGATTAATGGCCCTGCACACTTCCATCGACACGAGTTCAATGGTCAGCTTTCCCACTCCGAACTGGTTAGCGACCGATCGGCAGCAGTCTGGAGTAGCCAGCTTCCACGGTGCAATCGCCATGCGCTTCTCCAATGACAGGGCAGCTCTCATTCTCGTGTCCTTGCACCGCAGGGCTGGGGCGAGCTCATCACAGAGTCCCATGAATGTGACTTTCCTCATGTGAAAGCTCTGCAGCCACTGCTCGTCATCCCAGATGTGCATCACGATGTGATCCCACCACTCAGTGCTTGTTTCCTGAGCCCAAAAGCGGCGTTCGACTATGGTCAGCACCTCCGTGAAAGCCACAAGCAATCTCATGTCGTAGCTGCTACGTGTGGTGAGATTAACGTTGCACTCCTCTTGACTTTGTAGTTTAAGGAATAACTCCACTGCCACTCGTGACGTGTTGGTCAGAGCGAGCAGCATACTGGTAACCAGTGCGAGATCCATTCCTGCAGCCTGAAAGAGGCAGGGCGCGAAGTACACAAACCGTTGAAAGATGGTGCCAAATGCGGATGGAAGCACAGGGATTGCTGGGATGCGAAGCAATGCATCGTGGGGCATTGGGACTGGACCCAGGATGCCTTGCGAGCCCCTCCGCCTTCCCACAAGTCTTAGTGGCAAAAGAGAAAGAGGTGCTTTGTGGGATAGCTGCCCAGAGTGCACCGCTCCAAATAGCGCTGCAAGTGCCCCAAGTGTGAACACGTTATTGTGCAGGCAGCTGTCAGTGTGAACGCACAACAGTGGTTTTCCTTCTGCGCTCTCTGAGCAGTGCTGTAACTGCTGATGCTGTAACTTTGACAGTGTAGACGTGCCCTATTCCTTTAACCATTCTTGTGGCTCTTCTCTGAACACTCCAATTTATCAACATCCTTCTTGAATTTTGTGCGTCAGACCTGAGCAAAGTACTCCTGCAGTGGTCATGCTAGTGCTAAGTACAGAGGTAAAATAAACCTCTCTGCTCATGTAATCTCGTGATTTTAACAACTGGGGCTTTATGAACACCAAATACTATAGGCCTACAGATAAAATCATGAGAGTTGGCCACACTAAGGAAGTACAGCTAATCATCAACACAACAGTTAAACTGACCAGATACAAAATGTGATTGAGGCACAAAGGTGCAGAGAAGAGCTACCTGGACGATCAGGGAAATGGAGGGCCTATTTTATGAGAGGACACTGGAAGAGCTTGACTTGTTTAGCCCAGGAAATAGAAGCCTAAGAGGAGATATGATCTCGGTCTATAAATATATTAGGAGGGTAAATACCAGGGAGGGTGAAGAGCTATTTAAACTAAAGGACAACTTTGGCTTCAGAACAAATGGGTCTAAACTGGCCATGAAGAAATTCAGGTTGGAAATTAGAAGGTTTCTAACAGTCAGAGGAGTGAGGTTCTGGTACAACCTCCCAACAAGAGTTGTGGGGGAAGCCAACTTAATTTGTTTTGAGAGATGGACAAATTTATGAGTGGGATTGTATGATGGGGTTGCTTGTGATGGTAGGGACAGAGCTTGGTAGTCCCTTCTAGTTTTATGTCTTATGTTTCTGAAAGCTCATGCTTCAGGGCTTCCGCTGGTCAACTGCAGGGGTCAGGAAGGGATTTCTGCCCCCAGTGTGTATGGTGTGTTGTTTTTTTTTTGGTCTCCTTACTCCGAAGCAACAGAGATAGATATGGCTGGAGATAGGACACTGTGATAGGATCCAGTATTCTGAAATGGCATTGAGCGTTCACTCTCTCTCACACTCATGGTCTGATTGCTGACCTAGGGTTGTTTTGGTTTTTTTGGTCTTCCTCTGCAACATGGGATGGGTGTCACTTGCCGGGATTATCTGGTTATCAGGGTCTTCGGCACTGGTGCACCTCTCTCTGTCTCCTATTCTCTTCCTGTGGCACATAATAGTTTGGTCTCCTGTGCACTGTAATACTTCAGTCTAATTTTGGTTGTTGGTTTTCATGTGAGGGCGTTGAGTGGTATTATACATGAGGTCAGACTAGGTGTTTTAAAAAAACCCGCAAATTTAATTCTGTCAGTAATCTTTCATTTCTCTGCTATCTTAAATTGAAAAGGTGCCTCAGGCTCTAGAGGTTCCATGCTCTGCTGTCCTGCCAAAAATTGCTAATATACTATATATATTCCATGAACTGATGCTGTTTAGCTGGGGCCACCAATACAGCTTGTCTGACCTGCCTGTGCGGGAGTAGCAACACCCTTTCCCCCAAAGTGATGGCTGGGCACACATTTGGTGCCTGAACGTGATTTTATAGCATGCAAAATACAGGGTGGTTGGGGGTGTGGGCTGAGTGATGGGCAGCCCAATTGCATTTCGGAAGTATGCAGAGGGTGCAGTGGTAGCACCAGCCACTTTCAATGTAGACCTCGTTCAGGTACAGGTAAGCAAGGACGTGTTGGTTAGGCTGGTCTAACAGCTGCCCTCTAGTGGCTGCTCTGCATATTGGTCATACTTAAAAACAAAAAAACCCAACCAAGCACCCAAACAAACCCGAAAACTAGCAGCTGGAGTAGGGGAGGGGACACTTGTGCACAAGTGTGAATGAGATGTGGGGCCAGATTTTGAAGTGCTCTGTACCCCCAAGAGCCTCTCTAGGAGTCTAGCTGTCCTGAAAATCTAGCTCCAGTTGGTGCTGACTGAGCCTTTTTGAAAACTCTGGTCATAGAAACAGACAAGTGAAAGAGCCAAGAGGCCCGATTCTAAATCAGGAGTGATTCTGTTGTGGTCAGTGGAGTTGGACTGATGTAAGAGGAGAGGAGATACTCACAAGTATCTTCACCCAGTCCTGTGTGTCACTGGTTTCTGACTGCCTGGTTTTAAAAATCTAGGTCTTTATAAACTGCTTGGGGATAAATTGCTCATCTTCCTACGCATGTCCTTGGCTGTATGTTGGCAGGTAGGCAGGCCAGGCATTGGAGGGCGCTATGCATATCTGACCATCATGGGTTCTGAATGCCTGTGTTCTGAATGCCTCGTTGTAGCTGTGTTGGTCCCAGGATATTAGAGAGACAAGGTGGGTGAGATTGGGTAAGATATTTCGTCACCCACCGTGTCTCTCTCATAAATGCAGGTCTGTTACAGTTGTGCATGCTCCCTTACCCCCTGAACGCTGAAGCTATTCTGGGAAGCACATACATACCAAGCAAATTATTTTAAAACTCTCTATAAATCCTAGAGGTAGCTTTACGTGCTGTGTCCCTTTACTAGCCAGAGTGGGCATTCAGAGGGAAGTTGGGAGAGTGTGAACGTGAGCTTGCTGTAGCACTATATTGGCAACAGGAACAAACATTCTGTGCTGTAGAATGCTCAGCAGTGTGGATAGGCTGTTGTCAGGGCAACGGAGGATGCGGTGGGGAATGGTGTCCCAAGGGAGAGGCAGAGAGACATACTTTTTTAAATATTTCAAGTAGGGCTGTCGATTAATCGCAGTTAACTCACACGATTAACTCAAAAAAATTAATCACAATTAAAAAAATTAATCGCAGTTTTAATGGCACTGTTAAACAATAGAATACCAATTGAAATTTATTAAATATTTTGGATGTTTTTCTACATTTTCATATATATTGTATTCTGTGTTGTAATTGAAATCAAAGTGAATATTTTTAATTACAAATATTTGCACTGTAAAAATAATGAAAAATAATTTTCAGTTCACATAATACAAGCTCTATAGTGCAATCTTTGTCATGAAAGTGCAATTTACAAATGTAGATTTTTTTGTTACATGACTGCACTCAAAAACAAAACAAAGTAAAACTTCAGAGCCTACAAGTCCACTCAGTCCTACTTCTTGTTCAGCCAATTGCTAAGACAAACAAGTTTGTTTACTTTTACAGGAGATAATGCTGCCCTCTTCTTATTTACGATGTCACCAGAAAGTGAGAACAGGCCATTTGCATGGCACTTTTGTAGCCGGCATTACAAGCTATTTATGTGCCAGATATGCTAAACATTTGTATGCCTCTTCATGCTTCGATCACCATTCCAGAGGACATGCTTCCACGCTGATGACGCTCGTTAAAAAAATAATGTGTTAATTAAATTTGTGACTGAACTCTCATAGACTCATAGACTTTAAGGTCAGAAGGGACCATTATGATCATCTAGTCTGCCCTCCCGCATGATGCACGCCACAAAAGCTGACCCACCCACTCCTGGAATAATTCTCTCCCTTGACTCAGCTGTTGAAGTCCCCAAGTCATGATTTAAAGACTTCAAGTTGCAGAGAATCCTCCAGCAAGCGACCCCTGCCCCATGCTGCGGAGGAAGGCGAAAAACCTCCAGGGCCTCTGCCAATCTACCCTGGAGGAAAATTCCTTCCCGACCCCAAATATGGCGATCAGCTGAACCCCGAGCATGCGGGCAAGACTCTCCAGCCAGACACTCCGAAAAAAGTTCTCTGTAGTAACTTTTAATATCCCATCATTGACCATTGGTACTAATTACCAGTGATGGCACGTTATTGACCTAATTCTCCTTGGGGGAGAATTGTATGTCCCCACATTCTGCCCTATATTTCATGTTATAGCAGTCTCGGATGGTGACCCAGCACATGTTGTTCATTTTAAGAACACTTGCACTGCAGATTTCACAAAACGCAAAGAAGGTACCAATGTGAGGTTTCTAAAGATAGCTACGGCACTCGACCCAAGGTTTAAGAATCTGTAGTGCCTTCCAAAATCTGAGAGGGACAAGGTGTAGAGCATGCTTTCAGAAGTCTTAAAAGAGCAACACTCAGATGTGGAAACTACAGAACCCGAACCACCAAAAAAGAAAATCAACCTTCTGCTGGTGGCATCTGACTCAGATAATGAAAATGAACATGCGTCGGTCCGTACTGTTTTGGATTGTTATTGAGCAGAACCTGTCATCAGCATGGACACATGTCCCCTGGAATTGTGGCTGAAGCATGAAGGGATATATGAATCTTTAGCGCATCTAGCATGTAAATATCTTGTGACGCCAGCTACAACAGTGCCATGCAATTAATTGCCTGTTCTTACTTTCAGGTGATGTAAACAAGAAGCAGGCAGCATTATCTCCTGCAAATGTAAACAAACTTGTTTGTCTGGGTGATTGCCTGAACAAGAAGTAGAACTGAGTGGACTTGCAGGCTCTAAAATTTTACATTGTTTTATTTTTGAATGCAGTTATTTTTGTACATAATTCTACATTTGTAAGTTTAACTTTCATGATAAAGAGATTGCACTACAGTACTTGTATTAGGTGAATTGAAAAATACTACAGGTCTGTCTCATCTTACGCTGGGGTTACGTTCCGCAGTCAGCGACTAAAGCGAAAATCGCATATAGTCAAAATTACATTGAGTGTAATGGCGGGCGGAATCGCCCACACTACAGAAACAGTATTTAAATTATTTTTCTCTTTTTTGTTTTGTTTTTTTTGGTTTTTGCCGACCGCGTAAAGCTGAAATCGCGCATGTTAAATGCGCCTAAGATGCAACAGACCTGTATTTTTTTTTTGCTTTTTTATAGTGCAAATACTTGTAATAAAAAATAAATATAAAGTGAGCACTGTACACTTTGTATTCTGTGCTGTAATTGAAATCAATATATTTAAAAATGTAGAAAACATCAAAAATATTTAAATAAATGGTCTTCTATTATTGTTTAACAGTGCGATTAATCATGATTAATTTTTTAATTGCTCGACAGCCCTAATTTCAAGTAAAGATTTATTTAATTTCATATTGGCCCAGTCTGAAGGCGTAAAGGGGTCAAATTTCCCTTGCATCACCACGCCTAGATTACTTGGTAAAGCAAGCCTCTCTCAGTTCCTGCTGTAGTTGACTGTATATCTCTGTTGGTCCATGACAGTAGAGGCATTATTGTCTTGACAACCACTTGGAGGCGCCATTGGGCATACCGTAGGGCAGGGGTCCCCAACGCGGTGCCCGCGGGCGCCATTGCGTCCGCCGGGGGGGTGTAAGTGCGCCTGCGTAGCCCTCGGGTTTTTTTTTTGCTCCGCTGGCAGCGCTCGGGGTGTTTTTGTTTTTTTAGTTTTGCTCCTCCGGCAGCACTCGGGATGTTTTTTTTTTTTTTTTTTTCGCCCACCGGCAGCGCTCGTTTTTTTTGTTTTTTGTTTTGCGCCCGCCAGAAGAAAAAGGTTGGGGACCACTGCCGTAGGGGAATTATAGATACACTCTGCAGCATAATCCTGAGTATATCTCTGGTGTGTCCCTCTGCTGTTTGGTGTCTGGAAATACTGCATGGGGTAACTGGAACAAAAAGTCATTTCAAACTGAAAAATGAAACGTTTACCCCCTCCCCCCCAAATGAACAATTGGGTGAAGTTGACATGAATTCACAAAACCTTTCAGTGTTGCTGAATCTGTATTTTTTGCCAAAAAAGTTGTCTGTGAAACTTTTTATCCAGTTTTAGTTGTGTCCCCTTCATGCTGGAAGCAGGGAGAACTCTAACCAATTATCTGAGTGAGGTGAGGGTCTGTTCAAGACAGTGATTGTATTGTGATGTCTTCTGTCTCCACATCTGGTTCAAAAATCGTTTCTAATGTGTAGCTAGCTCTGTGGGTTAGACTGAAATGACATATGAAAAGCCTAAGGAGGCAAGAGAGGCAAAGAGCTTTTGGGCTTTTGCGTCAGAGCACTTGTTGATGTGTATGTTGAAGTCCCCAAGACATGGATACCTTTGCCACCATTGCTGACAGTAGCCATCAGCTCCGTTCTAAACCCCTAAGTCTGTGGAGATCTGTAGGCGACTAAAAAAATCTTGGTTGGCTTTGGTTCTGGTTTCCATTGCTAGATGTAGGACCTGAAAAGTCCTAGTATTTCTTGGAATTGTTTTGCTTTTGAAACTGGTATAGAAGATCAATCCCATGCTGTGCTGACAAAGGGTACAGATAAATGGAGTCCTGTAACTTGGCATTTTCTTGTCTTAAGGGTTTGCGTTGAGGGAATGTGACATTCACCCAACCTCAGTCCCCTTTTAAGGTAGTTTTTGTTTCTGGCTATTGTGATGTAACAGCCCATATTCTTCATAGAAATATGGTTGATATGATATGGCATAACTAAGATATACTTTATGCAAGATGGCTCATGTAAGATATCGTTGGAAAGGTTATGATTTACCGAATGTGATTATCCAATTGGTATGCATGTATCATTTCTGTATCTAAAGTTGGGAATATTGACTATGTAACAATTACCACTGTGTGTGTATTTGGGAGACACGCACCAGACAACTGGCCATCACAGCCTTGATGGGCCATTAGGAAGAAACAGTAAGACTATGAAGATGTTAATCTCTTTCCTTCCGTCCTGGGACATAGCTGTATCAGGTGATAAAATCACCTGATACAAAATACCACCTTGGACACTGCTGGTACTTTTCCTCTGTAAGGGATGGGGATCAAACAAAGGATTCCCGCCTTAGGTAAATCCTTTTTAAGGGCTGGGGAGGGGGGTTGATCTAGACTCTCCTCCATTGCCTACCCAAGAAGAAAGACTGCTGAAAGTACCTGAGGGGAAAGGCAGGGGTGAGTCCAAACTGAGACAGGGATCCAGTCTGTAAGAAGAGATAACAGGAACTCTAAGCTACAGAAACTCTGCATCCTGCCTAATTCAACATTTAGGGTGAGAAATTACATTTTGTAACCTGTTTTCTTTAGTGAATCAAGCTTAGTTTGCTTGTTTTGTTTTATTTGCTTGGTAATCTGCTTTGTTCTGTTTGCTGTCCCTTATATTCACTTAAAATCTGCCTTTTATAGTTAATTAATTTTGTTTTGTTTATTATTAAAGCCAGTTTTTGCAATCCATATCGGGGGGGTGGGTGCATATCTCTCTTCACATTGAGGGAGAGGGTGGATTTTTATGAGATTGCGCTGTGCAGATCTTTCTATACAGTGCAAGACAATATACCTTTGGGGCTGCTCTCCAAGGGAGGTGGGCACCTGAGGGCTGGGGCAAGTCCCTCAAGCGGAGCCTTCCCAGAGCTGATCTCAGTGTCTGTGTCTTTCTGCAGCTGGGCGTGGCCCTGCCTGTGTGTGTGCTAGAGGAGGCTTAAGAGCTTGACTCAGCAAGACAGGGTAAAGGGGACCCAGGCTGGCGGAACAGGCGGGCTCAATGGTATCCCAGAACATCAGGTGTCACCTTAAAGGGAGGCAACCTGTCACAGCTATATACAATTTTTTGTAGCTCTGCAAATATTTTAGATGTGTAGATGAGTTTCAATAAACACTAAACCCTGACCATTCCTCCTTCCTTCTTTTAGCCTGAAGAGGTGGTGTTCAGTAGAATTTGTTTTTTTAATATCTATACTGGAGCTTTTTTAAAATGACCACTTTTAGGGAAATTAGATGTTCTATTGGAATGTGAACTTTTTCAGAACAAAAGGAGTGCTGTGTTCTCTGGCACTTGTAATTGTGTCCAAGGCATTACCAGTGCTTAGCTGCTCTCTGTGCTAAGGCAGCAGCTTGCATGTTGTGAAGTTCAGATGTGTCAGCTGCATGCCACTTTTCAAGTCACTAACATATGAAATCCCTTACCAATTCACACATGAACATGCCGCTAATTGCTTCTCTACCTGCTCTTCAATCTTCCCCCCCCTCCAAGAGTCAGCCTATAAGTGTCAGTCACTGGAGACTGATGGTAACACATGCAGCAGTGGCAGCAATTCATAAAAGCCAGTTCAATCCCTCACCCTCACGATTCCTGGATTTTCCACTGCTGCCTTTTGTGTAAGTGTAGTGTCAGTTGTACTAGCGTTAGGATCCTTCATTTGCTCTGGTTGCTGTAGGTCAGCTCCATACAAGTAATTGAGCTCAACAAGAGCATCCTATGCATGCTGAACTGTTGTGATCTTTTTTTCTTTTATTGTGGAGTTGGGAGTGGCAGGGTAACTGTAGGATCTGTTGAGGAATTTTGCCAGCAGCATCTTGCAATGTTCCTGGTACAATATACAGGTACAGTATATACTTGCTCTCTTCCCCCCCGAAAATACATTTCCCTGTGGTATCGCCAGGTGATCATTGTTAGAAGGTTATATTGGCTTGATCGTGGCAGTCATGTTTTATGCAGACCTTATCTACAGTGGGCCTAGCAGTTTTCTATGTATTTTGAACTGATAATCCTGATTCCCCAGTTGTACATGAATTTCTTGCCTTGAATTGCACATGTCTGAGGTCTGCTACTACTATTCGCCTGGGGAGCTTGTATTGAAAAGCAATTTTCAAGCATTTGGCATTTTTCTGTTCCCCTCCCATGTTTCTTTACTCTGCGTTTTCTAATTTATTGCAATATATTTGGAATGCACTTTAGAACAAGGACTTAAAGTGAATTCAGAATAGCAACTTCTAAACATTTTCCTATCTATTCTATTTTGAAACAAATGGCATTTAAACAGAGAAATATCCCGTAATTTCTTCCCCTACAGCTACTGGCAGAAATAAAAAAAGAAATAAATTGCTAGCAAAATGGTTACAGAGAAGCAGAACATCTTTTGGCATCAAGTTATTTCATGGAATAGACCTAAGAGAAACCCATTAAATATCACAAAATGTTACCTTTGTGTAATACCATAAGTATTCAAGATTTCCTTTACATTTCTAAACACAGACATTGTTGCATTGTTAGAAATAAATGTGATGCCAGAACAAAGACTACAAGGCTTATACACCTCTACCTCGATATAACGCTGTCCTCAGGAGCCAAAAAATCTTACCGCGTTATAGGTGAAACCGCGTTATATCGAACTTGCTTTGATCCACTGGAGTGTGCAGCCCCGCCCCCCTGGAGCACTGCTTTACCACGTTATATCCAAATTCGTGTTATATAGGGTCGCGTTATATCGGGGTAGAGGTGTAGTTCAGGCTGGTGAATATTGCTCAATGTTGGGGGGAAAAAAAATTCTAGTAAGGCTTGGGCCAGTTCATCCACCCCACCGTGCAGTATCATTACTTCTACAGGGTATTCTTTTGTAAGTTTGTGTTCAAATAAATGACGTTGATAAGAGTAAAGGAAGTGAAGAATAGGACCCATTTCTGTTTTCACTGAGTGACAGTCAGGTGGTATTTAGACTTGAATATGTGCATTGATTTTTCTCTCTCTGCTAAGTGGATATCGGGGAGATGAAGTGTAGGGATCTGAGTCACAGTGTTTCAAGATTACTGTTTCAGAACAATGCAGTAAATCAGCTGTCTAGTCCAGCAGCTTGTGAATTGAATTGTGTTCAGTTAGAACAATAGACTTGTATACAGTGTCTGTGCATCCAGCTGATTGAAAAAGCTTCATTCTCTTTTCTGCATTGGTTAGCTTGTTTCATTAAAGACACTTAAAACTTTTGCCAGCATAGCTATGTCTATTAGGAGTGAAAAAATCACACCCCTAACAGACATAATTATGTCCACAAAAGCTCTAGCATAGTTGCAGTTATATTGGCAAGAAAAGTACTTTTTCTAGTATAGCTTATTTTGTTTGGGGAACTGATATAAGTTATACCAGCAAAAGACCTTTTTGCCAGTATAAATAACATCTCCACTAGGGGGTATTTGGTGGTTTAGCTCAGTGGCTCTCAACCTTTCCAGACTATTCTACCCCTTTCAGGAGTCTGATTTGTCTTGCGCACCCCCAAGTTTCACATCACTTAAAATCTACTTGCTTACAAAATCAGACATAAAAATACAAAAGTGTCACAGCACACTATTACAGGAAAATTGCTTACTTTCTCATTTGTACCATATAATTATAAAATAAATCAATTGGAATATAAATATTGTATAGTATATAGAGCAGTATAAACAATTAATTGTCTGTATGAAATTTTAGTTTGTACTGACTTCGCTCATGCTTTTTCTGTAGTCTTTTGTAAAACTAGGCAAATATTTAGATGATTTGATATACCCCCTGGAAGACCTCTGTGTACCCCCAGGGATACGTGTACCTGTGGTTGAGAACCACTGGTTTAGCTATACAGGTCTGTCGCATCTTAGGCGCATTTAACATGTGCGATTTCAGCTTTATGCGGTCGGCAAAAACAAGAAAAAAACAAAAAAAAAAGAGAAAAACAACAATTTAAATACTGTTTCTGTAGTGCGGGCGATTCTGCCCGCCATTACACTCAATGTAATTTTGACTATATGCGGTTTTCGCTTTATGCGCTGACCGCGGAACGTAACCCCAGTGTAAGATGAGACAGACCTGTACCAGCAAACCCTTTCCAGTGGAGACAAGGCCTAAGTAAGTGTTGGAGATCTGCTTGCTTGATGGTTTCAATGTCTTATTGATTAATTTTTATCCAAAAGAGCCATGTGCACATCCCTGAAAGAAAGGCTTCTGTGTTTTGTGTAGTTGTGACTGAATCAAAGCAGTACATTCTCTATTGGGATTTTACAAAACAAAAAATAAATAGGAAGATGCAGAGCATGATAGAAAATATGTAAAGTGTTTTTCCTAGAAATAGGATAATTTCTTACTTTACTGAATAATACAAATAAGACTGACTTGAGTTCTCACACTATGGTTACTATATATCTTACCAGAAGAACTTTTTCTTGGCAATGCAGTGCCTTGAAGAATATAGCAGTCACTTACTACAGTCATCATTTCAGGAGATGTGTTAAATAATGAACAAAACTGGAATTCCAGAGCTTTTAGGTTTAAAAATCTCTTTCCAGTAAAGAACTACAATTCCTTGTGATTCTAGGGTCATGCTAATCAGTGAGAACCAAACTTATTTAAATAAATCTTTAAGAACCAGTGCAGCTGGTGCTTTAACAATGAGCTAAGTCAGTAGTTCTCAACCATTTTTGTTGGAATCCTGCTGGGATAGATTGACAGATTCTCCCCCCGCCCCATCCTATCTCATGAAGTGGTGCAAATTTGCTACTTTCTCTATTCCACGTTCTATGATTGGATGGTTTTTCAGAAGGATCTGCACTAGGAATTATTTGGGGGGAAATTCTATGGTCTGTGCTATACAGGTCATCAGACTAATGGTCCAATAGAATCTGTGACTTCAATAGAGTTTTCCCTTACTCAGAATGGCTGCCAGTTTCTATAACTTGCAATGGCATTGAAGCTTCTGATGGCCACTACCTCACTACTGTGACGGGGTGCCTCTGGTAATGATAGCTGCTATTTCCATTTGTGTCAGTTGGGATTGAAGCCACAGGCTACCCTTGGGAAGATGGATGCCATTTCACTGCCTGCCTTTATGCTTCTCGACCTTCAAACCTGCTGGCGTGTGACACACCCCATATAAATGTGTGACAAATGACTGCAATACACAACAGAACACAGGGATTGCACATTGTGTCTAATTATTATTTTCGTTTATTCATATTACAGTAATGCCTAGGCCTGGTCTATGCTGGAAAATTAGGTCATTTTACTATGCCACTTAGGGGTGTGAAAAATCCACACCCCAGAGCATAGTTTAAATGACCTAATCCCCGGTGTAGAAGCACTAGGTTGACAGAATAATTGTTCCATTGATTTAGCTGTTGCCTCTTGGGGTGGTAGATTACCTATGCTGACAGGGGAACCCCTCCCAGTGACAAAGGTAGTGTCCACACTGATGTGCTGTAGTGGTGCCAGAGTAGCATTTCAGGGGTAGACAAACCCTGAGATTGAGACCCCATCATGCTAATCACTGTACAAATCTCAAGTAAGCCCCTGCCCGGAAGAGATTACAGTCTAAATAGACAAAGGCTTGAAGAAGAAAGGGATATAAATACAAACAAAATGAGTAATGTGATAGTTGGCAAATGTTATGTTAGTACCATTTTTGTTTAGTGGTTTTTTGTTTTTTTTTAACAACCTGGGTGGGGGGGCTTTGGATTACGATTTTTCACAATAAACTGTTTTAAAGATTGCTATCTCCCTGTAACTAAATAAAGAGAACTGGAATTCTGTCATGTGCTGCTATAAAGTTAATAACTTGTCTTTTATAAAGTCAACATGGAATAAAAATCTTTGTCATTACAAAACAAAATTATTTCATTGTTAACACCAATAAGTTATTTAGAGATTCAATACTAACCAAGTTCATATTTGTGGTAATTTTTTTATACACAGCCTAGAAAATATTGTTGTTAATGCATCAATATTAACGTCATAATGCAACTTTTAAATGTAATTCACAGTTTACAAGAGTCATCCGTATTGACTCAGGGTGCTTTCAACATTAAAATGCTTAAAAAAGAAAAATCAGCTTTGAAGCCAAACCTGTTTCCATGCAGTTTCAAAACTTTTAGTGCACCCAGCTGAATGAAGAAAACAGTCCTCCAATGCCAGCCAAAGAAGCTGTAGCAGTCAACAGCTGAGAGATGCAATTTCCACGTATGGCCGTTCTTATACCTGTCTGTTCATTCCCTTTGGGGAACCTGCCATTGGCCACTGTCAGAGGACAGGATGCTGAGCTTGATGGACCTTTGGTCTGACCCAGTATGGCCGTTCTTATGTTCTTCTATGTTGTCACTTGCCGTGCGTGTGCGCAGATAGCTGGTATAGCAGACATCAAGTGTAGTTGAGTGCTGATAGCTGGAACGTCGTTGCCGTAGTAACGCTGTTCAGGCTTCTCAGTGCTTCTGTTTTTGCTTATTTTTAGCCGCAGATAAGGCGGCCTGCTTGTTCAACAGACTTTGATGTTACTTATAAAGAAAGACCACGGGCATTGTTCAGTGACAAAGGCATTCGGCCAGGTTTATTGCTAACACCCTGGCTCCGTGAGACCTGGCTCCATGGTTACAGGCATGCTAACACAAGAGCAAAGAACAGCTCAATCAGCAGCTGGAATTTCTGCTGTCCCCGTGGCCGAATAAAGGGTTAAGGCAAAGTACCCCACCATTTATAGGCTAGGCAAACAACTGGAATACATAACTTACACACCACCTTATGTATTTCATAACATCTGTTTGTTTCCTCTCCTTGTTCCTGATATCTTGGACAAAACATCCCTATTCATTATTTTGTTAAACTATTTTCTTTGGTACTGAATTGGGATGTATCTGTACTAGCTGGAATACATTTACGTAAATATCTGATGCCTGGTGTGACGGGTTGGATCACAGAAACCCCCTTGGGAACTGCCAACTGACGTGCCAAGACTACTTCTGCCCCTGCTTTCCTTGCCAGCCTGGGACTCCAGCACCCTGTCTTGTTGAGCCAGACACGCCAGTCTGTTCCAACACAGACCCAGGATCTGAACCATGTGCGTCACTGCTGCAGACTTAGCTGAAAGCAGCTTACAGAAGTTTTCCTGTCTTTAACATTCAGATGCCCAACTCCCAATGGGGTCCAAACCCCAAGTAAATCTGTTTTACCCTGTATAAAGCTTTATACAGGGTAAAATCATAAATTGTTCGCCCTCTGATAGAGAGATATGCACAGCTGTTTGCCCCCTCAGGTATTAATGCATACTCTGGGTTAATTAATAAGTAAAAAGTCATTTTAATAAATACAGAAAGTAGGATTTAAGTGGTTCCAAGTAGTAACAGACAGAACAAAGTGAATTACCAAGTAAAATAAAATAAAACACGCAAATCTAAGCCTAATACAGTAATAAAACTGAATACAGATAAAATTTCACCCTCAGAGATGTTTCAATAAGTTTCTTTCAGGGACTGGACGCCTTCCTAGTCTGGGCACAATCCTTTCCGCTGGTACAGCCCTTGTTCCAGCTCAGATGGTAGCTAGGGGATTTCTCATGATGGCTCTCCACTTTGTTCTGTTTAGGGTGACCAGACAGCAAATGTGAAAAATCAGGACGGGGGTGGGGGTAATAGGAGCCTATATAAGAAAGAGACCCAAAAATCAGGAATGTCCCTATAAAATCAGGACATCTGGTCACTCTAGTTCTGTTCCACCCACTTATATATCATTTGTATAAGGCGGGAATCCTTTGTCCCTTTCTGGGTTCCCACCCCCTCCTTCTCAATGGAAAAACGCCAGGTTAAAGATGGATTCCAGTTCAGGTGACCTGATCACATGTCACTGTAAGGGCTTGGCTACACTTGCAGCTGTACAGCGCTGTGAGTTAAACCTGTCTTCGTACAGCTGAGTAGGCAAAGCGCTGCAGTCTGTCCACACTGACAGCTACCAGCGCACTGTCGTGGCCACATTTGCAGCATTTGCAGTGGCATTGGGAGCGGTGCATTATGGGCAGCTATCCCAGGGTTCAAGTGGCTGCAATGTGCTTTTCAAAAGGGGTGGGTGGGGTGGAGTGTGACAGGGAGCATGGGGGGAGAGAGAGTGGATTTTTGGAGCGCCGACACTGTGTCAGCACCCTGCCTTGCAAGTTCCGACCCCCCTCCCTCCTCCACCCCTCTCTCAGTCACTCAGAGCAAACAGCAGCTGTTTGTTTTTTTCTCACAGACCAGATAAGCAGCCGCTCACCGAAACGGACTCCCCCTCCCCTGTGCGCCGCCTCTCTCTTCAAGCAAACATTAGCTGTGGGCGTTCCAAAGGGAGCCCCCCTGTCTGCCTCTACTCATTCACAGCAAACAGTAGCTGTGTTTGTTTTTTGGATAAACAGAGTTCACAACAAAACAAGGAGAGGAACAAGAGAGGAAGCTTCACTTAAAAGGATTATGGGGAGGTTCCGGAGGGCAATCACTGCATAATAAGATTACTCCCCGTTTACACTGGGGCACCAGCGTCTCAACCACTCCGCAACAGCTGTTAATCCTCTCGGGGAGGTGGAGTACCTGCAGCGCTGTAGCCACGGAGATACAGCGCTGTAAGTGCCTTGCCAGTGTGGACGGGGAGTGAGTTACAGCGCTGTGGGCAGCTTTATTGCGCTGTAACTCTCAAGTGTAGCCAAGGCCTATGACTTCATTACCCACTTGCCAGCACACACATATACAGGAAGACTTACAAGTAAACCAGAGCCATCTACAGACAAATGTCCTGGTTAATGGGAGCCATCAAGATTCCAAACCACCATTAATGGCCCACACTTTGCATAATTACGATAGGCCCTCAGAGTTATATTTCATATTTCTAGTTTCAGATACAAGAGTGATACATTTATACAAATAGGATTACCACACTCAGTAGATTATAAGCTTTGTAATGATACCTTACAAGAGACCTTTTGCATGAAGCATATTCCAGTTACATTATATTCATACTCATTAGCATATTTTCATAAAATCATATAGAGTGCAACGTCACACCTGGTACACTAGCAACAGCTTTGCCAAGTTCATGTACTGGAGAGTGAACTTGCAAGCATCTGCTTTAATACATGGCCTGACTTTGGTTCACAGCATCTGGTTCAGGCCTTAAATCTTGCACCAGGCCCAGTGCTCCAGGCTCTGTTTGCTACACCATGATCACGTCCTTCTTTGAGCGATGCTCCCTGTTTGTATTCCACATGTTAGTGCACATGTGTGCCATGCCCCTGACTTTAGAAGTTTCTTTTCCAGTAGTGTCTGTTGACCCACACATGTACAGTATGTCTCCTTGTGCGCCTGACTGATTGTATAAGGGCCAGTGTGGGTCGACGCCACTCCAGTTCCCTCATACCGCCGCATGGCCTGAGTCTGAGCCCCTATTCCTCCTTCACTCTTATCCAGAGAAGAGAGTTACCTTTATTGTAAATAATTTAGACTTAGCTTATGCTGTATAGCAGGGGTCTCAAACATGCGGCCCGTGGGCCGCATGCGGCCCGCAGGGCTATCGCATGCGGCCCGCGAGCTCCTCCCGGCCCCCCCGCCCCCCCCCTGTTTACCTGGCCGACCAGCACCGGGGGCAGGGCAGGCTCCCTGCTTGCTTGCCCTGCCATGGCGCCGCACCAGGAAGCAGCTGGAACCCGGGGGAGGAGGGGCGCGGGGGTGTGTGGCTGTTGCTTCAGGCACCGCCCCCAGCAGCTCCCATTGGCCACAGTTCCCCATTCCCGGCCAATGGGAACTGCTGGGGGCGGTGCCTGAAGCAACAGCCACACACACCCCTGCGCCCCTCCTCCCCCGGGTTCCAGCTGCTTCCTGGTGCGACGCGCAGCGGCAGGCAAGGCAGGCAGGCAAGCAGGGAGCCTGCCCTGCCCCCGGTGCGAGTCGGGCCGAAGCCCGCCCCCCTCACTCCTCCTGCACCCCGACCCCCTGCGCTGAGCCCCAGCCACACCCCACATCCCGACACCCTGCCCTGAGCCCCCGCCACACCCCACATCCCGACACCCTGCCCTGAGCCCCCTGCTGCACCCTGCACCCCAACCCCTTACCCTGAGCCCCCTGCTGTACCCCGACCCCCTGCGCTGAGTCCCCTGCCGCACCCCGACCCCCTGCTCTGAGCCCCCACCGCACCCCACACCTCTCCTGTGCCCCCTGGGGGCAGGGAGGGGGCAGAGTTGGGGTGGGGATTTCGGGGAAGGGGTTGGAATGGGGGCAGGGAAGGGGTGGGAAGAGGCGGGGAAGGGGCGGGGCCTCATGGAAGGGGTGGAGTGGGGGCGGGGCCGAGGGCGGCGGGGGGGTGTGTGTGTCAGTAAATGCGGCCCTCGGCCCAATGTACTAGTCCTCATGTGGCCCTCGAGGTCATTTGAGTTTGAGACCCCTGCTGTATAGCTTATTGGGAGAGTTAATATAGTTGATATAGTGATTATAGTTGTAGCATAGTTTAGTAAAACCCCTCCCCAGTCGGGGGACTCGATCCCTCATCACTGCTCAAGATCCTGGGCTTCAAGAGCTTCGTCTCCTGCCCTCATTCCTTTTCCATCTGTGACGAGCATCAATGGTGCCTCTACTGCCTGGGAGAAGCACACATCTCGGTGAAGTGTATCATCTGTAAGTCCCCTCTGCCCAGAACCAGAGAGGCCAGTGCACTCCGTCTCTGCACATTCTTGATGGAAGAGGCAATGAGGCCTCCAATGCACTCGGCTTCTGGCCAGCGAGACCACCCTGTACGGTGGCCTCCACAGTCTAGCAGTGCCCCTCTGAGCATGAACCATTGTGTGGTACTGTTGGCACCGAAAAGTAAGAACAAGTCCCACCATGAGAGCAAGAAACACTCTCATGGGCACAAGAGCAGATCCCCGCAGAGGATTGCTTATAAGAGGCATGTTTCCTCCCTGAGCTGAGCCAGGTCAAGAACAAATCATCTCAAACCAACCTAATAGCTTTCTTTTACAGGGTAACAAGGGATGGGGGGAAGTGGTACATGTGGTATGTCTTGACTTTAGTAAGGCTTTTGATACTGTCTCTCATGACCTATAAACCAACTAGGGAAATATAACCTAGATGGAGCTACTATAAGATGGGTGCAGAACTGGTTGGAAAACCATTCCCAGAGAGTAGTTACCAGTCAAACTGGAAGGGCATATCAAGGGGGGTCCCACAGGGATGAGTTCTGGGTCTGATTCTGTTCAATATCTTGATCAATGATTTAGATAATGGCATAGAGAGAACACTTATAAAGTTTGTGGACACTACCAAGGTGGGAGGGGTTGCAAATGCTTTGGAGGATAGGATTAAAATTCAAAATGCTCTGGACAAACTGGAGAAATGGTTTGAAGTAAATAGAATGAAATTCAGTAAGGCAAATGCAAAGTACTCCACATAGGAATAAACAATCAGTTGCACACATACAAAATGGGAAATGACTGCTTAGGAAGGAGTACTGCGGAAAGGGATCTGGGGGTCATAGTGGATCACAAGTTAAATATGAGTAAACAGTTTCACACTGTTTGGAGGGGAAAAAAGCAAACATCATTCTGGGATGTATTAGCAGGAGTGTTGTAAGCAAGACATTTGAAGTAATTCTTTCACTCTACTCTGCATGGATTAGGCCGCAACTGGAGTATTGTGTCCAGTTCTGGGCGCCACATTTCAGGAAAGATGTGGACAAATTGGAGAAAGTCCAGAGGAGAGCATCAACAATGATTAAAGGTCTAGAAAAATATGCTCCTCTAATGTGGTTAGTTACCACCCTTTACCTTGTACATGGTGGTTCGATCAAAATATCTCTATCCATCACCCTGTCATCCTGACCTTATCTTTAGGAGGGATTAGTGTGTCCCTGTATTATTTTCGGGGAGTGTATTTATACTAAATTTGGTATCGGGGTATTCTGGTACTACCCTTCTGGAATGTGTTCACATGAATACTCAGTGCCTAGGAGTGCTTGTGTTTTTGCAACGCCAGCCCGGTTCTTGCCACGTTCATGTATTGAATAGTGAACCTGCAGGCATCTGCTTTCTAACAGGGCCTGACTTTTGCTCATAGCCTGATTCTTGCTAACTTTGCTATATATCAGCAGGACCTGACTTTAATTTGGGCCTTAGGCCTTACACCAAGCCCTTATACCCGGCCTCATGTCTCAGGCTCTCTTTTTCTACTACATCTGGGTAATGTCATAGCCCCCCTACATCAGAGAGTGGGGTCTGACAGTTTTACTTAGCCCCTCCAAAGAATATTTTCTCCAGCTGAGGTGTAAATTGAGTGTGAGGAGAGGCAGGGGAAGTGATGGGGGAGGAGACCGACAGGAGAAGGAGGGTAGGGGGCAAGTTTAAGGTGGGGGGTGGAGAAAGTGGATGGGGGAGAGGAGGGGCAGAGGGCAGGTGTAAGGTGGGGCATGGAAGGGAGAGGCAGGGCTCCAGGACTATAATATTTAGCACTATGTCACTATTAATATCTGAGCATCTATTGTCTTTTCTGGTGTTAAATTCTAGGAATCTATGAAAAGCATAGGTAGGGAAGTGTCCTAACCAGGAACCCCCATAACTTGCACGCTAAGGAGATCCCCAGCATTTTCCCCCAGTGCTACATAGAGCAGCTGGAGGGTGAGGCCAGAGCTACAGGAGACAGCTGCAGTGGTAGGTTGGGTACTCTGGGCACCAGTCAGCACATTTGTGAATATGCTTGGCAGAATTTGATTTTTTTAAATATAATTTTGATGGGTAATATCAATGTTTGTTTGTTTGAGCATTTTTTGTATTTTTATCCATTTAAATTTTCAGTTGCATAAAATTATGGGTTTCAAGCATTTTTTTCTGGTTTGTATTGATATAAATTTTCAGAGTGGTGAGAACTTATGGGGGACCAGTCAAAAATTACATGATGACAGTAGACATTGAGATTTAAAAAGCTAACGTTTTATGACCATTAAAATACAAATTGTCAGCATCACATGTCAAAATAGAAAAAGCTAATATCCTTAAATCAAACTCTAAGTTCTCATTTTACTTACTTTGCCTATCTGTAAATTTCAACTATTATGGATGGAAATATGTTTTGTGTGTGTCTAGTGAAATCAACGTTTGGCGACATATACTAAGAAAAATCGAATCCTTCCAAGCTTGTTCGTGAATCATAGTTGGTGGTGGAGGTGCTGATGGGGTTAGTGGGCGCATAGGGCAAGACAGGATGTGGAGTGGGTCTTGATTAGGACCAATCAAAGTCCTCTTGTCCCCCTTTCAATGGATGCATTTTGAGAGAGATTCATTGGCTTCTTTTGCACATTCTTATTTACTTAAGGAAAGTGGTATACTGTGCACGGAATGTAATTTACACACATTAGTAATTTTATAATATAAAAAAACCAGCTTGTTCAATTGGCAAAGAATGTATCCTACATGGAGGGCTATGAGAAGGCAGAGTCTGAACTTCTGAAACAAAGCTGGTGTTTGGGAGTTATCTGTGTGAGGAAAAAATACTGAACATTTTTTAAACGTCAAGCTCTTTTTAATGCTGACATAATTCAATAAATCCTCTGGATTTTGTTCTCTGTTTCCGAAAAAGCTTCCACCACTGAACTGGAGAGCGATCGTAATTTCTGTCCCAGAGGAAAATGTCTGAGCAAATCACAAGCTTCTGGAAAAGGCATTTAGAGAAGACCAGTGTTGCCACTCGTGACACTAAGCCCAATAGTCTCAAAACAGTTATTCATAGATTCTAAGGCCAAAAGGGACCACTGTGATCATCTAATCTGACCTCCTGCATAACACAGCCCATAGAACTTCTCCAGAATTGTTCCTCTTTGAAATAGATCAGATCTTTTAAAACAGCATCCAATCCAGATTTAAAAATAGACAGTGATGGAGAATCTACCACAACCCTTGGAACGTTGTTTCAATGGTTAACTACCCACACTATTGAAAATTTGTGTTTTTATTTCCAGGTAGAATGTGTCTAGTTTCAACATTTCCAGCCTTTGTCTGCTGTAATGAAGAGCTCATTCTCAAATATTTGTTCCCCATGTAGGTACTTATAAACTGATCATCACCTCTTAATTTTCTCTTTGTTAGACTCAAGGAACTCAATCTATTTAATTTATTACTAGAAGTCATGTTTTCCAATCCTTTAATCATTCTCGTGGCTCTTCTCTGAACACTCTGCAATTTGTCAACTTTCTGTGGACACCAGAATTGGATACAGTCTTCCAATAGTGGTCGCACCAATGCCAAATACAGAGATATATAATCTATCTACTCCTATTTGAAATACCCCTGTTTATGCATCCTAGGATTGCATTAACACTATTGGCCAGAACGTCTCACTGGGAACTCATGTTCAGCTGATTATCCACTGACCTCCCAAGTCTTTTTCAGAGCCACTGTTTCGCAGCATAGAGTCCCCCATTCTGTACGCATTTTGTAAAGTTGCTCTGCCTGGTTGAAGGAACATAAATCCACACCGTGTAGAGGTTAAGCATAGGAGTTTATTACGCACAGCGCTGGCGGAGTGTCACCTTGCTTATTAGGCTCAGAGACACTGTTAATCAATTGATTACAATGGAATATATGGATTTTCCATGGGCGGGGGAAAGTGACGGGGTAGGCAGTTCCACACCCCAGGATAGGTTTATCCGCAAGACAAGATAGCACATTAGCCAATGGTTAACAGGTCACATAATGTCTCCGCCCATGGTCTCAAGTTAGCAAGTTAACATTTAATTAATACTTTGATAAAATGTTATTAGTATAAAATATATATGTTGAATTCTGATTTGGGGTTCATAGGAATGAAGCAACTCCTTTGATTGTTCAACAGGTACATTTCTAGGGGTTAAAACAAAGAAACAGTGAAAGTATATGACAATAAAGATTGTCTCCTTTGTGTTTTAAGGCAGGCATTGGTCCCTGGGAAAGGGAGGTGGGAGGAGGCCATATCTTATACTGACATGTGCCAACTTTTCATAAACTCAAGATTGGATATGTGGGAACAACTTCTCCCTACAAAAGAAACTAACAACCGAAACAGGGCTTCTTTGTTCAATCTGCAACTTTGAATAAGACACAATTATTTAGTTCTCAGCTCCAGCACCTGGCAATTTGCTGACTAGGCTTATTTTGGCAAAGCAAGGTTATCTTTTGTTTATTCTGCTTCTCTTAGCTAATCACTATTCGCTAGGCCTCTGGTCTCTTGACCAAACTCTGGACTTTGGGTCTGGAAAAGAGCTGGCACAATCCATGTGCCAGGTTGTTATATAAAATGCACATGGATTTTAACCCTTCACTGGTGCACACTATCTAGATGGTGATCCAAACCAGGGGCGTCAATATGGGGTGGGCAAGGGACCATGGTCCTCCCACTTTTAAAAGTGGACGGGCCTGGCCCATCCACTTTTCGCCACTAGCCCTTCCCCTCCTCTTACCCCTGAGGCCCGGCTCCAGCCAGGCTGGAAGCTGGAGCCCAGCCCGGAGAACCTGGGAAGCTATGGGGAGCTGTGGACTGTCCACATGCCTGGGGTGGAGGGGCCTGAGAGCAGCCCCTGGCCCTTGTCCCCACCCCCGGACCTCCTGCCCAACAGCTGCTTGGACGGCTGCTACCATGGCCTGGCTGCAGCGCTTCAGTCTCCAAGACCCCATCGCCAGGCCAAGCCGGAGTCGGGGTAAGAGCCGCATGGGCAGCTGTGGGGAGCTGCCGACCCTCCACCTGCCTTGGGAGGAGGTCCAGGACACAGGCTGGGGGCTGCTCTTGGGGGCCCTCCCATCCTAGGCAGGGGGAGGGGCCCAGGCTCCTTGGCTCTGGCTTGGCCAGGGGACGGGGCCTTGAGGGGAAGAGGAGGGACAGGGGCAAGGCCACAGAGGTGCAGGGCCTCGTTCCCCACCCACTTTTAGGAAGAAACAGTCATTCCTGGTGCAAACATGGGAGGATATTCTGTACAAAAGCTCCCACCAATGTTAAATTGGAGCTGCCCCTTGTTAGAGCAGTGATGGGAGAATTCCCTGGTATTTTTAGTGCAGGTGCCATGAGAAAAGCAGATTTCTGAAAAGAATTCCAGCCCATCGTACGAGGTAGAGAGGTTGAGTTGTTTTGAAGTAAAATATTCTGTCTCTTGGCAAGCTCCATTTGCCATTTTCACACATATTTCATAAGTGACAAATTGCTATACAAGGTGGGAACTCTGTCTTTCTGTGTGTTGTACAGCATCTAGGACAGTGAGGTCCCAATCCTGACTGGAGCTTCTGAATGCTACTGCATAGTTATTTTCTTAGTTAGCTGTAGTTTTTGTTCACTAAACCAAAGATCATCCCTCTTCTGCACAAGGAAAAGGCACTGCTTCCTTTAGCCCAGAGTTTGCAAATCATTTGCATTTATATATAACATATTATTGCTTGTGAACTTCATGACCTGTCAAAGTTCAGGTATTTATAATGAGGTTTCAGACGTTTATATGGTGATATTTAACCCTCACAATAGGAATATCAGAGCTCAACCTTATAGGCTTTTTAAGTGTGTGTTGAAATCAAACACTCGTTCTACGCAATAGGGGCTGAAATAGTAGCCGGCCACCTGTCCAGACCATGCATGGCTTAACTTGGAATCCTTGCCAAGATTCCAGTCACATGTAAACACTTGTAAATGAAGAAGTTGGAATTCAGCATAGCAGAAAGCGATGATGGAAGATGAACTCCACTGTGCTCCATGATGAACTCCATTGTGAACATTCTCATACTGTTCCTAGCAGCTTTTGCTCTGCTGTATCACATTGCCCCTTAGACTCTTGTTGTTTAGCTGTGTGATAAGTACATAACTGAGTATCTCTTGCAAAACTCTCAAACTCAGAGTCTAGTGCTGCTTCATGTAGTGGAATTTCAGTTGAGAGGCCTCTGCATAGTCCAACTTGTTGGACAAGCTTCCAGAACCATCTGGTGAGTCCTAGCCATTGGAGCCACTCTCCCTTCCTTGTCTTCCCACTCATGCAAGGTTCCAGAGGTACACAAGGGGGAGTGAAAGCCCTTGACTGAACGATTTGCCAAAGTGTTTCTGGCCTTCAAGCGTCTCTAGGTTAAGAGAATCTAGTATTGAGGGCCTGGTCCTGTCTTCTCTGGAGAGCCACTTACCCAAGTGGTTCTGTGCCCAGAGGGAGCAGCGCTAATGTCCTTGGATACCTCCAGGTTGATGGAGTCCAGTAATGAGAATCTGGCATCCATTGTCTTTGAAGAACCACTTGCCAAATGGTTCTTCTGTGGTTCTGCTGCCGCCCCGTCTCACCACTGTTGTCTCTGTCACTGCCTCATTTGCTGCTGCTCACACTGCTCTCGCTGCCACTGCTTGCCATTCGCTGACGTCCCTGCCTCTTGATGCAATGCTGTGTTCTGAGATTCCATCCTTTAGCCCAGTTCTTAGAGATTTCACTGGCTAGTGGGGAACCCAACTGCTTCTGTATGCTTTGTATTATCTCTTACTGCAACACTGTCCCCACATCAAGTGTAAGGTTCAGCCCCTAGACCGCTCATCTGTGATTTCAGCTCTTGTGATCACTGAGCAGAAACAAGGACTCTAAATTGAGTCTGGTCTGATCAGATCTGTCTTTAAACACTGGAGGGGGAGGGTCAAATGTAGGGTGACCAGATGTCCTGATTTTTATAGGGACAGTCCTGATTTTGGGGGCATTTTCTTATATAGGCAACTGTTGCCCCCCACTCCCGTCCCGATTTTTTACACTTGCTATCTGGTCACCCTAGTCAAATGGCGTCTAGAACTCATTAAACAGAGTTCAAGACTAATGTGAATTTTAACCCAAAACAGCGGGAATTGATCACTTTGTCAAAGCAGATCTCTGCTGACCTAGGCTAGCATTTCCCAAACCGTGGGTCACACCATCAGCAGAGGTGGTGAGGTGATCCCAAGTGTGCGGAGTATGCCATTTTGCTCCATGCATGTGTGCGAGTCAAGGTTCATGGAGGACGTCATTTGGCTGTACATAATGGTATCCTCCGCAGGACATCACACACCATATGTATGAGAACATGCTGTGCAGAGGATACCATTTTGTAGAGCAAAATGGCATCCTCCATACTGTCTGGGGTCGTGGGAAAAAATAGTTAATTAAAATGGGGTCATGCCAGTAAGTAGCCGGGGAGCCTCTGACCTGAGTAAAGTAAGTGTGTCTATGCAAATACAGTCAGTTCCTTATGTCTTTCCCCCCAGTTCATCAACAGGGCAGGGAGGGGGAGCTCATTCAACCCTGGCTTGCTGTGATAGCTATTAGCAGACAAATCCCTGGAGAACAGAATGAGGGAAAGAATCCTGCACTAGTCCCTCAGGGCATGCAGTATATGGTATCTGATGTGTCTTTTCTTCTCCAATTTCTGTGATACTATATGAAGATCACAAAAATCTGAAAATATCCCCCATATGAGTTATTTCTCTTTTACAGGATTAAGCCAGCTGCCCTTTGATCCTGCCACTAACAACGGACCTCTGCAGTTTACCAACACCACTGGCCCTCTGGTTTCTGAAAGTGCAGTTGAGAATGGAGGGGAGTCAAGCAAGAAGAGAAAGAGAACAAACATTCCTGCAAGTGAGCCAGACAGAAACACTATGTATTTAGCTGGGGAAGAGTATCTGAGGGAAACAACCGAGGCTTCTGCTTAAAATGGCAAAGCAAAGTAGCTTTTAGTCCCTGCTGTGTCAGTAATTCAGAGTTACTGGGAGATCTGTTTCTGTCACTTGTCACTGGATAGCTAGAAATAACTGGAATCACAGCTTGGTACGTGCTCAAGGCTGGATTAGCCAGCAGTAGGTGTTCATTTCTGCTTTCGATCAGATTGGTGTGAAAAATTGGTCGTGGCTTCCTGTGTGTTCCCTTCACTTCTGTATATTGAGGCTAGTTGCCATTTATATATAGATAGGAGGGTGTCTTCATCTGGAGAAGTGGATGTGCCAAACTCCAACACCCTGCGTGGTAATAATAGTTTTGAAATCGTGACTCAAAAATCATGACTCAGGCCCCCAAAATTATGAGACTGGCTAAAATCATGAGATATTAAAACACAATAAATGTTGAGTGCCTTTCATTTGCTTTCTGGTCTTTGAGCCTTCAGAATTCACATTTTCAAGCTTTTCTCTGCAACAATGAGGGCTAGACATTTTAAAAAAAATGAAAGGTGAGATTCTTATGTAATCTCATGATTCCAGGGACTGGGGTTTTAAGAAAAACACCAAATATTATGAGACTCTCAGTAAAATTGTGAGTTGGAAACAGTGGGTCTTTTTCTCAGCTCTGCAAGCCTGCCATGTGCTGCTCAGATTGCATGTATCACTATCTGCAGAGTACCCACACTGAATCCCACACGCATTGATCCTTTTCTTGTAGGCTTGCAACCACAGGGAAGGCAATATTCCTATTCGGCCAGGTAGAATGGGAAAGAGACAGCCCATGTTATGAGGAAGACAGAGGGTCCCCAATTCAAAAAGCTTTAAACTACACAGTCAATTTACTAGCTAATGTCTGTTTAGGTTTCTTAATATTTCTTTTTCCAGACATTATTCTCTTTTTCATTCCACCCATATCTATATTATCTTTGCTAAATTTGCATTGATTTCCACACTAGTTTTCCAAATCATGCAGTGTTCTTGCAAGTAGCAGTGGATGGAGTTCAGGCTCCATAGCAGGTTATTATTGAATTGTGGTAATGTGATTTTTAGATCTTAACAGGGAATATACAGAATATCAGTAATGGTTTATTCTTAGAAATGAAAGTGGAAAAGTAAACTTTATCTTTTTATTTCCTAGATTTGTATAGTTTGAAGGGGAAAAAAAGTCCAAGATCAACCTTAACTAATGTTCAAAAAAGTTTCAGAAAGCACATTTCTCTAGTTTTCTATGACAGTAAAATAGATGGTGAATAGAAATAAATGCAAGATACTTATTTAATTTGTATACCAATTTTTACTGATGACAGGTTAATAATGAAACTTTACTATTTTCTCTGAGAAGTGAAAAGCCATGAAAAAGGGAAAAAACATATAATTTGGAAAACTAAATTCTTATGGAAAATTCTCCTTTGACTTCATATTGACAATTAATTGAAACCTGTCAGAAACTGAGGTAAGAATGCTCAGGCCTAGTGGTCGGAGCAGTGGCACTCAGGCCTTCGGGGTCAGAGCCGGAATTGGGAGTCAGGAGCAAGGTTGGAAGAAGGCAAGGGTAGGGCTGGGAGCTAGGCTGGAGCCAGATCAGGGCTGGAGCCTGTGGAATCTGTCACCACTGTCAGGCAGAGGAGAGTTCCAAGCCATGAAGTGATGCTGAGCAGACTGAGCTGCTGTTTTACCTGTGAGGTTTATATACCTGGTCGGAGTATCCCCAGACTAGCTCCTGGCTTGTGGATTGGCTGGAGCCTAGTGCAGGAATGACTCTCACTGCATGTTGCTTGATCAGGCTCCAGTTCAGGGATGACTCCTCATTCCATAGATCCTAAGAAATAGCTGCTGCTGCTTTAAACTGATAAGAACAGATATAACTTAGATAATATTTTTACTTCAAGGTCCAAGAGACACAGACAAGGTTTTCATCTCGAGGCCAAAAGACCAAAAACATCAAGACACTTGATCACGGCCTTGGATAGGCCAAGAGACTACTTACACTTGATCTTAGCTCATAGAGCCGAGAAGCGATGCGATGTTAGGTAGATAGGAATGTAAAGACATTCCTTGTATGTAAATGAAGGTAAATGAATCCACTTGTGTGTGAATTTTCCTGTGCCAATAGACGGATAAGTAAATAAGAGTGTTGTTTGACAACTATAAAATAAATAATAAAAGTGAACGTTTGTCTTCTATTTCTGTTATGTGAAATAACTTTATATCTGGAAAATAAAATAGGAAATCTATTGGTAATTGTATCAATGAGAGAAGAACTATAATAACAGTAAACCAGTTTATACGAATGCCAACTGGTTTAAGCACCTCTGCTGGGCCTCTCTCTGTGTCCACCCTGTCCACCCAACAATTGACACTCCCCTCCCCTTCCTCTCCTGAGAAGAGCTTTTTAAAGGTTCTTTTGATCTCTTCATTCCCAGCATTAGCAGAACAGCTGTGTCACTTCAACCTGGAGCCAGGAGTCACTGTCTTGTAATTGCCCTCCTTGTGTGTTGGGAGGTTGCTTGTCTTGATCTATTGTGCTCTTTTCCTGCTTGTTTTACTCATCGCCCCCTATTAACTTGAACAACACATTCGTATAAGGAGGTCTTATAACCCAATATACAATAACTTCACTTCAGTGGCTAGGTAACACACAGTGTTCATAAAATTATAACATTTCAGTATTGTTAGATTATTAGATACCAATTCAATGTCTGTCAGAGATTTGTCAGCAGTGACCTAATATTAAAAACCAGAAAATTCAAAGTAAAGGTTCCAGTATACAAAACAAACCCAAAACATTTCAAAGCATTCACAATTTAGGTCACTAGAATTACCTTAATTTGCCCAATAGCTCTGTCAGCCTCCCACCTTCCCAAATACCAAGTTTGGAAGCTGTATTATTTCTGGATGAAAGCTTTTTCTAACAGCTTTAAGAAATAATTTGAATGGCTTGAGTCATAGAGTTTAAGGCCAGAAGGGACCACCAGATCATGTAGTCTGACCTCCTGTATATCACAGGCCACCAGTACCACCCAGCCACTCATACACTGAACCCAACAACTGAAATGAGATCAAAGTATCACAGCCCACAGGAGACTAGACTGTTATGTGCCACAGGTAGAGAATAGGAGGGACTGAGGTGCGCCAGTGCCCAAGGCCCCTGCAACAGCAATAATCTTGGGAAGTGACCCACACCCTTGGGACAATTCAAATTCAGAAGAGTCCCAGTGCTGTACTAATATCCTATCTTCTCCATCACTTTTTCAGAAGAGCATAAAGTTCAGTCATATGCTGAAGACCTCATACATTTGGAGAAGGCCCTGTACTTGTAAAGTTAGTGGATGGAATATTGTAAACATGAACAACAGAGCATTGGCATATAGCAGGCTTCATACATGTATGCCTTTGACATGAAATGTGATGCTTTGTCACCACATGAATCTTTTTTCTATTTATATAGGTTCTATAAATTCATGACTTTGGCCTAGGAAGCTTCCCTAGCTTAGTTATATGGGCTCTGTGTCTAATGATGCTGATTTACTTGCTGGCACATGGAATCTTTATGAACAATGGGAAATGACTGCCCTCAGCATGGATTGTGCATGGTTATAAAGAGGACCACTGTGCAATTAAGAGTAAGGCCTTTTCAGCATTATGCTGTACAAGATGTGGGGCGGAGGAATAAACTGCCCTCTTCTGTGTAGTTCTGCACTCTCCTCCTCTTTAGTCTCTTCGCTGAGGTCTGTTACTATGTCCCTCTAACCCCTCAGCCCCATCGGCCCTATCTTCGGTCCTCCCTCATTCTCCTTTAACTGATCTCTCTTATCTGGTTCCTATTCCTTTTGCTCTTGAATCACTTGACTGGAGAAACCTATCCCCAATGCCATCTCTCCTCCCCCGTTGTTGCCCTTCCTTTTGTCTTCAGAGCATTTGAGCAAGTTCACAGATTCATAGGTTCGAAGGGACCATTGTGATCATGTAGTCTGGCCTCCTGTATAACACAAACCATAGAACATTCACAAATTAATCCTTAGAGCAGATCTTTTAGAAAAACACCCAATCCTGGTTTAAAAATTGTCAGTGATGTAGAGTCTACCACGACCCTTGATAAATTGTTCCAGTGGTTAATTACCCTCACTGTTAAAAATTTACACATTTCCAGCGTGAAGGGAAATACACTGAAAGTGGTTAATTTTTTCTGCTAATATGAAATAAATGTTTCCAAATGGGAAGGGGCCAGAGCCTCAGCTGGTGTATATTGGCCTTGACCTCATTTGAGCTATGTGAGTTTACAACCCCTGAGGATCTGTGCCCCGGTTTCTATGCTTCTGTCAGAAGATAAAAAGACTGCCTCCCCCACAAAACAGCACATCTACAAGGGCTCTGTGAGCTCCTCTCAAGAACAATGGAGGAGCTACACCTGAAAACTAATAGGTGTATTAGTCATGGGGATGACACCAACCTTTTTTTCTTTGGAAAGTCTTCTACAGCATATGATGACAGCAGCTCTTTTCCCAAGTGGCACAGTGCTGGTGCTGGGATCAAGGTCACTGTTGGTGCAGATCAGTGGTTCTCAACCAGGGGTACATGTACCCCTGCGGGTACGCAGAGGTCTTCCAGGGGGTACATCAACTCATCTAGATGCCTAGTTTTACAACATGCACATAAAAAGCACTAGTGATGTCAGTGCAAACTAAAATTTTATACAATGACTTGTTTATACCACTCTATATACTATACACTGAAATGTAAGTACAAATTATATTCCAGTTGATTTATTTTACAATTATATAGTAAAAATGAGAAAGTCAGCAATTTTTCAGTAGCTGTGTGCTGTGACACTTTTGTATTTTTGTGTCTGATTTTGTAACCAAGTAGTTTTTAAGTGAGGTGAAACTTGGGGATATGCAAGACAAATCAGACTCCTGAAAGGGGTACAGTAGTCTGGAAAGGTTGAGAGCCACTGGTATAGATACTGCAGAACCTTGTTGAGTAATGCTTGCTCTGTAGAGGAACAGGCGGAGCACCAAGTTGCCAAACGCTAAAATTAATTAACCTCTCCTTTTAGCAGATGGTGTTAGAAATCTGAATGCAGACTCCACCCCAATGGGCTTGCCTATGTCGGACCTCACTGCATGGGCCACTGCGATGAACAATCTAGGGATGGCACCGATGGGAATGTCAGGGCAGCCGCTGCTGCCTGGTATGTAACTTAATTGATACTATGTCTGTCATTAATTTGCTAACTGCTGTCAGCACTGAGGACATATTTAGAGGAGTTTACCTAAACTGATATTTATTTCTGCCTCAAAAACCCAGAAAGGTGATGAATGCCTAAAATGCACAGACCGTGCAAGGTGACTTATCTAGAGGCCAGAGTCTAAACCAGGGGTCGGCAACCTTCGGCACGCAGCCCATCAGGGTAATCCGCTGGCGGGCTGTGAGACATTTTGTTTACATTGACCATCCACAGGCACGGCCCCCCACAGCTCCCAGTGGCTGCACTTCGCTGTTCCAGGCCAATGGGAGCTGCGGGAAGCGGAGGTTGCCGACCCCTGGTCTAAACTGTGCTGATTTAAAAAATGAACTTAAGTTTAGTTTGATGGGTGTTTAATAACATTTCAACTCCCCTCTCCATGCTCTGGAAGAGATACCACACAGGGCCCAATATAAAGGCTCAGACTGGAACAGCAGGCATGAGCAGGTCAGGAGTGAGAGGCGTTGGCTGAGTTGTGTGTGGCAAGCCCAAGGCTGCAGCAGCCATCTTTCATGCCACAACAAAGCTGTTCACTTTGCTTGCTTCATACTGACGCTCTGGAACTGAGCCAATAATGGTTCGCTGATGAGTTAATTCAACAGTGAACAAGCTTTGAATCAATTAGACACAAGGCAGAGTAGAGAAAATAGTATGGGGTTAAATGATAGAGTAGGGCAGGGGTTAATGGAGGAGTCTATCTACACAGCACACTTGAACTCCGGTTCAAGCCTAATCCCCCGTTCCGTCCATGACAGAAATTAGTCTAACTCAGACCAGGAAGCCGCCTTGACTCAGGCCTGTGGACCCTGCTAGGGGTTGGGTCAGAGCCTGAGTCCTGCTCTAACAGATAAATACTAGCACATGGAATGGACCAATGTACCTTGTACATGCATCCACTGCTGTCCAGCTGTGGCCCACACATGCAAAACATGTGAGAAAAAACAAGGAGAGCATGGACTTTGACTGGTTTTGGACCAAGTTCGGTTAGACCATTGCGCTCCACACCATGATGGCAGCTGGTCTGCATTACTGGTTGGTACAGTATGTAAATACCTGCGTAAAATAAAATGTTTGATTTGCACACAAGGCTACAATAACAAGTTTTATTATACATAATTAAACAAATGGCACAAACCTTAATGAATGTCATCACACACCCAATGTGAAAGTTTCATAATAAAAACTTACAAATTATCATCTCAGTAATTCATAAACTATGAATGGCAGCACATTGCCAGGCTGAATAAAATACAGAACACGCCTTCATACTCTTCATGAAAGTGTTTCCAGAATTCATGATTAAGGCTGCAATTTAGTCACGGAATCTGTGACTTCCAGCGGCCTCCGTGACTTCAGCCTGCCGTGGTCGGGAGCTGCAGGGTCCCCTGCCACCCGCTGGGGCAAGAAGCTGTGGGGGCGGTGGGGAATCTGCCCAGCTCCCTACCGCTGGGGGCAGTGGAAGACACCCCCCCCCCAGCTCCTGGCAGGCAGCAGCTGGGGACCCCCTGCTCCCTGCCGGCAGTGGGGGAACCCCTGAGCTCTGGGCCGTGGGAGATGGCAGGGAACCCCTGAGCTCCCGGCTGTTGCAGCCACCAGGGGTGGCAGGCAGCTCCGAGCTGCTGCGGAGGAAACCAAGCTCCTGGCCCCTGTGGATGCTGGGAGCTGCAGGCGGGAGGGGTACCCCACAGTCCCCAGCTGCTACAGACAGCTCCTAGTCCCTGTAGCTGCCCTGCTTGAAGTACTGTGGGGATCCACAGATCCCCATTTTGTCAGGGACATTTTTAGTAAAAGTTAGGGACAGGTCACGGCTTCAATGAATTTTTCTGTTTTGCCTGTGATCTATCCGTGACTTTTACTAATAATATCCATGACAAAATCTTAGCCTTACTCATCATGCACAATACCAATATGTTTTCCAAAATCTCTCTCACACAACAACTTCAAATACCATTTCATTCCCCTCATGCGTGGAACTGTGCATACCCATTATAAGAATCCACAAAGCATCTGTGATTTCCATTGCACATCTGGATTCAGCACCAGTCAGAACCAGTGCACTGTCTGACTGTGTGTACTGGTTCAGAAATCCAGCAGTGGCTTGAGTCCGCTCCTGGCGAAAAGCTCCACCTTCTCCTCACAGGCATTGTGCAGAGCATAGCAAGCCACATTAACACAGAGTGTGAGGAAGCAGGGCCTGCTGCAGAGCCAGCCTCGACAACCTAATGAGCACAGCTGGCCTGTAGTAGGCTGCCTGATTGGCCACACCACCTGATTGATTGGAAGAAGCAGAAGACCAGCTCTGAAGTTCAATGGCTGCTCAAAGCATTTGCCAATGGCTATGATAGCTCTTGTGCCGGCTTGTTCCTAGCCTTTCCCCTGTCTTGCCTCACTCATGGTAACTCGTTTCTGACCCTCAGCTCCGCCACTTGGCCTTTGACTCCGGCTCTGACCCTGGGCTCCTATTCCTGGCTACACTCCTGCTCTAATCACTAAGCCTGACTTCTGCTCCAACCACAAGGCATGACTACCTATATCCCTGACTCTGACAATTTGAGCAGTCCAAAAAACCCACCAATAATAAGGGAACTATACGGCAAGCATGGATCCTACAAAGGCCACTATCTCTGACACAGATAGTGGGAGCCTTGCAGACCTGAGTTGCAATCCTGCAGGTGCAGAATGTGGTGCTGCAAGCTCAAGCCATGTTGCCTTCAGCTCTGGCCCCTACTTCCCATGAGCCCAAGCTCCACCTGCCTGTCAAATTTTATGGCAATCACAACAAATTTCGTGGGTTCCTAAATCACTGTGACCAGGAGCAGCAAACGGGAGCTTTGTGAGGGAGTTCAGAGAGGGAGCATGAGCTACATTCTCTTAAACCGGAGCCAATTACCCAAAAAACTCACAAACAAAATGAAATGGACAATGTACAGAGACGGGCAACAAAAATGATTAAGGGTATGGAACAGCTTCCATCTGAGGAGAGATTAAAAAGCTTGGAAAAGAGATGACTAAGGGGGGGATATGATAGAGCAGGGGTGGCCAACCTGAGCCTGAGAAGGAGCCAGAATTTACCAATGTACATTGCCAAAGAGCCACAGTAATATGTCATCAGCCCCTCATCAGCTCCCCGCGCCTCCCGCCCACCGGCAGCCCCGACGATCAGCGCCTTCCCCTCCCTACCCGCACCTCCCGATCAGCTGTTTTGTGACATGCAGGAGGCTCGGAGGGGGGAGGGAGGGAGAGGAGTGAGGGCACGGCAGGCTCAGGGGAGGGGGCGGGAAGGGGTGGAGTGGGCAGGGCCCGTGGCAGAGCCAGCGGTTGAACAGTGAACACTCCCCGGCACATTGGAGAGTTGGTGCCTGTAGCTCCAGCCCCGGAGCCGGTGCCTATACAAGGAGCCGCATATTAACTTCTGAAGAGCCACATGTGGCTCCGGAGCCACAGGTTGGCCACCCCTATGATAGAGGTTTACAAAATCATGACTGGTGGTGAAAGTGAATAAGGAAGTGTTATTTACCCCTTCATATAACACAAGAATCAGACGTCTCCCAATGAAATCAATAGGCAGCAGCTTTAAAACAAACAAAAGGAAGTACTTCTTACACAATGCACAGTCAACCTGTGGAACTCATTGCCAGGGATGTTGTAAAGGCCAAAAGTATAACTGGGTTCAAAAAAGAATTAGATAAGTTCATGGTGGATTATAGCTATTACTGGCTATTAGCTAAAATGGTCGGGGTGTAATCCCATGCTCTGAGTATCCCTAGCCTCTGACTGCCAGAAGCTGGGAGTGGAAGATGGAGTGGATCACTCGATAATTGCCCTGTTGTGTTCATTCCATCGGAAGCACCTGACATCGACCACTGTTGGAAGACAGGATACTGGGCTTTATGGACCATTGGTCGGGCCCAGTGTTCCTCAGTTCTCTTATGTTCTTAGTGGTGAACAACATCTTCAGTAAGTGGGGAACCCCAACCTGGGACCTGTTTGCCTCCCAGGAGAATAGGAAGTGCAATGTACACTGCTCCAAGGGAGTTCAAGGCCAGTAATTCAGAAGCAATGGTCTCCTACTCCCTTGGACAGACCACTTGAACTATGTCTTTCCTCCTACCCCACTGCTACCCTAGGTTCTTTGGAACATTATGCCCAAATGGCCCAAAAGTTCTGGTTCCCAAGTCTCTTGCAAATCTCAATCTGTCTGCTCATCAGCATTCAACCTTTCCTGGATCTCTTTGATTCAAGAGAACAGCAGGGTCAGGAATCTCAGCCCAGATGCTCTTCACCTTAGAGCTTGGTATTTGGGTGAGCATTGGACCTAGAATGCTCCTGCTCTGAAGCGGTGCAAGCCGTTCCCAGTAATAGCAGAAAGGACACTACCAGGAAATGCTACCTAGCTCAGTGGAAGTGTTTCTGTGTGTGTGCCCAGCAGTATCATAGGTCTCTAAAGACAGCGGGTATTGCTGATAGCATAGATTATCTCCTTACCCTTAAGGCAGCAGGTCTTTCCCTTAGTTCGCTACAGGGTCACCTGGTGACAATCAGCATGTGTCGCACACCAGTGGAGGGCTACTTGTCTTTGTTCACCGAGCCATGTCTAGATTCTTAAGAGGTTTACTTAGAACTTTTCCACTGATGAGGCCAGCCCCTCATTGGGATCTTAAATTAGTATTTTCTACACTCACTAAGCCACCCTTCGTGTTGGCTTAGCTATGTGTTCAATGCTTTACCTGTCAATCAAGGCCACCTTCCTTGCTGCTATCATCTTGTCCAGGGTAGGTCAACATGGAACCATAATGACCGATCCACTATGCACTATATTCCATAAAGACCAAAGTCTCACTGTGACTACACCCAAAATTCACTCTGAAGGAAGCTTTGGAGTTTCACATAATCAGACTATCCACTTACTTGTATTCTTCCCAAAGCCCCATGCTTCTGTTGAGGAGAAGACACATCATTCCCTTGATGTAAGACAAATGTTGGCATTTTAGCTGCAGAGGACAAAACAGATCAGAAAGACACCTAGTCTGGCTGTTGTCACAGCTGAACGAGTCAGAGGACAAGCTGTTTCTTCCCAGGGAATCTGTAAGTGGATCTCTGGTTGTATCCTACTTTATGAGCTGGCACATCCTCCTCCTCCTCCTCATGACGTATGGGCTCACCCTATGAGAGCACAAGCATCCTCAGTAGCATCACTTCAAGAGATACCCCTGCTTGATTGACATTTGCAGGGCTGCTACATGGAGCTCCATCCACGCATTCATGAGACATTATGCCTTGGTCCAAGCCTATTCCGCTGACGCATCTTTTGGAACAGTAGTTCTACAAGCAGCCATACCACTTACATCCTTGCACCCTCCTCCTCTCTGCATACTGCCTGTCAGTCATCCAGAGTACAATACACACAGGGACCAACACTCAAAGAAGAAGGGAAAGTTATTTACCCTTTGTAACTGGAGTTCTTCAGGATCCCTCTCTGTATTCCCCATCCCACTCAACTTCCCCTCTGCTTCAGATTGTGTCTATTCGCGGTAGAGAAGGAACTGGAGAGGCGGTCGCCCTGCACCACCCCGTCCCTAATGCCCTCGGTGCAGAGCAAGAGGAATGCGAGTGCGCAGGTATGAACCTATGGACACTACTTGCAAGTATTCTCTGGTCTCAGGCACATGGAGTGCGTTTGTACCCACAGTGGAATACGGATAGGGACCACATGCCTCAAAGAACTCCAGTTACAAAGGGTAAATAACTTCCTTTTCCTAAGTGTTGATATTAACTATTTCATTACCTGTCATTTTATCAGAAACATCCAGCTAATGTGTTGCCCATTATGGTTAGATGCCATGCAGTGTGGGGGAGAAGTAGGGTGTCTGGTTCCTCTTAAAGGTTTGTGAGCTGGATCTGGGAGCTGAACTCTTTAAAAGCGTCAGGTCACCTCTGCCCCTACCAACAAGAGGCTGGGATAGAAGAGAAAGATTACCTACCCAGGATTAGCGCTTCAGACACCTCCTGGGTGCTGAAACCCAAACTGCCCTCCTCGGTACCAAAACCCTAGCAGCCCATCTCCGCTGCCCCAATGTCTGCATTGTCAGTACAAACCCATGCACAGTAAAAGCTTGAGCATGGTGTAAAATAAATGGAAAAATGTGTATTGAATTTAAGCAAAGCCAAATTAGGCAGGCAAAACTGAGCCATGTATTGAGATGCTGCAGAAATGCAGCCCTGGGAAAAACCTGGCAGGATAAAGCAGAAGAAAGTAAAACTCATCTACCAGAGCCAGCCATCAGCTGTGCCAGGAACAGCTACAAGTGGCCAGCATCCAGGCCACCTTCCCAGCGGAGGGACTGGCTTTTGTGGGCTGCCAGACAATCTTCTGCAAAGAAACAAGAACTGGTTCTCTAACCTTGGAGCAGCACATGAAATGCTGCCACCTTGTGTCCAGAGGAGAACACATGCAGCGCATCATTCAGAAGAGCAGAATTAGCTGAAATTTAGGCAGGTTGAAGGGAAGCCCACCACCCTGAAGGGAACAAATTGAACACACAAATATCCTCTAACTTGCTAAATTTGTTTTATCCACCTACATCCAAGACCTCATGGGCCCCACCACAAGCTGGATCTAAATTCTACAGCCTAATCCCAGGACTTTGCATTCTTCTAGTGGTTACTGTTAAAAAAAAAAAAAAGTGAGGTTGTAATGAATTAAATGTGAACATGAATAATGCACTCGGGCCCCCGTGTTGTTTATTTTGATATTGCATCCAGTTTGTTTTACGCTGTCCCCACACACCAAGGAGTTTTGTATTGATAAAGCAATACTTATCATGGGAGAGAGTTGGGGCTTTGATACCTGGGGAGACATGGGCACAGTTTGAAGTTGAGAGACAAGAAGTGTGGCTGGAGGTTTCTCTTCCAAAATCATCAGCAGTGCAGTAATTAACAACAAAGATATTTAAGTTATCATGTTTAGGTTTCCAATTTAAAGTCCTGTTGAGTTGAATGATGCAGTTTTCCCTCTGCAGTTCCCGGCTGGCAGCAGACTCAGGAAGAACACACTGCACTGGCTACACTTTGGTCACATTTTCAGGTTTTCTTTGCAATCTTTATTTTAAAATGATATTCTTCATGTAAAATGTCCACACCATTCTGTCAGTGAACCTCAGTCTTGGCCCGCAGCTCTCTTGCTGTTCCATCCTGGGCTCCCTCCACACAGCTGTGTCAATGCACCTGCAGCCCTGCCTCTCTCCATCAGAGACTGCCTAAATGGGCATGTAGGCATCTAGCTCATTTTCATCTGGGATGGAAAAGATTTGAGGCAGGCTAAGACATGAGTGCAGTCTAATGCTGTGCTGCCAAGAGCACCCTCTGTTATCACTGCGCAGATTAGGGGTGGAGGAGAATCACTAGTGAATTTATCTTTGGTGCAGTATATGGATCCATCACATTAAGTATCCATGTCAATTTCCTTTGTGCTGTATTCCTGTCAGCAAACAATGAAGCACTGGGCTGTAACAAGCACATGTTTCTGAGCTGGAAATTGTAATAACTTCCCTGCACAACTTCTGTTCTTGCTTCTGGGGGAAGGTAGCGGTTCATGTTGCACCTGCAGAATGTGTGTTTGGGGTGTGTAGGTTAGAAAAATTTTCCTAGGTGTGCATGAGAAAGCAAAACATTTCCAATTTTCTGATAGAAAACGGCTTTGACAACATTTCCCATAGCTCTAGTTGTGAGTCTCTCCCGCTTTAGTTAAACGAATGCCCCAAATTACTTGTGTGCTGTACCACATCTATTCACATATTCTTCTCTTTTGTCCTTCCCTTCCTCCCTATGTTTTTCTGTTTACTCACCTGTCATGTATGGTCTAAATCCTAGAGTGTGAGCGCTCTGCTCCAGGGCCTCTATTTGCGTCATTTGTTTGTGTGCTGCCTAACAGAATGGGGCCCTGTTTGTGGTGCCTAGGCACAATTGCAGTAGAAATAATAAATAGTAACACTCTTCCTTATTCTCTCCCATTTCAGACTTTGACCGTGCACTTGGAATGATGACGGGAATCCCACCTATCAACCCCATGATGCCCGGCTTGGGGATAGTTCCACCACCTATTCCTCCAGATATGCCAGCAGTGAAGGAGATTATTCACTGCAAAAGCTGCACCCTTTTCCCACCCAACCCAAGTAAGACTCTGCTAATGTTCTGGCCCTTCACCTGTGTAAGTTGGAGCATAAGAAAGAATGTCTTTCATTCCTCTTTCTAAATAAGAAGCCAGAAACCACAAGAAAGTGTGATTCATTTAGAAGCATGTGGGAGCCTGTTCCCTGTACAACCCACCAGCACATCTTGCTGCGGATGTGCATTTTAAGGGGTCCATTGACTATAAAGCAAGTTATAAGGCAATAGCACAGATTGGTCCTAACACCTTGTCACTGGATGTTTATCATTTCACAGGTTCTTTACAAGCAGAAGGAATTAGAGCTTTTTCAGTAATAAGCCTGGGAATTGGTAGCAATCCTTTGAATGTTCTGGGTCTAAACACTATGGTGTGGTTTTCTGCACACAATTGGTTCACAAAGATGGGAAGATTCTGGAATAATGGTATAGAAAGGCAGCTTTTATTTTAGACACTTGCTGGTGGGAGGCTGAAGAGAGAGTGCTGGTTGATGATCCATGTTTCAGTTCTGTAGCGAACTCTGCAGGGGTGGGCTGGGAGTATGAATGGACTGGTGGAGCCAAGCTTGGTGTAGCACATGCAAGATAAATGCATATAACAGTCTGTACAAATCAATAAGAATCACAGACGGGAACCAACGGAAACCCCAAGACAGGAAGACTAATACACAGAGAAGCAGATGACCAGGAGTCTGAAAACCCTTTCTCCACTCCCAAGTCCATCAGGGGGCTGGAGGGGAGCCCAGGTCTGCCCATGCCTCTGGGTACCAGCTCAGGGCTCTCGAGCTGGATAAGCAGGATCAGGGTTCATCGACTCTGACAGTGCCCTGAGCTTCTTCCTACCTTCCCCTGGGTCTCTGCAGGCTCTCCAGCCTGTCAGGCAGTTCATCCCCACCTGGGCTGTTGTCTATGGGCAGCTCTTTACTAGCTTGTTGGCAGGAGTTCCTTTCTCCAGCCTGCTCACTCCTCTGGTAGCCACCCTTCCCCTCTGCTTCCCAGCCCTTTTATCCTCCCACCTGCTGTCAGGCTTTCAATCAGCAGTGGCCGGCAGTGCCTGTATTAACCCTTTGGTTGCTGGGCCAGCGTGGGATACATACACCCCATGACCGTCCCTGAAAGCAGGTGTGGGGTGCTGCTCCTCAGAGTGCACGGAGGGGAGGGCTCAGGACAGAATCAATCAGGCAGGGGCATTAGCTGTGAGTTGTGCATTAGCAGGGGAGATGTGCAAGTTTCCTGGCTTGCTTTGATTTTCTTCAGGACACCAGCCTCTCCTCAGCACATGTAGACAGTGCTGGCTCTTGGGAGGAGTGCTGGGCCCTGTATGGATAGCTCCTGACGTGCTCTAGGGGGATACTGTTCTTCCAGTTGGAGGTGCATGTGAATGCTGTGGGCAGAGCTAGTACCCCCTGTGCTGGGAGGTCTTGGTCTCCATTCCCCCGGCTCTCCGCTTTGATCAGTTTCATGAGGAGCATGGATTGTGGCTCCAGTAGAGGGCTGTCAGGGTGAGGCATAGGCTCAGCTCCCTCCCTCCAATGTCCTCTCCCCCTTCTCTTCCTCTGCAAGGGCAGCATACCAGTTGCCTCTGGGGTCCTGGCTGGTTTGGCTAACTACTTTGAGCTGGGGCCTGGCGAGTGTGCACTTGTGTAGATGTTTCTGTGTGAGCAAAATAGACAATACAGCCTGTCATACATTCAGCCCCCGCCGACACGGGGGTTCAGTTTCATGGATATTAGTCACAGGGCTGAATATCTGCATTACCCTGTTCCCAGTGCAAGGCATTTGGCATCTGAATTGTAGTCAGGATGGGGAAGAGGATTTACAGCTGGCAGTGGTCTGCCTTTCTGCTGTGGAGCTGAAGATCTGGACGTATGGGGAGCTGCATGTCTGCTAGGCACCAGGGCAGCATCAGGAGAAGTAATTATATGTTTACAGCCACAGAAACAGCCAGTCAGGCCTCCTCCCGGCTAGAGAGTGGGCTCATGAGTGAGGTGTCTGCACCCAACCTACAGCTCTGCTCTCTCATGGGAGGGAACCTTTCCCCACTTCTGCCCTTGAGCACCCTTTTACAATGACTGCAAGGTCAACTGTCTTCTTCACCACTTCAGGGGACCTCTTCCATGCCTCCTTCAGAACCCACCCTATCACGCACCTCTGCCCACAGTCCAGTAAGTGGCCTACATGTGCCCCAGAGCAGGAGGCATCACTCCTCAGTCACCTGGGTTAGTATCATTACCTTTTGCTGAGGAACATTTGCCTTCTTATTCTGGACTTACCTGGATTAGAAACACCACCAGAAGCAGAAGCTTACATGCTGAGAGCAGCTGTCACTCTCAGCCTCTGAGTGTCAGCTAGCAGCTTTTCATAATCCTGGGTTAGGCATGGAAATAAAATTAATGTATGCTACTAGCTCTCTGGAGGTACAGTCAGGACCTTGCTGTTTGGGGTTATATATCCCGCAAAGTCCCATCCAGTCATCAGTGTGGTGTCTGAAAGGTGCTCCTGCTCCTACTCAGCAGGCTCCCTCAAGGCATAGTTCATCAGGACTCCTTGTTTTGTAAAAGATATACTTTAGTTTAAATGGGAATTCATTCAGAGATCAGACTAGATTATCACAGTGTTTTTTTCTGGCTTTACAATCTATGAATCATGGTAACTTTACAAAAGTCCATGTAAACAGAAATGCCAGAGCTTCAGGACAAATCCCCTGTAAGCAGCTGTTTTTGAGTTTTCTGAATGTGAAAAAGGTGATTCTCAGCAGCTAACAGATTGTTTTTTTTCCCCCTCGTCTGACAAGTGGGTATTCACCCATGAAAGCTTATGCTCCAATACATCTGTTAGTCTATAAGGTGCTACAGGACTCTTTGTAGCCTTTTTCCCCCTGAAATCTGTTTGAAATGAGGGACATGAAAAAAGTATAAAATGGTCTATAGAAGGAAGATCTGGAACTTGTGCTCTCCCTGCCTCATAGCATAAGAAAAAGGGGAAATTCAATTACATTAAACAGTGGCAAATTAAAAACTTATAAAGAAATATTTTTTCCACATAATACAAAATTAGACTGTGGAACTCATTGCCACAGGTTGTTGGTGAGGCCAAAAATTTAGCAAGATTCAAAGAGGAATTGGACATATATAGGGATAACACAACTAGCCAGAGCTATCGTAGTTAATGTTAAAAAGAGAATTGGAAGGGAGATAAAATCTCATGTTTAAAACAATCCACAGGGAGATTATCCCACATCTGCCTACTGTGAGGTTCTTGCACCTTCCTCTGAAGCAGCTGGTGCTGCCACTGTCAGAGACAGGACACTAGACTAGATGGACCTTGGGACTGATCCTATCCGGCAGTTCCTATGAAATAAAAGTGGGGCACTGAAAAGAAACATTGGCTGCAGAAGTGATGCTTACAGAAGGGAAGGGTCAGAAAGGCATGCACATTTCATAAGATCACAGCAAGCCATAAAGTCCTGTGTATGCTCCATTGGGCAGTTTACTAAGGATGTCATGGCACTCTCAGGTATTGAGGACAGGGTAGTGGCTGTATGAATTGACTGGAGTAGGATGTTCCCCACATAAATGTGCTGCATGGAAGAAGGCCCTGAGATGTTGGTGGGAGATGAAGCCAGCATGGCTGGGGATCTCTGGAGCATGACTGTGCTCCTGATGTGCCTGTTCCTGTGGGTGTTCCTCTACTATGTGTGTGAGATACTGAGCCAGCACAGCCAGCTCTGTCCCACAAAGTACCTCCCAGACCAGGGGAATCCCCAGCTGCCCAGGTCAGAAGGAGCAGGGTCAGACGCTGGTGTCTTCCGTTGCCTGTCAGTTTGATTTTTGTAGTTTGGCTGGATTTCTCCTGTGACCAGAGAGTGCAATGGATATTGATTCTGTTGTGGAAAATGGATTTGATGTCTCAATGATTTCAGGTTTTGTATCCGTTTCAAGATGTTCTTTTAGTCTTCTCGCTTCAGTGGGATTCTTTGTATTCACATGGAGGGGATAGTTTTAATATGTCATCTTTTCTGGCTTGTTGTTCTAGTGTCAAGATTTTGAAATAATAAATTAAAGAAAAGCAAAGTAAAAAGCATGTAATGAGTATCTTATCTCTTTACTAACATTGCTGTAGGGACTACTGTGCACCTGCCCTACTGCCCAGGGCTGGGGCGCAGCCTTTGGATGTGTTCATTGCAGTTGGTTTTGTGTTATCAGTACCCTTGAAGTCCAGCGCTCTCCAGGAGTGATGTGCCTCACATTGACTAGGGGAGTGCTTATTAACACTGGGGAATCCATTCATGGCTCTAAAAGTCCAGGATATATCAACTAGTGAACAAGTTCTGCTTGATAGGCCCTGGTGAATACCATAGATGCCAGTACTCGGCAAAGTGAGATATACTGGGACTAAGCACATGTTCAAAGAAAGTGATGGTTGGCTCTGAGGACTGATAGGTGGATATGTGGAACACTTGGAGAGCGACCTTCTAACCTCCAGTATTTTACCCCTTGCTATGTGCAGATCTTCCTCCTCCTGCAACAAGAGAGAGGCCCCCAGGGTGCAAGACGGTTTTTGTAGGAGGACTACCAGAAAACGGGACCGAGCAGATCATTGTGGAGGTTTTTGAGCAGTGTGGAGAGATCATAGCTATTCGGAAGAGTAAAAAGAACTTCTGCCACATCCGCTTTGCTGAGGAATTCATGGTGGACAAGGCGCTCTATCTCTCTGGTAGGCATGCCTTTGCTTCGAATGATGGTTTTGGAAACTGGGACAGAGAAATAGCTGTTTCTGTGTAGTTATATGTGACATGATCTGTTATTGCTATCTGAAGAGGTGTTTCCTCTTGTTCCCTGTGGTTACTTCTTTCACTGCTGTGGGGTTTGACATCCTCATGCTGGTTTAAATATCTGAAAGTGCCTGCTGGTGTCTTGTTCCCTACAAAACTCTGCAAAGTATCAGGATGAAGTGAGGTATAGGCAGAAAATTCCTCCTGCTGTCCTGTGCATTAATGTCCCACTGGGTCTGTTCCAGCAAACTCCCCAAAAGATAAATAAGGGCCATTTAGAATCATAGAATATTAGGGTTGGAAGAGACCTCAGGAGGTCATCTAGTCCAATCCCCTACTCAAAGCAGGACCAACACCAACTAAATTTGAACATTTAAACAGTAACACTTCAACATTTCAGGTATTGGAGCCATTAGACGGGGCCCTTAGGTTTCATCAACATCTTTCCAATAACACACAGAGCTCCAACAGCACAGAGCATTCCTCCTCTGACACTCTGATCCTCTGGAGCAGTGGTTCTCAACCTGTGGCCCAATCAGCACACGCTGCGGCCCATGTGACATCCTCAGGGCCATACAGGTAGTATATATATTGTGTGGATGCAACCCACGTAACACACAGAGAGCTGCATATGTGGCCCACAGTGGTAAATAGGTTGAGAACCACTGGTCTGGAGACATCTCCCCTGCCCCCTTTGTTTTTTTGTGATCCACACATCTCTTTTAGTCATGAAGGTAGCTTTCCTGATGTCAAGAGTCACTGAAGAGTTCTCCTTTACCTGCTGGACTCCATCTGAAGAGGTTTCTCTCCTTACCATTCCCAGGCTTTATCATTAGGAATTACCCAGTGCCCTTTGAATGTATTGCATCTGCAGACCTGCATCACTAGGATTCGCACAATCTGATGCACCAGACTCAGAGCCATCTCCAAAGCAGCGACTCCTAGCAGTGATGAGTGCGTGCACTGAACTGATCGTGCATGGGCATAAAAGGGTGCACCAGCCAGAAAATATCTCAGCTACATTCCAGTGCTTGTAGGCTGCAGGAGCTGAGCTCCATCAGACCGTTATTTGTTTTCAGCCTTTCCCTTGTTTTATTGGGTAATGTTTAAACTGTAGCTGCTTGGTCGTTTCTCAGCTCACTGCATGAGAGTGGGTGCACATAGTTATAGGTAGAGTAGATGTGTAGAAAGCTTTCCCCTAAGGATAAGTGGTGGTGCTGGGGGCTTTGTGCAGGGCCCTGAGGCCTCACCACTTCTAGGGCACCAGCCTCTTTTCAGCTGAGACCAACACCAAGTTGTTGTTTTTCAAGTAATGCTGGCTCTGCAAGGCTTAAAATTCTCCTCACAGACTGCCGTGCAGGATGCTTGAAATGCCTTGGAGCGTGTCTCCAGCAAGAGCTCTGCGTCACACAGTGCTCCCAAACTGTGCCTGTTCGGCAGTTTGTTCGCTGTCCGTTACTTGTGTGAGGCACAGCTGCACATGAAACACTTGTGAGCTTTCCAGACTCACCTTCATTTTCATAGAATCATAGAATCATAGAATCATAGAATCTCAGGGTTGGAAGGGACCTCAGGAGGTCATCTAGTCCAACCCCCTGCTCAAAGCAGGACCAAACCCAACTAAATCAGCCCAGCCAGGGCTTTGTCAAGCCTGACCTTAAAAACCTCTAAGGAAGGAGATTCCACTACCTCCCTAGGTAACCCATTCCAGTTCTTCACCACCCTACTAGTGAAAAAGTTTTTCCTAATGTCCAACCTAAACCTCCCCCTCTGCAACTTGAGACCATTACTCCTTGTTCTGTCATCTTCTATCACTGAGAACAGTCTAGATCCATCCTCTTTGGAACCCCCTTTCAGGTAGTTGAAAGCAGCTATCAAATCGCCCCTCATTCTTCTCTTCTGCAGACTAAACAATCCCAGTTCCCTCAGCCTCTCCTCGTAAGTCATGTGCTCCAGCCCCCTAATCATTTTTGTTGCCCTCCGCTGGACTCTCTCCAATTTATCCACATCCTTCTTGTAGTGTGGGGCCCAAAACTGGACACAGTACTCCAAATGAGGCCTCACCAGTGCTGAGTAGAGGGGAATGATCACATCCCTCGATCTGCTGGAAATGCCCCTACTTATACAACCCAAAATGCCATTAGCCTTCTTGGCAACAAGGGCACACTGTTGACTCATATTCAGCTTTTCGTCCACCGTAACCCCTAGGTCCTTTTCTGCAGAACTGCTGCCCAGCCATTCGGTCCCTAGTCTATAGCAGTGCATGGGATTCTTTCGTCCTAAATGCAGGACTCTGCACTTGTCCTTGTTGAACCTCATCATATTTCTTTTGGCCCAATCCTCTAATTTGTCTAGGTCCCTCTGTATCCTATCCCTACCCTCCAGCGTATCAACCACTCCTCCCAGTTTAGTGTCATCTGCAAACTTGCTAAGGGTGCAGTCCACACCATCTTCCAGATCGTTAATGAAGATATTGAATAAAACCGGCCCCAGCACCGACCCTTGGGGCACTCCACTTGATACCGGCTGCCAACTAGACAAGGAACCATTGATCACTACCCGTTGAGCCCGACCATCTAGCCAGTTTTCTATCCACCTTACCGTCCATTCATCCAGCCCATACTTCTTTAACTTGCTGGCAAGAATACTGTGGGAGACTGTATCAAAAGCTTTGCTAAAGTCCAGAAATAGCACATCCACTGCTTTCCCCTCATCCACAGAGCCGGTTATCTTATCATAGAAGGCAATTAGGTTAGTCAGGCATGACTTGCCCTTGGTGAATCCATGCTGACTGTTCCTGATCACTTTCCCCTCCTTTAAGTGGTTCAGGATTGATTCCTTGAGGACCTGTTCCATGATTTTTCCAGGGACTGAGGTGAGACTAACTGGCCTGTAGTTCCCTGGATCTTCCTTCTTCCCTTTCTTAAAGATGGGCACTACATTAGCTTTTTTCCAGTCGTCCGGGACCTCCCCCGATCGCCATGATTTTTCAAAGATAATGGCCAATGGCTCCGCAATCTCATCGGCCAACTCCTTTAGCACCCTCGGATGCAGCGCATCCGGCCCCATGGACTTGTGCTCGTCCAGCTTTCCTAAATAGTCCCGAACTACTACTTTCTCCACAGAGAGCTGGTCACCTCCTCCCCATACCGTGCTGCAGAGTGCAGCTGTCTGGGAGCTGACCTTGTCTGTGAAGACAGAGGCAAAAAAAGCATTTAGTACACTAGCTTTCTCCACATCCTCTGTCACTAGGTTCCCTCCCTCATTCAGCAAGGGGCCCACACTTTCCTTGACTTTCTTCTTGTTGCTAACATACCTAAAGAAACCCTTCTTGTTACTCCTAACATCTCCGGCTAGCTGCAACTCCAAGTGTGATTTGGCCTTCCTAATTTCACACCTGCATGCCTGAGCAATACTTTTATACTCCTCCCTGGTTATTTGTTCAATCTTCCACTTCTTGTAAGCTGTTTTTTTGTGTTTAAGACGAGCAAGGATTTCACTGTTAAGCCAAGCTGGTCGCCTGCCATATTTACTTTTCTTCCTACACATGGGGATGGTTTGTTCCTGCAACCTCAATAAGGTTTCTTTAAAATACAGCCAGCTTTCCTCTACTCCTTTCCCCCTCATGTTATTCTCCCAGGGGACCTTGCCCATCAGTTCCCTGAGGGAGTCAAAGTCTGCTTTTCTAAAGTCCAGGGTCTCTGTTCTACTGCTCTCCTTTCTTCCTTGTATCAGGATCCTGAACTCGACCATCTCATGGTCACTGCCTCCCAGGTTCCCATCCACTATTGCTTCCTCTACTATTTCTTCCCTGTTTGTGAGCAGCAGGTCAAGAAAAGCTTTTCCCCTAGTTGGTTCCTCCAGCACTTGCACCAGGAAGTTGTCCCCTACACTTTCCAGAAACTTCCTGGATTGTCTGTGAGCTGCTGTATTGCTCTCCCAGCAGATATCAGGGTGATTAAAGTCACCCATGAGAACCAGGGCCTGTGATCTAGCAACTTCTGTTAGTTGCTGGAAGAAAGCCTCGTCCACCTCATCCCCCTGGTCTGGGGGTCTGTAGCAGACTCCCACCATGACATTACCCTTGTTGTTCATACTTCTAAATTTAATCCAAATTAATTTTGCCATATTCCAGAAAAAATAAGGTGGCTCCTTGTCCCTAATCAAAATTCCTTCCTAAAATAGTTTTGGATTTTCCTTTGAGGCATTCATGGACAGAGGACTGTTCTCTCGGGATGGACTTCATCTGAGTAGGGCAGGAAATAGACTTCTAGGGTGGAGGCTGGCACAACTGATTAAGAGGGCTTTAAACTAGGAATTTGGGGGAGATGGTTGGGAGATGTACAGGTAATCTCCACGCCGGATTTTAACATTGAGAGGGAAGAAAACAAAGTAAGAAAGGATACAGCCGTGGGTAGGAGAATCGACATAAGGAGGAAGGGTAGTGTAGATACCAGTCTAATAGGTGGTACTGGCAATAGAATGCCTAATTGGGTAAAGAATGTGAGCGAAGCCAAACAGCAAAAATTAAGATGCTTGTATGCTAATGCGAGGAGCCTAGGTAACAAAATGGAGGAACTAGAGTTACTGGTGCAGGAAGTGAAACCAGATATTATAGGGATAACATAAACATGGTGGAATAGTAGTCATGACTTGGAGTACAGATATTGAAGGGTATGTGTTGTTTAGGAAAGACAGAAATAAGGTAGACTGTAAAGAAATAAGAAGTGATGGGATGGATAAGACAGAGACTGTCTGGGCAAAAATCACATTGGGGAAGAAAGCTACTAGAGCCTCCCTTGGGATAGTGCTTGGGGTGTGCTATAGACCACCGGGATCTGATTTGGATATGGATAGAGACCTCTTTAATGTTTTTAATGAAGTAAATACTAATGGGAATTGAGTGATCATGAGAGACTTTAACTTCCCAGATATAGACTGGAGGACAAGTGCTAGTAATAATAATAGGGCTCAGTTTTTCCTGGATGCGATAGCTGATGGATTCCTTCACCAAGTAGTTGCTGAACCAACAAGAGGGGATGCCATTTTAGATTTGGTTTTGGTGAATAGTGAGGACCTCATAGAATAAATGATTGTAGGGGACAACCTTGGTTCAAGCGATCATGAGCTAATTAAGTTCAAACTAAATGGAAGGATAAACAAAAATAGATCTGTGACTAGGGTTTTTAATTTCAAAAGGGCTAACTTTAAAAAATGAAGGAAATTAGTTAGGGAAGTGGATTGGACAGAAGAACTTGTGGATCTAAAGGCAGAGGAGGCCTGGAATTACTTCAAGTCAAAGTTGCAGAAACTGTCAGAAGTCTGCATCCCAAGAAAGGGGAAAAAATTCATAGGCAGGAGTTGTAGACCAAGCTGGATGAGCAAGCATCTCAGAGAGGTGATTAAGAAAAAGCAGAAAGCCTACAAGGAATGAAAGATGGGAGGGATCAGCAAGGAGAGCTACCTTATTGAGGTCAGAACATGTAGCGATAAAGTGAGAGAGGCCAAAAACCATGTAGAGTTGGACCTTGCGAAGGAAATTAAAACCAATGGTAAAAGGTTCTATAGCCATATAAATAAGAAGAAAACAAAGAAGGAAGAAGTGGGACCGCTAAACACTGAGGGATGGAGTGGAGGTTAAGGATAATCTAGGCATGGCCCAATATATAAACAAATACTTTGCCTCAGTCTTTAATGAGGCTAATGAGGAGCTTAGGGATAATGGTAGGGTGACAAATGGGAATGAGGATATGGAGGTAGATATTACCACATCCGAGGTGGAAGCCAAACTTGAACAGTTTAGTGGAACTAAATTGGGGGGCCCAGGTAATCTTCATCCAAGAATATTAAAGGAACTGGCACATGAAATTGCAAGCCCATTAGCAAGAATTTTTAATGAATCTGTAAACTCAGGGGTTGTACCGTATGATTGGAGAATTGCTAACATAGTTCCTATTTTTAAGGAAGGAAAAAAAGTGATCCGGGTAACTATAGGCCTGTTAGTTTGACATCTGTAGTATGCAAGGTCTTGGAAAAAATTTTGAAGGAGAAAGTAGTTAAGGACATTGAGGTCAATGGTAATTGGGACAAAATACAACATGGTTTTACAAAAGGTAGATCGTGCCAAACCAACCTGATCTCCTTCTTTGAGAAGGTAACAGATTTTTTAGACAAAGGAAATGCAGTGGATCTAATTTACCTCGATTTCAGTAAGGCATTTGATACAGTTCCACATGGGGAATTATTAGCTAAATTGGAAAAGATGGGGATCAATATGAAAATTGAAAGGTGGATAAGGAACTGGTTAAAGGGGAGACTACAACGGGTCATACTGAAAGGTGAACTGTCAGGCTGGAAGGAGGTTACTAGTGGAGTTCCTCAGGGATCGGTTTTGGGACCAATCTTATTTAATCTTTTTATTACTGACCTTGGCACAAAAAGTGGGAATGTGCTAATAAAGTTTGCGGATGACACAAAGCTGGGAGGTATTGCTAATACAGAGAAGGACCGGGATATCATACAGGAAGATCTGGATGACCTTGTAAACTGGAGTAATAGTAATAGGATGAAATTTAATAGTGAAAAGTGCAAGGTCATGCATTTAGGGATTAATAACAAGAATTTTGGTTATAAGTTGGGGACGCATCAGTTGGAAGTAACAGAGGAGGAGAAGGACCTCGGAGTATTGGTTGATCACAGGATGACTATGAGTCACCAATGTGATATGGCCATGAAAAAAGCTAATGTGGTCTTGGGATGCATCAGGCGAGGTATTTCCAGTAGAGATAAGGAGGTGTCAGTACCGTTATACAAGGCACTGGTGAGACCTCATCTGGAATACTGTGTGCAGTTCTGGTCTCCCATGTTTAAGAAGGATGAATTCAAACTGGAACAGGTACAGAGAAGGGCTACTAGGATGATTCGAGGAATGGAAAACCTGTCTTATGAAAGGAGACTCAGATTGCTCGGCTTGTTTAGCCTAACCAAAAGAAGGCTGAGGGGAGATATGATTGCCCTCTATAAATACATCAGAGGGATAAATACCAGGGAGGGAGAGGAATTATTTAAGCTCATTACCAGTGTGGACACAAGAACAAATGGATATAAACTGGCCATCAGGAAGTTTAGACTTGAAATTAGATGAAGGTTTCTAACCAACAGAGGAGTGAAGTTCTGAAACAGTCTGCCAAGGGGAGTAGTGGAGGCAAAAGACATATCTGGCTTCAAGACTAAGCTTGATAAGTTTATGGAGGGGATGGTATGATGGGATAGCCTAATTTTGGCAATTAATTGATCTTTGACTATTAGCGGTAAATATGCCCAATGGCTTGTGATGGGATGTTAGATGGGGTGGGATCTGAGTTACTACAGAGAATTCTTTCCTGGATGTCTGGCTGGTGAGTCTTGCCCACATGCTCAGGGTTTAGCTGATTGCCATATTTGGGGTTGGGAAGGAATTTCCCCCCAGGGCAGATTGGCAGAGGCCGTTTTTTTTTGCCTTCCTCTGTAGCGTGGGGCACGGGTCACTTGCGGAGGATTCTCTGCACCTTGAAGTCTTTAAACCATGATTTGAGGACTTCAATAACTCAGGCATAGGTTAGGGGTTTGTACAGGAGTGGGTGGGTGAGATTCTGTGGCCTGCGTTGTGCAGGAGGTTGGACTAGATGATCATAATGGTCCCTTCTGACCTTAAAGTCTATGATTCTGTGATTCTATGATTAACTGTCTAAATGGAATAGACTTGTGATGCCATTGGTCAGGGGGCTGTATCTGCTGGGCTTCATTGCCATTCCACAAAAGCCAAAGCAACCCTGGTAACTTAAGGAACAGCTCACATCAAGCTCCTGCTACAACTGCTGCTTGGAGCTCTATTCATTCTCTCAGACTTGGCACTGACTGTAAGCCTTGTCCTAGGAGAGCCGTGTTTGTCTCTGTTTCATTGAGATTTGCTCCTCAGCCCTTTTCCTCCTCACTGTTTTCCCACCAGTGGAGATTGATGGGGGTGATCCTTGTAGGAGACAGAAAGGTTCCATACCAGTGTCAGGGGTTGTGCTCCACCTTTCCCAATCTTCCCTGTCTTCTCCACAGTTCATTGGTGGTGTTTGTAACATCTCCCAGTCGGAGAGAATGGTGTTAAGGATGTGTATGAATAGAGCTCCACGCAGCAGCTGTAGCAGGGTCTCGATGTAGAGGTCTGCTCAGGCCTACTTCTAAAGCCCAACCTGGACCTGAATTTGACCTGAGCACAGGCTGCTCCCTGCATCAGGCTCAACTTGTTGGTGCTGAGCTGCAGCTACCAGTAGCACTTTCCACTCATGCAGAAATCGATGCACTAGCTGAGGCAAAAAAAGGGGGAGGGGGGAGAAATCTTTTTTCCTTTTGAATCCCTTGACTAAAGCCCAAGCAACAAGTGTCTGCAGAGAGTGCGTGGGAATCATTAAGAGTGAATACAGAGGTACGGCTGCTGCTGAGCATTCTGTGCGTGGAGCGTGCCAGCTGCCACTCAGCTCAGCACACGTGAAACACCAACCGGTTTTTATTGCTGGGGACTTTGCAATGGCAATTCAGGGCAACCTTAAAAATAAGTGCCTGATGCAGGATGTCCCACACAGTGCAGGACACATGAGAGGTATGAGCACAGCTAACCCAGACCTGACCAGAGAGTGCCGAGTCATTTTCAGATCTCACCCAACCCGATACTTCCACCCAAACTTGTGTCAGCGCCGCTGCCATTGCCTTGTCCTGGGGGCTCAGCCTGGTGGGGCATCCTGCTCCTCACACCTCGTGCCTACGATCCATCTCCAGCTGCATCCTGCCTATGGCACCAGCATGGTGGCTGGGACTGCATGCCATACTCCTTCTGGCTGCTGCCTCACCACGCTCTGTGTGCTGCGGAACGAGAGGCTCTGCAACTCGTTGGCATGCTTGCTCTGCAGCATACACAGTTTAATGAGTTAGTGGTGGCAGCTGCGCAGATCCCACGGGCAGGAGGAGGTGATCAGAGACCACTCAACTGGCCCCAATGCTGAGTGTGTCAGGCTGTTTTCATACCCGAACCCAACACTTGTATGGAGGGCCGGTTAGGGGAGGGGGTCGTGGCCTGGCCCTCTCCCCCCCACCCCCCACGCGCCCGGGACTCCTGCCCCATCCAACCCCACCCCCCCCGTTCTCTGACGGCCTCCCCGGGACCCCTGCCTCATCCAACCACCCCTTCTCTATGTCCCCTGACTGCCCCGGGAACCCCTGCCCTTGACTGCCCCCCGCCGGCCCATCCAACCCCCCCTCTCATTCCTGACTGCCCCCCGGGATCCCTGCCCCATCCAACCATCCCTTCTCCCTGTCCCCTGACTGCCCCCCGCCGCCCCATCCAACCCCATCTCTCATTCCTGACTGCCCCCCCAGGACCTCTGTCCCCATTCAACCCCCCTGTTTCCCGCCCTCTGACCGCCCCGACCCCTATCCACTCCCCCGCCCCCTGCCCTCTATCCAACCCCCCCTGCTCCCTGTCCCCTTACCACGCTGCCTGGAGCACTGGTGGCTGGCGGTGCTACAGCCGCGCCGCCCGGCTGGAGCCAGCTGCGGGTCAGGCCGGGCTCTGCAGCTGCGCTGCCCCAGAAGCTCGCAGCCCCGCCGCCCAGCGCATTGCGCTGGCGGCGGAGCAAGCTGAGGCTGCGGGGGAGGGGGAACAGCACGGGAGGGGCTGGGGGTAGCCTCCCGGGCCAGGAGCTCAGGGGCCGGGCAGGAGGGTCCTGCGGGCCGGACGTGGCCCGCGGGCCATAGTTTGCCAACCTCTGCCCTAGCTGCTGTCTCTGTTTCTCTCTGGCAGGAGAGGCTCCATGTGCATTGTACCCTACACTGTAATCACTGTTACTGGTTGATTGGGTAGCTTTGTGGAACCAACAGGCAGTCTCTGTAGAGCTGTATGAGCTAGAGGCACAATCACCATATGGGTTAGTTATTGTACAAGCTGTCTTTGAATTTTTTGTTGTGACGATTAGGTTATCGCATCAGGCTAGGCTCCAGCACTGACAAAAAGGATACCGGACGCCTCCATGTGGACTTTGCTCAAGCTCGGGATGATCTGTATGAGTGGGAGTGTAAACAGCGGATGCTGGCACGAGAGGAACGCCATCGCAGAAGAATGGAGGAGGAGAGATTCTGTCCTCCTTCTCCACCCCCTGTTGTCCACTACTCTGACCACGAGTGCAGCATTGTTGCTGAAAAGCTGAAAGGTATGTAGTTCTGAAGACTGGTTGTTTTTCATAGCAAATACTAAGAAATGAAACACACCCAGATTTCAGTGGCTTCCTTTACTAGACTGAATAATACCACCACCTGATACCCTGTAATGAGGTGTTTACCCCTCACAAGGCAGGACTGATAAAGTAGAATAATTAGCCTGATAGGCTGCACCTGGAGAAGAGCCAAGGATTGGAAGAACTGATTGAAGATGGACTCCAGCTGGGGAGGAACAGGAGGGGCTGGTATAAAACCAGGAAGTTGGCAGCAGAAAAGGGCTGCAGGGGAAATAGTCTGCAGTTACTCCCTGAGAGAAGGGAGCTGTGTTTGGGTCTACGGTCTGGGAGGAGGGAGTTTGGGCCGCTAAACATGAGGGGGAGGAGGGAGGAGCCAGAAGTAGAGCTGAGAAGTAGGAAGATGTAGGAAGGAGTTCAGGGGAAGAGCAATATGGTCAGGGAGTGAGCAGGCCACTGTTGCTAGTGATAATTAGGTCCCCTACTAGCCACTGGAGGAGTGGCACAGTCAGGGCAGTGAAGGGGAGCCTGCCGTTTTGTATAGAGGGACTTTTGCATTATGGGGTCCTTGTATTCCCCTGTCTTGATGACTGGCTCCTAGCGGTGCAATCCAGAGACGAAGTTTGGATCTCGACATCCATGTTGCTCAGACTCCTTTCCTTCCTAGAAGTCAGAGTCTGTCGAAAAATCAACTTTGGTTCCCGCACAGTCCTGAGTCTTCAGAGAGGCCTCCATCAATTCAGTTTCAGCACGAGCTTACCTACAAAAGGACAGATTCCAGACTCTGCAAGAACTCATGACCCAAGTAGTCAACAGTCCTTCTGTCCCAGTCAGAAGTTGCCTATCCCTCCTTGGCCACATGGCAGCCTGCATGTATGTCACCGCCTTCGCTTGCCTCCACCGCTGTTGCCTCCAGATGTGTCTCCAGGGAGTTTACTCGCCCATGCAGCACACCAGGGACCTTCTGCTGACAGTCCCCCCTCGAGGTGCTCTCTTCCCTCCCGTGCTGGATGGACCCGTAACATATCTGTGTGAGGATTCCCTTCCTCCCAGGACAGGACAATCATCACACACACATCCCTCTTAGTATGGGGAACACACATGGGAGACCACATGATGCAAGGCACATGAGCCCCTGAGGAATACTGGATGTCAACATCCTGGAACTCTGGGCAGTATAGAGAGCATGTCAAACTTTTCTCCCATTCACCCACTCCCATCATGTTCTCATCATGTCAGACAACACTACCACCGTTTATTACATCAACAAACAAGGGGACACAAAATCAACTGCTCTGTGTGTGGAGGTAGTCAATCTGTAGGATTAGTGCATTGCCCACAAGATCCTGCTTTTGGCAGCCTGTCTTCTGGGGACTCAGAATGTGATTGTGGACTCTCTCTCAGCAGAAGATTCGTGGCCAATCATGAGTGGGAACGCCACGACACTGTATTAAGCAACATCTTCAACCAATGTGGGACTCCAACCAGAGACCTCATCGCCTCCTACGCCAACCACAAATGCAGCACATACTGCTCTGGGGGTGCATTGGTCCCCACTCTCTGGGCGATGCTCTCGTACTCCGCTGGTTGGAGCAGATCAACTACACCTACCCTCCTCTGCCACGAGTACTCCACAAGAGTAAAAGAGGGAAAGAGCTATGGTCATCCTGATTGCCCCATTCTGGCCAAGACCGTTCTGGTTTCTCAACCTTCTCCACATGTCAGTGCGTCCCCCACTTCCCAGTCCCACTTTCCCTGAGCTGTTAACGCAGCACAATGGCAGGATCAGACACAGATTCTTCACCCCACCTCAGAGTGTGGTATTTGGATAGGAATCTTCTCTAGAATGAGAATGCTCATCAGAAGTGCAAGAAAGAGTCCATTAGGCATCCCTACCGGGCCAAGTGGAAATGATTCACCTTCTGGGCCCAATAGAAAGGGCTTTCCCCAGAGGAAGTGGAGATTCCCCTTCTTTTGGATTATTTCCTGTTTTAAAGATGTTGGAGCTAACCCTAATCTCTTTCAAGGTCCACTAGTGGCAACCAGTGCCTTCCACCTTCCCGTGGAAGGACACTGCATATTTACACATCCATTGATTACTAGGTTTTGGAAAGGCCTCCTCAGAACTTTTCCACCTGTACAACCTATTGCTCCCCACTGGGACCTCAACCTCATTTTGTTGGCACTGATGAAACAACCCTTTGAGTCACTGGCTTCATGCTCTATATGTCCCTTCTTTCCATGAAGGTCACCTTCCTTGGGGCTATCACTTTGGCAAGAAGGGCAGGGGAACTTGGGGCCATGATGGCAGACCCCCTTTTCACCACTTTTCATAAAGACAAAGTCTCCCTGCACCTACATCCTAAGTTTCTACCAAAGTTCGTCTCTCAGTTTCATGTCCACCAACCAATCCACTTACCTGTTTTCTTCCAAAAGCCTCACATCTCGGAAGAGGAACATCAACTTCACTCCCTTGACATCTGCCGGGCCTGCAGAGGACAAGATCAATCAGAAAGTCTGCTAGATTGTTTATCGCAATAGCGGAGAGACTGAAGGGGCAAGCAATTTCCACACAGAGAATCTTCAAATGGATTTCGAGGTGCATTACACCAGTGGCTCTCAACCTTTCCAGATTACTGTACCTGTTTCAGGAGTCTGGTTTGTCTTGTGTACCCCCAAGTTACACCTCACTTAAAAACTACTTGCTAAGGGTCACTAAATGAAATTAATAGGCAACAGGTTTAAAACAAACAAAAGGAAGTATTTCTTCACACAACGCACAGTCAACCTGTGGAACTCCTTGCCAGAGGATGTTGCGAAGGCCAAGACTATAACAGGGTTCAAAAAAGAACTAGATAAATTCATGGATGATAGGTCCATCAATGGCTATTAGCCAGGATGGGCAGGCATGGTGTCCGTAGCCTCTATTTGCCAGAGGCTGGGAGTGGGCGGCAGGGGATGGATCACTTGGTGATTGCCTGTTCTGTTCATTTCCCTCTGGGGCACCTGGCATTGGCTGCTGTCGGAAGACAGGATACTGGGTTAGATAGACCTTTGGTCTGACCCAGTATGGCCGTTCTTATGTTCTTATTACAAAATCAGACATAAAAATGCAAAAGTATTACAGCACATATTACTGGAAAAGCTGCTCACTTTCTCATTTTTACCATATCATTATAAAATAAATCAATTGGAATATAAATATAGTACTTCCTTTTCAGTGTTTAGTACAGGGGTAGGCAACCTTTCATATCTGATGTGCCGAGTCTTCATTTATTCACTTTAATTTAAGGTTTCGCGTGCCGGTAATACATTTTAACGTTTTTCAGAAGGTCTCTCTCTATAAGTCTATATTATATAACTAAACTATTGTATGTAAAGTAAACAAGGTTTTCAAAATGTTTAAGAAGCTTCATTTAAAATTAAATTAAAATGCTGATCTTAAGCTGCCAGCCTGGGGTTCTGTTCACCTAGGCCTGCAGCGGGTTGAGCGCGGCCTGTGGCCGGGACGCCGGCTGGCATGGGGCTGGCAGCTGGGACCCCAGACCTGCGGGGGAGGGGGAGGCAGGGATGAGGGCTGTGGGGGTGCAGGGCAGAAGGCTGGACGTGTGGGGGGGTCAGGGCAGAGGGCTGGGGGTGTGTGGGGATGCAGGACAGAAGACTGGGTGTGGGGTGGGAGTCCAGGGGTCAGGGCAGAGGGATGGGTGTGTGTGGAGAAGGCTGGGCGTGTGGGGGGGTTCAGGGGTGAGGGCAGAGGGCTGGGGTGCCCCCAGCCCCCTGCCCTGAGCGGCTCATGGCAGGTGGCTGGAAGGGATATGCCCTGTTCCACCCGCTTCCCCAAGGTCCCGTCCCTACCTCTTCTCGGTCTCCTCTACGGAGCAGCGAGCACGCTGCGGCTCGGCTCTGCCCCCCTTCCCCCGGGCGATCAGCTGATCGTCGGGAGGGAGGGGCAGGAAAGCACCACACTGGGGGAAGAAGCCGGGGAGGGGGAGCTTGGCTGCCGCAGGACCAAGCTTCTGGCTCCTGCCCCCGCAGGGGAGAGCGGTGGGCGGGGGGCCTGAGTGGGGCTGGGGGCTGGTGCAGCGTGCCACCCAAAATCGGCTCGCGTGCCATGTTTGGCATGCGTGCCGTAGGTTGCCGACCCCTGGTATAGTATATAGAGCAGTATAAACAAGTCATCTGTATGAAATGTTAGTTTGTACTGACTTCTCTAGTGCTTTTTATGTAGCCTGTTATAAAACTGGGCAAATATCTAGATTAGTTGATGTACCCCCTGGAAGATCTCTGTGTACCCCCAGGGATACACGTACCCGTGGTTAAGAACCACTGCATTACACTATGCTATCAGTTGTCAGGACTGTCTCCAAACCTCAGCATGAGAGACCATTCCACGAGAGCCCAGGCATCCACCAGGGCCACCCTCCACAATGTGCAGCTTAGAGACATATGTATGGTGGCCACATAGAGTTTGGTACATACCTTTGCTACACATTGCAGCTTGGTTCAGAACTCTGCAATGGATGCCTCATTCTGCACAGCTGCTCTCCCCTCCACTCTTCCGAATTAGGTACTGCTGATTAATCACCCTCAGTGGAATACAATAGGTACCATCACTCAAAGAAGAGGAGGAGGTTACTTACCTGTAAGTGGAGGTTCTTCGTGATGTGTTGTCCCTATCTGTATTCCACTTGCCGCCCTCCTTCCCCTCTGCTGCAGATCTGTTGGATTTGCGGCTGTGAAGGAACTGGAGACTGTCCATCTGACCTGTCCGTTATCACCTCAGATTAAACCATGAGGCGAAGCAAGGGCAGAACAACGGACACTACTGCTTTCAAATTCTACAGCTCTGGATGCATGCTGCACATGTGTAAACCTTCAGTGGAATACAGATAGGGACCATGCATCTCGAAGAACCTCCACTTACAGGTACGTAACCTCCTCTTCTCATCTAATGACTGTTTGGTGGCCTGTACATGAGGTGAGTCTGTGGATCTAGTTCCAGCCCATTACCTCTCACAGGCGTGTTTATCCTGCCTCAAAGAGATGACCTGGTGCCCTTCCTAGCAGTTACCTGTCACCAAGATCTGCTGATGCAGATTCCTATAAGGTGCCAAGATCCAGAAAAATTCCAGCTGATGGCTTTGAACATGAAGGGCTGAACCTCTGGAAGCTCAGATACTCTGATCAGCTGCTGGCCTCTGCCAGGATGCTCTCTGGCCAGGATAACTCTCCAACTCCTGAAAGGATTCCATACACAGAGCTTAAATACTCAGATCTCTGGAAGATCTGCAGATTCTGGAGTGCACAACATGGAGCTCTGAGTGTTGTGTGGCTTTGGGTTCTTCTTTGAGTGATTGCTCATGTGTATTCCACAATAGGTGTGCGTGCTCGCTACGTGCACCGGTGCTGGAAGTTTTTCTCCTAGCAGTACCCGTAGGGGGGAGCGCCCCCCGCGACCCCTGGAGTGGCGCCTGCCTGGCACGGTATAAGGGGAGCTGCGCGTTCCCTCCACCCTCAGTTCCTTCTTGCTGCCAGTGAAGGTGCGTCGGAACTGCTCTGCTCCAGCTTTGCTATAGCTTGTCCCCAGAACTGTTCATTCGTTCAGCTTTAGTATCTGTAGTTAGTTAGCTGTTTAGTTAGTCAGTGAGCCCAGGCCGGGGCATGCCCTGCGCCCCGGGGTTTAAATCGTGCGGCTCTTGTAGGCATTCTATGCCAAGAAGCGACCCGCACGCAGACTGTTTGCGCTGCTTGGGAGAAACCCATATCAGCGAAAGGTGCAAGATTTGCAAGTCGTTTAAGCCTCGGACCAAAAGAGAAAGGGACATTAGGCTCCAGGCCATCCTGATGGAGTCGGCGCTGACCCCGACCTTGGCACGCCGCTCCAAACTGGTACCTGGCACCACAGCGTCGGTACGCGGCGACCCTCCGGTACCATTGACCAGTCGGCACTGCTCCCCGTCCACGGGGCACGCCAAGAGGGCTAAGAAGACTCCCTCTTCGCAGCGGCACCGAGGGAAATCTGGGACAGAGGCTAGGCCCATGTCGGGGAGTCCTCGATCCCCACCGGGCCCCAGGCCTCCGACTCAAGATGAGCGGAGTAGCCCAGCCCCTTCGGAACAGGCCTCTCCGGATGCCTTCCACACCTGAAGCCCTCCAGGCGGCCCGGGACGTCATGTTCATGCCAGTGCCCGGAGCGCAGCCAATGTTGGCCCCGCGCTCCAGAGGCAAGCCGCCGTTGGGATCTCTGCAGTCGCCTCCGGCCCAGTACCGGTCTCGGTCGAGGGAACATTCCCAATGCCGATCACCGCCCAGCGACCGCTTGGGGCAGAGTCCAGATGGATCGCCCTCAACGGCGACCAGACTGTCTGGCTGGGTTCCATCCGGCTGGGACTCATGGCACTGCTCGTCCTCAAGGAGGGAATATCGACGGGACCGCGGCGGGTGTCAGCATTGGTCTTCATCTTGGAGAGGGTATCGCAGTCGGTCACGACACGATCGTCGACGCAGTTCCCGCTCGGACTCCCGCTCCAAGTCTCCGCCAAGACACCGCAGCCCCAGGCGTCAATCGCCGTCATCTCGCCGTCATGGGTCCGCCCGTCGAGGCCGTTCGCGGAGCAGCTATTACCGTTGGTACCAGTCCTCCACGTCAAGATCGCGGTCCCGTGGCCATTGTAGATCCCGGCACCACTGCTTCTCCTGGTCCAGAGACAGCAGCGGATCTTACGCCAGCCCAGTCTCTATTCGTAGCCGTCCTTTGATGGGCCAGGCCAGCCAACCCGGACAGCCGGCCCCGTCAGTGCCACAGCAGGTGCAGTGGCACCGAGTGTCGTGGCCGGCCGAATGGTACCAGTGGGCACCATGGCCTCCGGCATGGCCCCCAGTGGAAACTCGCTCTGTGGACGGAGCTTTGGAAGCACCATCGACCTCCCTGTCCAGACCCCTGAGAAAGGAGTCGGTGGGACGTACATCCTTGGCACCATGCCCGGAGTCCGACCAAGTGGTGGACCCTCCGATGCCGTCCGACACCCAGAGCACTGCACCTGCCTCTTCGCCCCGCCCGGAGGAGGCGATTGCGACCCCGCCCCCCTCCGTCCCGCAGGAGGACTTTAGGGCCCACCAAGAACTCATAAAGAGGGTGGCAGCAAGCCTACACCTCCAGGCAGAGGAGATGGAGGAGCCCTCGGACTCCCTGTTTAATGTGTTGTCCCCATCAGCACTGGGTAGGGTGGCTTTGCCTCTTCATGAAGGTGTGGCTAAGATTTCCAATGCCCTATGGCAAACACTGGCCTCGATGGCCCCCATCTCTAAAAAGGCGGAACGGCCTCTCCAGATGTTCGTATAGCCCACGACATCCACCTGGAGGCCTTCCATGTACCGGGCACCCGGAGCGAGAGGGTGGATCGCTTGAGCAATGACTTTTCCTCGGAGATAGAGATGACACCATTTGGATGTTAGCAGGGCCATCAAGTTCATCTTGGGTGGACAAAGTCATTCAGGAAATTGGATATTTGGTCCATCACTTATGTCACCAAGAACAAGGGACTAGAAGTTTCTGAGACACCCTTCTCTACGTAGAATTGAACGTGTTTGTGGTTATTTAAGGGTTAAAGCTGACATTTTTCAGCTGAGGTGGTGACACTTTCCAGGCTAATGTGGGAGGAGCAGCAAAGGCATCAAGACATTAACAGCTACCTTTGTGGTCTTGGGGGTATGGTTAACCGACTTAGAGTAGTAAACTCTCTGCTATGAAAAGACACATTTACAACAAAGTTAAGTGATCTGGTTTTGTGTGGCATAAATCTACATAGGGCATATATATTAAACAGGCCCAGATTGTCAAAATCTAGTGGCATTGGGTGCCCAACTTGCGACTCCTAAAATGGGCCTGAATCTGAGGGGGGGGAGGGTGCTCAGCACTTTCTGAAAATCAGCTGCTTTCAGGTGTCTCCCGTTGGGAGACTTTTGAAAATTTGGGCTGCAGTTTCGCAGCTGGTCAGCATGGAACCCCTGCTGCCTAGCGAGAGCCAATTCCTCCTCCCAAAAGCTAGAGGGGTGACGTAGGCTGAGAACAGCAACCCCTTTCACAAAGGCTAGACAATAGCCTTCATCTGGCAAGTCCTCTCAGTTATTGTTACCTGAGGCAGATATGATCCAGTGACCTAGAGGTAAACAGCTTTTGTGGCCAAGCATCCCCCTGAACTAACCATTCACCAGTCCCCTGAGCCAGGCACTCCCCAGCACCTTGCCCTGGAGCCAGTCACTCACCAATTCCTGGGCCAGCCGTTCACCAGTCCCCTGAACCAGGGACACCCTGCTGCCCACCCCATAGGCAGCTGCTCACCTGCTCCTCAACCAGCCTTTTGCCAGTCCCCTGAGTTGTAACATTTGTTATTGTTCTTTAATAGCCTGAAAGTGACATTCCTTGCTAAACTAATTTTGTTTGTTTCCATTAAGTAAACATGAAGCTAAATCTTCATGCCTTTACTCAGGCAAACTGTCTTTGAGTCAGTGGGCATTTTGCCAGGGCAAAGAGTGACTAAAACTGGGTAGGCATTTCAGGGTTTGATCCATGCCTTTGTATTGTCTCTTCAGTAGAGCTGCAGTTAACCCAACTCTGCTCCAGCACTATGGTTGTGAGCTAGCTGGGGGTCTCCTTGCCTTCCTCTGTATTGTATTTCAGCAACTACTTTTTTTTCTTGATTTCTCTGCAGCAAAGAGGCAGATTTAAAACTATGTATAATTCTGAGGACAATTCAGATAATAATTTTAAGACAGGTTAGGCCTGTAGCCTAATGTAATGCATTTCCCCTTTAAAATATGGTCATAATTGGAGAATATTTAAAAATAGTAGTAGCTAGCCAGATTAATAAATTATCATCAAATACAGAGAAACCAGAAAACCTCTTAGATAATCTTTGCAAAGCATGCTTTCCATAAATTGCTGTGCTGGCAGCCCCTATGTATTTGATATTTGACTGAAAGCTGGCCATGTTGTGTTTTGAGGAATCTAATCCTGCTAGACTAAGCAAATAGTTCAGTGCTGACTGCTGGGAAGGTGGCTGCTGAACAGCTGTGCCACTGGAAATGACTCTGCAGATTTTGCCTGTTCTAAAGATTTTCTGTTTTGACCCAGATGATTCCAAGTTCTTGGAAGCAGTGCAGACCTTGGTGACCTGGATAGAACGTGGGGAAGTGAACAGGCGGAGTGCAAACAACTTCTACTCCATGATCCAGTCAGCTAACAGTCACATTCGCAGGTTGATGAACGAGAAAGCAGCCCATGAGAAAGAGATGGAGGAAGCTAAGGAGAAGTTTAAGCTTGCTCTCTCAGGGATTCTAGTTCAGTGTGAGTAGTATTTCCGCACCGAGCGTTGTTCATGTATTACTGGGAGATTTTTTGTTTTTGAGGCGGCGCAGCAAATACAGCAAGACCCCAGAAAAAATAATCACCATGGCTGGACAAATACAGTTAATTTACAGATATATGTCATTTACCTCCATAAACTTCTTCTGGTGTATCGTGGAGGAAGCATTTACGCACAGGGGAATGAACTCCTTATTTGTTCTCTCTCAAATATATTCTGTTAATTATTCTACTGTACCAATGCCCAACATTCTGCACCTTTGTGTGCAGTCAAGGTAAGTCCCCAGCAGCCCAGTGCCTCGGTGCAATGTTCAGGATTGACTCACCAAAGGTAGGATGTAACAGAATGTTTTCAAAGTCCTGTTTCGTAAAAAGAGGCTCCATAAATAGGAGATTAAATCAATTTATCATGGTGATGTAGGACCAAATTTTAAACTAGTGCCTTTTGCATTTGGTTTTCCTTTCATGCTTAATCTTGTTTAATCTTTATTCAGATTTTTTTCTATTCTTCACATAAACAAATAAGGGCATTGAATCCAAGAGATGCAGTGTTTTCTGCAGAGTAAGTAGTAATAGAGAGAGCAGGAAGTGTTGTGTAATTAGTCACAGACAGGTGACAGGCAATAATGAAAAATTCACGGAAGCCTGGGACCTGTCCTTGACTTTTACTAAAAATACCCATGACAAAATGGGTAGCCTGGGCAGCTGTGGGGGGAGGGAAGGGGGGCAGGGAGTTCCAGGGTCCCCCCCACTGCAGCTGGGAGCTGCCGGGGGCCCCCCGCCACCTGCAGCAGCCGGGAGCTCCATGGATCCCCCCGAGGGCAGCAGAGGGAGCAGTGGGATTCTCCCTGCCACGGGTTCCCCCTGCTGCCCATGGCAGTGGGGAGCAATGGGGGTCCCTCTTGCCACCAATGGGGATGGGGAGCGGCAGGGATTCCCCCCGGCCGCTGGGACCTCCTGCTGCCCTCAGGGCAGGGAGTGGCGGGGGTCCGCCTTGCCACCTGCAGCGGCTGGGAGCGGCGGGGATTCCCCCTGACGCCGGGTCCCCCCTGCTGCCTGCAGTGGCTGGGAGTGGTGGTTCCCTCCTGCTGCCCATGGTGGCCGGGAGTGGTGGGGGGCTGCGGAGTTCTCCCCTGCCACCTGCGGTGGTTGGGAGCTGCGGGGGTACCTCACAGTTCCCTGCCTCCACAGGTTGCAGGGGACCCTGCAGCTCCCAGTCACAGATGTCTTTGGAAGTCACGGATTCCGTGACCTCCATAACTAAATTGCAGCCTTAGTAATCAGTCATTATAGCACACCCATTAGTATTCTTATTACAGCTACACTGGTTAGTCTAAACATAGAGTACACTGAGTTTTATTTCATAAGAATCATGCCCACTGCAGCAGGCCAAATATACAAAGCCAATTCTAGCTATGCTTCTTGTTGTGAGGTGAATTCTACCCCCTTGCAGCGGGATATCACATACTTCCTTTAAAAACTTCTCCAAAAATTGGCAGGAAAAATATTTTGAAAGAATGACTCCGGAGCCCTGGTTTGACAGGTGAGTGTCCAGGGAAAGGAGAGAGCTTCCTGGTTTTGCTGCCCTGTGGTGGAGGACCCTTCCCTGTGTTTATGTGGGTGGTGTGTTATAATGTCCAGGTTATGCCTCTCTGCTTTGGGACTGAAACAATGGGACAGAAGAACATCCATAAAGTCAGCTACACAATCCTTCCATTCTAAAGAGTGCGAGACCCTGTTCTGCTGGATTTCCAGGAAATCCCGATTGACTTGTTGGCTCCACCTCTACAATGTATCCTTCGTGCATTTAACCCTGTTTCGCTTTTGTTCTGTTGAGAATGACGCTGGCTTCCCCAGTTGTTAATAACTTGATAGACACTTAGGCTCTGGCCTTCTGGAGTCCCCTCTTTCCTTTCTGGGCACTAAGTCCCTCCTGAGCATGGCCTCAGCACAGTACAGTGTTATAACAAAAGATTAGCCAAACCACCTGCCTGATTCCGCTCTTTTACTCCTTTACTCCTCTCGTTCGCATTCTCTGGATGATATTCTGGCCCGATTTGACTGCTGATTTCACACTACAGTTGAGCAGATAGTGGCTGTGTACCATTCCGCCTCCAAACAAAAGGCTTGGGACCATTTCACGAAAGCTCAACGTAAGAACATCAGCGTGTGGTGCAAACAAGCCGAGGTTGGTAATTTTTTATTGTGTTAGATCCTCCAGAGTACAGTCTCTTTCTTAACAGGATATTGATTTTAAGTTTACGTGGGCACTGTGCTCACATGGACAGAAACAGCCTTAATGAAATGGTGCAATATGGGCCTTACTTAGATCATCTGCTGCAACAAAGGTAATATGTGTTCCATTGATGTCTCTGACTGGAGAAGGATCCTGCATATGCTAACACAGCCCTAGTAACGATAAATTGAGCTCTGTAAGCCATTGGTATTGTGTACAAGAATAACTATTGGGCCATGGTTTCTATTGTGGTATTAGGGCTGTAAACATTTGTGTACTGGTGTGGAAACTGCGTGGAGTCACCTGAGAGAGAATCCTAAAAAGGACTACATAGTCCTTTATCTAATCCTTGTAACAGTCTTTACAGGTGCAAAGTTTAAAGCTGGCACAAATCCAGCAGGTCTGATGAAGGACATCATTATACTTCTGTGCCTATAGAATGTAATTAAGGTTATGTCTTCACTGGAGACCTCACAGCGGCACAGCTGTACCGCTGCAGCTGTGCCGCTGTAAGGTCTCCTGTGTAGCCGCTCTGAGAGCTCTCCCGTCGGCGTAATTAAACCATCCTCAATGAGCGGAGGTAGCTATGATGGCTGGGAATGGGCGACAGGGGATGGATCACTTGGTGATTACCTCTTCTGTTCATTCCCTCAGAAGCACCTGGCATTAGCCACTGTCGGAAGACAGGATACTGGTCTAGATGGTTTGGCCCAATATGGCCATTCTTATGTTCTTATGATGTAGCGCTGTCCACACTGCCGCTTCTGTCACTGTAACACAGTGGTTCTCAGCCTATTTATCATTGTGGTCCTCAGGCTGAGAACCACAGAGCCCCCCGCCCAGAGACCCCTCAATAGAGTGGGGCCAGGAGTGGAGCCCTGGGCGCAGGGACAGGCAGCTGGACCCCAGGCCCTGCCGTGCAGGGCTGGGCAGCTGGAGGCCGGACCCTGGACCCTGCCATGGAGGGCCGGGCAGTAGCAGGCTGGACCCTGCCACGAGCGGCTGGGCAGGCAGGACCCGGATTTTTTTAGCACACAGCTGGGCCGCAGCTGTGTGTTAATTAGGCCGCATACGGCCCGTGGATTGAGAACCACTGATGTAACTTATGTCAGTCAGGGCGGTGTTTTTTCACACTCCTGACTGACAAAAGTTTTACTAACAAATGTGCTAATGTAGACATAGCCTAAGTTTACAGTGTAACAGTGGAATTAATTTGGGTTGTGCTTAAAACTGCAGTTCCTTCTAAAGTGAGAATAAAAGATGAGAGAGACAAGGTGGGTGACGTAATATCTTTTATTGGACCAGCTTCTGTTGGTGAGAGAGAGAAACTTTCAACCTTACACGGAGCTCTTCCTCAGGCCTGAAGAAGAGCTCTGTGTAGCTCCAAAGTTTGTCTCTCTCACCAACAGAAACTGATCAAATAAAATATATTTCCTCACCCACCTTGTCTCTCTCATATCCTGGTACCAACACTGCTACAACACTACAAACAATAAAATATGAGGCAGAAGAGATCTGTTCTTACCCAGCCCCTGTATGAAGCAGTGCTGCACCTTCACAGGTTAGTTCTGGAACAAATTAAGATCACCGAACACTTCTTTTTATGGAAGTGATATTCTCCCAGGATTTGGCTCTCAGTTTCTAAGGATGGAAAACTTGTACACTGCAACCCATTCTTCCATCAGACCACTGGAAAGGGTCATAACACTAGATCCCTGCCTGTAGAGTTCATCCAGCTCCTCTTTGGCATGCCTAAGGAAGTGTGCAGGAGGAGACTCTGCTATAGTGAACCTTGTAAGGTCTGCAGGAGTGCCTGCAGAGATCTGCTACGCTGAGGAGATCTGTAGGCATGAATCTCCTCTCCTGAAAACCTCATAGGATGGGGCTCCTCCCACGCTGAGTCCCACTCTTACGCCTCTCCCCTTAGGAAGGCTGATGTCAAAAGTGGTGTCTTCCAAACTATTATCCCCCCAGGGTATAAAGAGTGATGTAGAACATGCAAATAATTCAGTTCTTTTCAGCTAATGAAACTTAAAAAAGAAGTCAGGGTCTAGATTTAATAAAATCCTCCAGTGAATCAGTCATCAAGTCTCACAACAAAGACATTCATTAGCTGCAGAGATCCAAAACAGGCTAGGCTTGTGAATCGAAGTTCAAGAAGGAATAATTTTAAAATACTCCTGCCTCTTACACTGAACAGTGGAGACATTTGTGAATTCACAAAGTCCATTCTTTATTCACAGAGGAAGTGCTGTAAGTTTGGAAATAATCTTTTATGTTTGAAAAATAAAGTAATTGTGAGTCCCTGCTAATCTCAACATAACCTTAACCATGGAGCTGCCCTGGCAGCTGCATAATGAGCAATCTGAGCCCATGCAGGGAAGTACAATGCTGTATTAATAAGAGACTGCAACTTGGGTAGGTATTTGTAGCCATTGTTTACAAAATTCGGATGGATGTAAGATAGGGTATTGACTAATCAAAGCTTGGGATGCGGAGTCAGGAGATCTAGGTTATACACTCCAGTATGCCACAGACCTGCTGTGAGGCCTCGAACAACTCATTACATCTCCAGGTCTCAGTTCCCTGTTGGTAAAATGGAGATCTATCTGCTTCTGTGGCCCCAGCAATGAGGTATCTGGACACATCACAGTCATTAATGAACTGATCCCCGAGGAAGGGATATACCAATACTATCAACACTACCATTTTACACATGGGAAGCTCAAGCACAGAGTAATTAGGTGGTTGCCCAAGGTCACACATGAACTTTATGACAGACAGGACTTTTGTCTTCTGAGTCCCAGTTCAGTGCTTGAACCACAAGACCATCCTCTTCCCAGGATGCTGTCAGGCATAGTTAAATCCTTTGTGACCCACAGAAGGAAGGGGGCAGCAAGGTTCTGTCTTTCCAGGCTGACAGTGCTCCCCTGGCTTAGAATTGGAATGACAAAGGTGTGCAGCTCTCCGAAAAGATCCAGGCTGGACCCTTCCTTACCCCATACAATTCCCTTGCCACCTGGGCAGACCCTGCCTCCCACCAAGGTGTCCTATTCACCTCACTTACTATTGCTTACATTTTGCACAGCCCCACAGCATGCTGTTGCCAGGCTGCTGCAGCCTCCCACTGCCTGGAACATACAGAAGACTGTTCTTCTCTAACTGTAATTCTCAGAGGTCCTGGTGCTAGTTGTGGAGTATTCCTAACTTTCTGGCCATGCTGTGGTGTGTGATGTCAAAGCTGGCCACTGGGGCTGTGAAAAATGTAAGCACCAATCCAAAAGCAGACAGTGTTCCCCTGGCTTAGAATTGAATGACAAAGGTGTGCAGCTCTCCGAGAAGATCCAGGCTGGACTCTTCCTCACCCCATACAATTCTCCTGCCAACTGTGGCACCTGGGCAGACCCTGTCTCCCACCAAGGTGTCCTACTCACCTCAGTTACTATTAGCTGACCAATGGGGATAGAGTTTTCACCCTCAACAAAACTTTTAGTGGAGCTGGCTTGGACATTTCCCCAGCTCAACATCTTTGTGGATGATGGAGGCACATGTCCTCCATCCTTCAGGGGAGCATGCTGCTGGGCTGTTCACTTCCCATTTCCTCATTTGGGAGCGTCAGTACCAAGAAATCCTCTTCAGTACAGTATCAGAGGGGTAGCCGTGTTAGTCTGGATCTGTAAAAAGCAACAAAGAGTCCTGTGGCACCTTATAGACTAACAGATGTATTGGAGCATAAGCTTTCGTGGGTGAATACGCATGCGTCTGACGAAGTGGGTATTCACCCACGAAAGCTTATGCGCCAATACATCTGTTAGTCTATAAGGTGCAACAGGACTCTTTGTTGCTTTCTTCAGTACAGTTTGCTTCTTATTTTGCAACCATCCCCATGCTGTACGAGAGACTCCTGTGGGTATGTTTACACTGCAGGTGGAAGATGTGATTACAACACGTGTAGACGTTCCCCAGCTAGCATTGATCTAGCTAGCTTCAGTAACAATAGCAGTAGCAGCGGCTGCCCAAGCAGGTACCCAAGAGACTGGGCATGCAGGGCTATCCTTTACAGGTGCCCCTGCTGCAGCTTCACTGCTATTGTTACCCAAACTAGCTTTGACCTAGATAGCTCAGGTATGTCTATATGTGTTACAGTCACACCTCCTGATTGCAGTCTGGACAGACCCTAAGAAGAATGTTGATAAATTGGTGAGGATTCAGAGAAGAGCCATGAGAATGATTAAAGGATATGAAAATGTGCCTTTTAGTGATAGACTCAAGGAGCTCAATCCATTTAGCTTAACAAAGAGACGTTTAAGGGGTGACTTGATCCCAGCTTATAAGTACCTACATAGGGGAAAAATTGATAATGGGCTCTTCATTCTAGAAGAGAAAGATATAACATGATTCCATGGCTGGATTCGGCACTAGACAAGTTCTGACTGGAAATAAGGTATAAGTTGCAAATGGTGAGAGTAATTGATCATTGGAGCAACTTACCAAGGGTCGTGATGGATTCTCCATCACTGACAATTTTTAAATCAAGATTGGATTTTTTTTAGATCTGCTCTAGGAATTCTTTCGGGAAAGTTCTGCGGCCTGTGTTATACAGGAGGTCAGTCTAGATGATCACAATGGTCCCTTCTGGCCTTGGAATCTATGAGTCTATGAAACTCTCTCTGTGTCCTAGCTGCTAACAGGTGACACAAAGCCACATTGTGCTAGAGTAAGCTACAGAAGCATCTGATTACATTCCGTCTGGAAGGTTATGTAGCAAAGTGGGTAAGATTTCTGTTTATCGTAGGTATATCTTAGAGACCTAGGTTTTACTCCCAGCTGTGCCTGAAATAACCTTATACAGGCTCTGAGTTATGTTATCTGTGAATAATAGTTCTCTCTCCAGCAGTATGACACTTTGGCTCAGGATAAGGGTGGTGAAGCGTACAGAACCATTAATAGCTGTCAGTGGAAGATGTGTGACAAGAAATAATGGCCTATTGATGTGCACCTTCTGCTGGGCTAAAGGGGATCATGTGAGGTAGCCCATGTCTCTCATATTTTGCTTCACCCAGATTGTATGATAGACAGACCTATCATTGCAAGACCGCCTGCAGCAGGGACCAAAATTGTGAGTTGGCAGCACTGCAAAAGGAATCCACAGAGTAAGGAATCCTCTCCCATAAGGGGTGTTGCCTGCAGGCTCAGGGTCTGATGGGCACACAGGAAGTGTCATGGATGGAGAATCAAGCTAGAGGGATGGAAGGTGACAATTATTCATTTTTCTTATAATTAAGAACCATATAATCAAACTGGCTGTGTCTAACTGGTCAGTTTACAACCTCTCTAATTTGTTCCAGTTCACCTCCCATAACTATGGGTAGCCCTCAAAATCAGAATATAGTGGATATGTAACAATAAAGGTTACACTTTTCGATTTAATGTAATGTGTAACAGTGACAGAAGGCTCTTTGCAGCTATGTTTCTGCTTAGAAAAAGTGCAGTCTAACCTACCCCTACTGAGGTCTAACTTACCTCAGTGTATTTCCTGTGCTATACTTTGACATTAAACCATGGTATCATTTCAGTCAGCACTGCATACTATTTGTTACACAAAAGGCTTTATGCAACGTGGGAGTGAAAGACCCAGTGACCTTAACCTACTGAGAAGCATTGCTTTTGTGCAGGGGGACGCTGCTTAGTAATCATAACATAGGCAAGCCATAAATCACTGTGAGGCAAGGAGCTCCACACAGCTTCACTTCAATGGATGCGGGTTCTGATTCACCCTGCTCTAGTGCGACAAATGAGCAGGGCTGCCAGAAATTCTGTCATTAGCCTGTCACCATCATGTGAGAGTATCCAGAGGAAGCTAAAATCCCGACAACACATCATTATTTTGCAAATTAAATAAATGCACACCTAGGCAAAACCATGAATGCAGGTGACAGAGGATTCACATTAATAACATATTTTAGCACTAATGACCCTAATTAACATGTTGAGTGATTATTTAGGTATACATGATTTGCTTGGCGAAAAAAATAACCTCTCAGCCGCCCATTGAACTTTTCTTACTCATTGTGATTTTGTTTTATTTACATCATAAACACAAAATACGCTTAGACATGCTCTTCTAAACTTATGCCTTTAAGTAGTACTAGTAGCTGAAAGCCCATGCCGTCACAAAATAATCCATCATCTGTGTCTCCCTCATACAGCCAATGAAACTGTTGCATGCAAATTAGCTGTGGAGTAAGGGTGCTGATTGGTTCAGTTACTTCTGATATCACAACTACACACTACGTGCATTTGTCATATTGTGTAATACTTTGTCTACCCTATGTAACGTTGATACATATTTACAACAGACACATTTGTATAATAATTACAGGAAGTGCACACTAAAGCACACAGCTTTCAAGAATAAAAGCTCATCCTGCTCAACAGATAAAGCAGCCCAGAATACAAGCCATAGATGTGTGGCTGAGCAATTCTGAGGTTTTGTTTGTAAGCATGTGGAACCCTTGACGAAGACACAACGAGTCACTTGTCCGTATTTTATAGACTGGACTAAGGGACTTTCTCTTTACCACCAGTACAGTAACTCCTCACTTAACGTCCTCCCACTTAACATTGTTTCAAAGTTACGTTGCTGCTCAATTAGGGAACATGCTCGTTTAAAGTTGTGCAATGCTCCCTTATAACGTCGTTTGGCTGCCTGCTCTGTCCACTGCTTGTAAGATTCTGTGGAAGAGCAGCGACTTTACAAGGGAGCATTGCACAAGTTCCTCTTCTCCGCCTCCTCTCCCTACCTCCCAGTGCTTTCCCCACCGCCAAACAGCTGTTTGGTAGCGCTTAGGACTTTCTGGGAGGGAGGGGGATGAGTGGGGAAGCGCCGGGGGGGGGCGGGGGAAGGAGCAGGTATTTGGCGTGCTCCGGAGAGGAGGTGGAGTTGGGGTGGGAAGAGGTGGGCCTGGAGTGGAGCGGGGACGGGAAGAGGTGGGCCTGGAGCATTCCTGGGAAAGTCGGCGCCTGTTCTTCTCTGGGGAAGCTGCTGCTGCTGCGAAGGTGCTTCCTAGCGTCCTTGCCTGCAGCGAGCTGTGCCTGTGTGGGGTAAGCCCGGGGCACTTCCAAACCATAGTCCAGTACAGTTCTGTACAGTATATAATGCCTTTTGTCTGCCCCCCAAAAATTTCCTTGGAACCTAACCCCCCGCATTTACATTAAATCTTATGGGAAAATTTGATTAGTTTAACATCATTTCACTTAAAGTTGCATTTTTCAGGAACATAACTACAATGTTAAGTGAGGAGTTACTGTACTGCATAGTGTCATGGAAAGGCAATTTGTTTTTGTGTTTCCTTTCATGAGAGCTGCTTGGTGGCTGGTTTTCATGCAGGAAGTCACTGCTTATCTGTGAGAGAGGCTCTCTGGCTCATAGATTATTCATAGATTTTAAGGCCAGAAGGAGCCCCTATGATCATCTATAACTCACCCAGTAAACTCTGTATCAAGCCCATAACTTCTGTGTGAGCCTATGACACTATGGGGTTTCACCCAGGCCAGTAAGGGGTTGTGTCACCGGCTGCCCTGTATCCCTGGGTGCTTCTGTGCTGTGCTGCTTTGGCTCAGAGCCCTGACACCAGCAGCCTGTTCACAGAACATGGCCTCACTCTGGCTTTCACAAGCCAGGCTATTCCTTGCAGGGTGACACTAACAGCTTCTCCAGTCCTGCGGCTCCTCAAAACCGTCTCCCTTGCAGTGTCCAGTCCCTCTCACTGGAATCACACATCTATAATTTATGTGCTGCCCTCAGGTAGATCACTCAGTAATATCAATGAACAGCGTGTTACTAGTTGGCATATGATATCTCACATGATACTCTTTAGAAACAGATGACAACAGGGTGTTGGGGCAATGAGTGTGTCAGGCCTGATGTGAGTTATGTTATGGTGTGTTTTCTGTCCGTGGGCATTGAGGGACTCCCTGGCTCACAGAGCTATAGTAGCTCTCTTAGAAAGAAAGCCAGTCTTGTATTAATGCCTTCCAGTGATGGATAATCCACCAGGTCCCAAGGTAGGTTATTCCAGTGCAGCAAGAGCATAAAACAAATTAGTTTTGATGTTACATTCAATAAGAGGGGCTGCTGTATTGTGTGTATTATTCAGTCCTGGATTTAGTTTATTCTAAATAAAGCTGCCATAGCACCAGAGTGCTACAGAGTTAGGTCCTGCTTTCAGTTGAGCTCAACAGACAGGTTACACTGTAATGTGAGGGTCTGAGAGGTGGCTTGGTGACTTCTTGTAGGGGGGAGGGATAGCTCAGTGGTTTGAGCATTGGCCTGCTAAACCGAGGGTTGTGAGTTCAATCCTTGAGGGGCCCATTTTGGGATCTGGGGCAAAAATCTGTCTGGGGATTGGTCCTGCTTTGAGCAGGGGGTTGGACTAGATGACATCCTGAGGTCCCTTCCAACCCTGATATTCTATGATATGTTGGGAGTCATTGCAATGGCTGGGGTCAGGAACAGGTCCTATTCAGTACTTTGCCTGTGAGGGCCTGCTGGTGCCCAGAACTGCTAAATGCTGCTGCTGAGTACAACTACTGAAGGAGTCAGTACATGAAACTTTGTAGGCCAGGGTAGCTACCTAGCTACCAAGCATCTTCCCTTGAATAAGATCTCTCTTAAGTACCTGCACCCTGTACTCTCTCCAGCTCCACCCTCCAGAGTTCCCATTTTAGGTGCTGGCCAGCCCTGTCCCAGACCTTGCTATGCACCCTGGGCAATGCTGGCTCCTCTGCGCCTCTCTGGCTTCAAGGCCATCAAGAAAGCTAGGTATTAAAGAGTGTGAATTAATGCATTTGGGAAGATTTCCCTCCTGATTCCTGTTCCCCGTCACATGTACCATTGGATCAAATGCTTGACAGAGGCCCTTGTTTGTAGCCTAGCCAGCTCTGGCTCCTGAACTTCATTGCACTGTCATCTCTGACTCTCACTAGCAGAGTCAGCATTCATTCCTGTCCTTTTAATGGTACCTTTCCCATGGCCTCCCCTTTGCACCGATCTGAGAATGTTTCTGTTTCCCACGGCTTGGCTGCTCTTTTCATGGGTAGCCGAACATGAATAGAACGCTTATTGGCTCCAGGCTCTTGTGGTAAGGTTGCCTCTTGTTTTGCTTAGTAAATGAGACTTCTCTGCATTCTCTACAGTCACTATTTATGGGACACTCAATCTTAGCAAAGCTCTTTCTGGTAAGTTGGCATTAGGAGGGGCACTTTGCAACCTCTGACGGACTCTGGTAAGTAACTTTGGCATCCTAACACCTGAACACATTTACCCATCTCTCTTCCTGTGTGGTTCCTGTATTGATATTGTGCCCTATAACAGCACCCTGGGTGTGAATGACACTTTGCAGCGAGAAAGTCAGAAGTTGGGAATAGGCAACAGGGGATGGATCACTTGGTGATTACCTGTTCTATTCATTCCCTCTGGGGCACCTGGAATTGGCCACTGTCAGAAGACAGGATATTGGGCTAGATGTACCTTTGGTCTGTCCCAGTATGGCCGTTCTTATGTTCTAATGAAGCTGCTGGACTGGCTTCTCCGCTGTCTTGCATATGGCGCAGGCAGACGTTTACACCTGTGCAAAGTGGGGGTGAACCGCTGCCATTCTCCCCCAGTACAGGTGCAAATCAGTACAAGGCTGAGGACAGTCAGGCCCATGGCCCTGCCCTGAGCAGCTGCAGGCTAGGCTGGCTCTGACATCATGTGATGAGAGCAGAGGTGAGGCCAGGCAAGGGCGAGGTGGAGGCGGGTTGGCAACCAGTCCCTTTTGGAGCCTGGTTGTGCCATCGTGATTCCTACCCCTTTTAGCTCCAAAATCTGATGTGGGAGGGCAAGTTACTGACAGAGAATGGAAAGGAGGGAGGGAGGGTTTGATAGAGGAACAGGAAGGCTGCATGGTGCACAGGCCCAGGGAGGGCATTGCAGGCACAGGGGACAGAATGGGAGCATGCTAAAAAGCATAATGCACAGAAATCGGATCAGCATGGCCCAGAGCATATGTGGGATTGTGTCCCCAACTCCCTCTCCTACTAACAGCTGCCCCAACTCTCTCTGCAAACAGGCTTCCCCTCTGCATCATTGTGCAGGTACAAAGGGGCTCCCTTGGCTGTGGGCTAAAGAGTCTGCACTAAGAGGTTAGCATAGGTGTAAAACATTCACTCTTGTGGGTCATTTGTATGAAACCCTCCCATGCAGTGAGCGAAGAGCTGGCTGTATTCTGACTTGCTAGTTTTAGGCAACATTGTCATATCTCCTGGGTATCACTTGGCTGTGTGGCTGTCGGAAGGCTTTGGTACCTTCCACAATTGGGGATGGCTGAATGGACACAGTGTCCCGTCCTCAGCTGGATCCTTAATGGAGCTGCAGTAATGGTTCGTGGCTCCATTGCTCCAGCTTCACGTTGGTGGAGCAGGGGGGCAAATACAACCCCCTTGAGTGATTCACCATTTCCTCCTGTGAGCAGTTGGACATCAGTAGCCCATACAGGTGATGGCTCAAATCTGGTTCCTGGCTACCTCTCAGCTGCTTAGCAGTACAGTACAATACAAAACCAGAGAAGAGGCTTCTCCCAGCCTGCAGCACCGGAACTGGCACTAAACCACTTCATAGACCTGCTTTGCAACCTGGGCAGGTGTGAAGAGGATGTATGGCAGGGCAGGGCTGAGCAAGGGTGATGGGGAGGGACAAGGTGGGGCATTGCTGAGCAAGGTGCATGTTGGGGAAACACTGGGTGAGGGCAATGATTCAGGTGGAGGGCAGTGCTGGGTGAGTGTGCTGGGGAAGTGGGTGGAATATTTTATGCCAGGAGTGTTTTACAATGTGAATGGTCTTTGCTGTTATGTGGTTGGGGCAGTGAAGTACTCCTCACATGCTCTTTTCTGGCAGCACTGGGTCTGTTCCTTGCAGACTCTCTTAAAACAAACAAGTGGCTTGTAACCTTACATTGAAAGATCTTCTGTTTAAACCTTAGGAAATCCGCAACATTCATAATGATGAACTCATGGGTATTCGAAGAGAGGAGGAAATGGAAATGTCTGACGATGAGCTAGAAGATCCTTCAGAGATGAAAGAAACAGAAGAATCAGGTACAATCATTTGCTATGGATGATAAATATATCTGCATGTGTGTCTGCAGTGTGTGAATTCCTTGGGGAGCCCTGAATGACTAGCTCATTTCCACAGCTAGGAACCTATCACCTAGTCTGAACAATGGAGCTTCTACTGCAGTTTTCTACAATTAGGATTTAGAAGCCCAAAATCTCAGGAATATTGGACTCTGGGCTTTGGTTATCCTTGGGCTAATGTGCTTCAGATTCCTGGAGAATTGAAACAGAGGAACTGCCAGACTGCATCAAAGCCGAGGTCCATTTAGCCCAGTTTCTCATCTCCAACAGTGGCCAGCACCAGCTGCTTCAAAAGGAGGAGTAAGAACCTTGCAGAAGCAGATATGGGGTAATCCTCCTCCCCATCAGGCTCTCATCCTAATCCCTAATAGAGACTGGCTTAAATCCTGAAGCAGGAGGTTTTATAGCCACTCAAAATGTCTGTTAATATTAACTATTATAACTCTGGATATTCTTGTTAGTGATACAAATGTCTAATTCCTCTTCGAATCTTGCTAAAGTTTTGGCCTCAATGACACCTTGTTGCAGTGAGTTCCACAGGTTAATCACACTTTGTGTTAAAAGGTATTTCTTTTTGTCAGTTTTGAATTTGCCACCTCTGAGTGTCATATTCTTGTGTTATGAGGCAGGGAGAATAGAAGTTCCTAATCTCCCTTCTCTAAACCGTTCATTATTTCTATAGTTTTATCATGTCCCTGCTTATTTGTCTCTCAGCCTTTTCAATCTCTCTTACAAGAGTTTTTCCAGGACCTTGATTATACTTGTAGCCCTTCTCTGAACCCCTTCTAGTTCTGTAATATCCTTTTTGAGACAGGGTGACCAGTAGGCTGACCAATTTACATAATAGTATTAGAATATCTTCTGCATTATTCAGGGACGGCGCCAGCCTGTTCCCGTTGGGGGCTAGACAGAAAATTGGGGGAGGGGGACTGCTCCCTCCTCACCACAAGGCCCAGCCCTCTCCATGGCCCTGCCCCTGCTCCTCCTCAGTTAAGTGCCACCCCCACCTTCTTCCCTCTAAAACCCCCAGGTTGGAGGCCAGAAGCCAGAGCTGGGCAGCACAGGGTGACTGCTGTGCTGTCTGGTGCCATGGTGCAGGAAACTGCGGCGCTTCACTGTCTCATGCTCCTGCTGCTGCTTGGGGCCCTGGGGCTGCGGCTGCTCCTCAGCTCCCCGCTGCCCTTTGACTGCTCACAGCCCGTAAAAGCCGCCTGGGTTGGGGGACCCAGCTCTGGGGCTGGCAGAACCCTCGGGGAGCAGCAACCACATGGGGTGGGGCCCAGGAGCCTTGGCCAGACCAGGTCAGTCTGGGCCGCTGTGGGGAGTCCCGGACTCTATACCTGCTATGGGCGGTGCACCCCATTGGGCAGGGACACAGGCCAGGGGCTGCTGTTGGGCACCCCAGCCCCTGCCAAGGCTTACTTCTGCACTGCTGCTGGCGCTGCCTTCAAAGCTGGATGGCCTGAGAGCAGCGGCTCTGGCCGGGTGCCCAGCTCTGAATGCAGCAGAGAAGCAGCAGCAGCAGCAGCGAAGTATCTACGTTTCACCTTTGCACTGGGGGAGGGGGGGGGGGGGTGGCAGATAGCTGAGTGAGAGCTTTGCTATCGTAAAGGTTAAGACCCACTTTCAGTTTAAGGGTTGGCAGTTCTAAGTGCTCTAAACTCTATACAGTTAATCAGATTGCCTTGAAATTTAGGGTGTCTCGTGGGGGTGCAGGGTACAGTCAGTGATCCAAATTTGGAGCAATTGGACCTACTATCTCAAGGTAGTCCTGAGATACAGTCCCCTAAATACACCTTTACACATAGTCTATTATTATTATTTTATTATACACACACAGGATTTTAAAAGGACATTATTAAGGTTGCAGTATCAAACACTCAAAAATGCCAGACTGAAAATTGCCCATGCAGCCCATTCACCAGCCCCTCTCCGTGCTTATGCATTATGATACATCTTAATTACATGCTCACAATTTTTTCCACAGGATCCCTGCCTCGTTCAGTGCACAGGATAGATGGTGCTTACTGAATTAGCAGCTATTCACTATTTTGTTTTGTCCTAATTGTTCAGTGTGTGGCCTAAGCTTTATTTACTGCCCATTGCTCAAATCCTGCTCTGAAGGATCTCTCAATTAATTTCTCATGTTGTTCATCGATATGGTATCTGAATGCTTCACAAATATTTGTGAATTTATCTTCACAACAACCTGAGATGAGGGGGTAATATGATTACCATTGTGCAGATAGGGAACAGAGTGATTAAGGTCACACAGATCTCTGCCACTTGAGCTAATGGAGAAATGGATAGCGGTAGTAGATTGGCCAGCCGCAAAGGGGATGGGGCACTTTGCCATTGGGTTTCACAGCTGTTTGCTGACAGCAGAGGACTGGTGAGACTCAGGGATGCTGGATTCCATTCCAGCATCCAGAGGGGAGTGCATGCTAGTGGGCACAGACCCTTCTGTCCCCTCCCCTACAACCTGTCCCAGTCCCTTTTCCCCACTCCTGGCTCTTCATCCCAGATCCAGTTTCCTTAGCCAGTAGATCCTAGTCTCCTCCTCTCTGGATTCCATGTACCAGTTTTCCCCCCACTTTCAGTCCCAGTCTCCTGGCCCAGTCATTTCCTGTCACCTCCTCAAGTCCCCAACTCCTTGTCTCCATTCTCCTTGTCGAGCCAGTCCCAATTCTCCCCCTGCATCTTGGCTCTTCATCAGATCTGTCTCCCCACACCCCTCACCTCCCTCCTACAGATTGTCATTCCCAGTCCCCTTGTCCAGCCAGTCCCAGTCTCCCCCTCCTCAACTCCCAGCTTGAGTTTCCCTCTCTCCTGCCAGCCTCCAGTTCCTGTCTCTCCACCACCACCCCTTGTTTTTTTGTCACAATTTAGTCCCTCTCCCCCCACCTCCAGGATTCAAACAGCTTTCTCCTCCACGCTGCCTGGGCCTATGGGGCTTGGAATGGGGGTAGGAGGGGTCGCTGAGAGCACAGGAGAGAGAGTCTACCTTCTCTCAGTTCTGATTCCCTGCTCGGGGCCACTCCATGGTAGCCCAGAGCTGTAACTGCCCGCTCAGCTGCGGGATAGAGCATGGCCAGACTCTTTGGAGATATTAGCTGTTAAAATCTAAGATGTCTTTACTGAGCATGTGCAAACTGCTATCTTTCAAAGTCTTGTAACTTGGTCAAATTTGGGCAGATTTTCGTGGGGATGACAAAATGCACATCCTTGATACAAAGGTCACCTCCCGCCAGATTTCTAGTACTTGTTCCAAAGTGTGGGGTGCTAGAGTTGTTTGAATGAAAAGTCACCAGAACTTTTTAACATTGGCAAAACAGTGTATTTTCCCCCAGCCTTGTCAGAAACCACTGAACTGCTTTGGCTGGGGGAAAAAAAATTTCAGCCTGGGGCAGGCGCCTGGCATGGAAAATTTCAGCTCAGATGGTTAAAGTTTGGCAAAATTCTATGCAACTGAAAACAGGGTCTTGTAATGGAAGTGTCACGCAGCCTTAATAACAGATAGTGCTACCAGCCCTGTCTATAATCGCATTAATTGTAAGACAGTTGTACCTAGAGGCTTCCGTTGATATCAGGGTCCATTATGCCAGGACCCACACAGACACATACTGACAAACAGTCCAGCCCCAAAGAACTTATAGTCTAAATAGACTTTGCAGACAAAGGTTGGGAGGAAGTAAATTGTGTTATCCCCATTTTACAGATGGGGTCTGAGGCCCAGATCCTCTGAGGTATTTAGGCACCAGACCTCCATTGATTTCAATGGGAGTTAGGCACTGAAATACCTTTCAGGATCTGGGTCTACGTGATTGGCCCAAGGTCATGCTTTGGGGCAGAGCCAGGAACTGAACGCAGGACTCTTACTCACAAGACCGACATTGCTTTCCTTTTATTTGTTTTTTTAATGTTTGTTCCCTGTCTTCATCATTCTCCTAGCACTGATATCCCAGGCAGAGGCCCTAAAGGAGGAAAATGACAGTTTGCGCTGGCAGCTGGATGCCTACAGGAATGAGGTGGAGCTGTTAAAGCAAGAGCAGGGTAAAGTGAACAGAGATGAAGACACAACTAGAGAGCAGCAGTTAAAACTCCTCCAGCAAGCTTTACAGGGAATGCAGCAGGTAAGGCTACTCTTTTCTATAGTCACGACCTTGCTACGAATGCAAAGTGGCCTCAGCTTCTCTCCATGGCTCTAAAATGGGAGCAATGGCAACACACTCAAAAAGCCACTTTCCTTTTTTTCAGCTGGAGCACTAGATAATATCTTGGAAGTTTATATTCAGATGAAAGCAGCTTTCTGCCATTCCCAAAGTTACAAAAACAATAGAACTCCTGGGTGAATATGAACTGATGACAATCACCTGGAAGTCTAGTTCTGTTATTTACACATTAATGCATCCTACAGCTGTGTCTGAAATGTAGGTGTCAGGGACCCGCAGGGTCTGGTCTTTGCCCCAGCCTGTAACGAGTCCCTTGGGAGTGACACCTTTGATTCTCTGAACCCCCAGGGTTCACACAGTTCCACACCTGTGACCGCCAAGACTCCAAAACTGGACCTTTGGGCACCTGTGATCCCTGTTTCTCTCTGTGGCTTCTTGCAGCGAATCCAGCCAAGGCAGACTCCTGTGGGGCACTTGTACAGTACCTCTCCAGGCCACAGTGCTCTCAGTGCGTATGCCTACACTGCAGTGTAAGCCTTGGCGCAGTCTCAGGATTGAGCCCAAGCCCTCCTTCCATCTTAGACACAAATCTGTCAGACTCGGGCTCAGACCCGAGGGCCTAGGACCCTACGAGTGTGGAGGGTTTGAGCCTGAGTCAAGCCAGGACCCAAGGTTTGAGCCCTATCACTTTGCACTGTAGATGCAACTGCTCTGGGATAAATCACATGCCTGATTGCCTCAGAAACCTCTGCCACCACTTTACCCACAGTCGGCATTCCAACACCAAACTTGCTGGCAATGAACCTGTAGCAATCTGGGATAGCCAGCTTCCAGATGGTTACAGTAACTCGCTTCTGCACCAGCATGGATGCCCTCATACATGTGTCTTTATGCTGGAGAGTTGGGGCAAGCTGCTCACAGTGCTCCAGAATTGTAGCTTTCTTCATGTGAAAGTTCTGGATCCACTGCTGGTTGTTCCAGGTTTGCAAGACAATGTGGTCCCACCAGTCTGTGCTTGTGGCCCTGCACCCGAAGCACTGATCTATGTAGCAGCTATACCAAGCGTCATGAGCAGCATCAGCCAATTCGAGTCTGCGATGTCTGTGTCCTCCTTCTCCTGCTCCATCATTAGCTCTGTCAGGTGCCTTGGGTGGGTCAGAAAACTCTGCTGAAAGTTCACCAGCGTCTCACGGAAGCTCTAGTCACCTCCTGAAACAGGAGTGAAAGCCCAAGCAGAAGTAGTTCTTCAAATCTCTTCTCCATTTTGCTGGTTCCAGTTGTTGGGAGCCTGCAGACCAAAACGATGACTTGGCAGAATGTGTTTGGTGGGCAGTTCAAACTTCTAGTAATGTGCCAGGTGGACAGCCAAATTTTCCCATGCTGCACCTCAAACAAAGGGCTAGTGCAGCCACATTTTGAGAGGGCACTAGGGAGTCTGGAATACAGTTGGTTGGATTTGGGTCTGCATACTGTAGTGTTGACACCAGCTATTTTTGTCTTTGTTAATGGAATGTTTTGGGTTTCTAATACAGCGAGAGGGCACTGGGGGCAAATATGTTCCCAGTGACTTCCCCTCTGGTGCATGGATACATGCTATAACTGGAGGTAGCGAGGAGAGAGAGAAAATATGAGGCCTTTGTAGCTACAGCTCTAATCTCCCTAATGCCAGCACAGCGGTGCTTGTAAATCTTAACAGCAGCCTCAGACAGTTCAGGCAGACTGACCTCCAATATTCATGGAGTCCATGACAGACCAGTGGGCCACTCTGTTGAAACAAGAGTGTCTGAGGTTCTGAGTGAGTTGGATATCACCGGGGGATGTGTTGCAGTTTGCTATGTGTTGAGGATAGCGGTGAAAGCCTTATGGAGCATTGGAGTGAGATGTTGGCCCCATTGTAGGTCAGGCACAAGCAGAAGCGCCGCCAGCATTTTCGGCGCCCTAGGCGGCGGAAGGTCCCGCCCCCGAAATGCCGCCCCCGACAGTGGCAGCGGAAGGTCCCGCCCCCAAAATTCCGCTGACGACCGGGACGCCAGCGCCCCCCAAATAGTAGTGCCCTAGGCGACTGCCTAGGTCGCCCAATCGGTTGCGCCGTCCCTGGGCACAAGGGACGCAAGGCACTATTCCCTCAACTTTATATTTCCATATTTTAAAGATTGTGGGTAGGTGGGATTGGCCCTGAAGCAGCCTTCCCAGACTTTTAAACACTGTTGCCAATGCTCACAGCTGGGGACAAGTCTTGTGAGATTTGGTGGGGGGATGGTTTTAAGCCCCAGCTTCTGGGGCCACGTGATGATGTGAGACTCAGCTTTCATTTACAGAAAAGTAAGTTTCTAGTTCAGATGGGCAAATAATTGATTTGATTCGTTGGCAGCGTTTTCAAAAATTGAAAAAATTCAAAATAAAAGTTTATCAGAATTTTTAGTTAATGGAAATACTGGAAACATTTTTCCTTTGGGTTGGTGGAATCATTTCATTCAGCACAAATGGAAATATTTTGTTTCAGAAATTTTTAAGAAAACCAAAGGAAATGAAGGGGTCAATTCAAAAACTGCCACAGGAAGAGGAGGAGTCCTCTCTTCCCCCCTTAAAATCTTTAGCTCTGTGGTTAGGACATTCACCTTGGATGGGCGAGACCCAGACTTGAATCCCTATTTTAAGACCAGGAACTTAAACCCAGGTCTTCCAGCTACCATGTTAGTGGACTAACCAGCAGGCTATAAGGTATTCAGAAGTAGGGCTTTCCTATGTTGAAGCTGTTCCACTTGTATAAGATACAGTCATTGGTCCAGAAAGAGAATGTGTGACACTGACTCTAGCCCAGTGGTTGGGGCTCTCATTGGTGGGGGAACACCTAGCTTCCAGTCCCAGCTCCACTCAGGGTACATCTACACTACCTGTCAGATCGGCGGGTAGTGATCGATCTATCGGGGATCGATTTATCACCTGCCATTGACTCCTATACTCCACCGCGGCGAGAGGCGGAAGCGGAGTCGACGGGGGAGCGGTGGCAGTCGACCCTGTGCCGTGAGGACGCGAGGTAAGTGGACCTAAGATACGTCGACTTCAGCTACGCTGTTCTCATAGCTGAAGTTGCGTATCTTAGGTCGATCCCCGCCCCAGTGTAGACCAGGCCTTAATATCCCACATCCCAGGTGAGGGCCCTAACTGCACCACCTTCTCCTCCTATGTTTTGGGGCCTAAATCCCATTGTGTATCTAGCCAGAAAAATCAAAACAAGACTTTTGGAAATGTCAAAATTTTGGCATTTCCAATTTTTTTTTTTCATTTTGACCAAAACTATTTACCACAAGTGACGCAAATTTATGAAGTGTTTCAGTCGCTCTATAGTTGCCTTTTTTATCAAAAACAAGTTTCAGTCAAAAAATTTCACCCCGCTGTAGTTCCTAGCCCTCATAATGCAAAAAGAAGCTTGAAAATATGATCCAAGTGTAGCCCAAAGCCTCAGTAACTAGAAGGCAAACCCAACCTTTTTCTTCTTCTTCAGATCTCATTATTTTAAAGCAAATCTCATGATTTTAGGGCCTGACTCTTGATTTTAACAGCTCAGGGTTGGCAATGTTGCTTAACAAGGCTTGTGTTTGTGCTATATAAATAATATCCTAATGTAAAATACGATAGCGTTTATCAGCCAAGTTGCTTCACAATAGGAACTGTGCAGAATAGCCCACCACAAGTAAGACCCCAGGACCAGCAACCTCAGAGATCCCTCACCTTACCTGGTGCTGGGTCAGTCCACTGCCCTTTTTAAACAGATAAAGGTCACAGAGGAGCAAAGGTCACAAAAGCACTTGAGCTTTAAAAAAGTATTAACATTTTAATGATCGCTTGTTCCTGGCCTCCCCATATCGACAGTTCTCCTTCCTGGTTGTAGGGAAAGCCAGATCCTCTGCTGTCTCTGCTGCTTCAGTTGTTGGGCTCAGGGGGGGCAGAATTTGCTGCAGAAGAGAAAATCTGCTTCTGCAGGAAGATGATTAGGAGAGCTAAGGGACAAGCAACCACAGGCCCTTGAGGCAGGAGCCCTCCTTGGCACCCAGCTAGCCTGCAGGAACCAGGGATAGGGCCGAACGTGGCACACGGTTTAACCCAACTCTTGCAACCTCCCAAGTGAGCTGTGCTGGAAGAACTGAGAACGTTCTGGAAGGGCTGGATTAACTTTTTGTGGGCCCGGCGCCAAACATATTTGTGGGCTCCCATGGGGCAAGGTGCAGGGGGCGGGATGGTCAGTTTCCAGAGTGAAGGGCGGGCTGGGGGCAATGAGGCGCAGCACGGCAGGAGCAGCCCCGCTCTGCGCATCCCAGCAGGAGGGCACTGTTTACAAACCTGCAGCTGCCAGACGCACACTGGCCTGCCCAGCCATGTGCTGCCAGCATGCCCCTTCCCCTTTACGGCGGGCCCACACCACACTGCCCCCCTGCCCAGTGCCCCCCCCTCATGCCTAGTGCCCCCTCACCCAGAGGCCTCCACCACAGATCTCTATGCCCAGCCCCCACCCCTCCCAGAGACCTCTCCCGCTGGCCTCCCACCACAACTGCACAGCACCCTGCACACCACACCGCTCGCCCAGCGCCCCCCGCCCATAGGCCTCCTCACTACCCGCCACCTTCCTCAGACTCCCACCATCACAGCTGCACAGCATCCCATATTCCTGAGGGGATTCTGCACCAAAAAATTAAAAATTCTGTGCACAATATTTTAAAATTCTGCTGATTTTATTTGTCAATAAATAAATGTGGAGGCTCCAACATGGCAGTGGGGAGTACAGGCCACTGATTGCATGGAGGTGGGAGATTACCCTGCAGCCTCCCCCACCCCAGGGGACTCAGCAGTGGGGCTGCACCCGACCCTGACATAGTGCAAGGGCCAGGCCTGCCCCAGAAACACCCTGGGGCCCTGCCCCCCTGTGCCAGGCGCACCAGGTGTGGGTGAGCAGGCTCAGTCTGGCAGCCACTTCCCCTATCCCCTTCCCTTCCCCATCCCGTGCCCCTTCCCCACTGCCCCATCTCCTCCACATCCCACCCCCTTCCTTACCCCTGCCTCTTCCCCCCTGCCCCTACTTCCCCCATCCCCTTCTCCACTGCGCCATCTCCTCCCCATCCCACCCCCTTCCTTCTCCTCTGCCTCTTTCCCCCAGCCCCTGCTTCCCCCCTGCCCCCGCTTCCCCTGCCCCCTTCTCTTCCCCATCCCATGCCCCTTCCCCACCACTCCATCTCCTCCCCAGGCTTGGGGGGCAGGAGGGAAACTGCCCCCCAGCACGAGCCGGCGGAGCGGGCTGGGGCCGGGTCGCTCTACTTCCCGCTGCCTGGTGAGTGCAGAGCGGGCCCGACCCCTGCTGCAGTTCCCCAGGGCGCATAGCTCATGGGAGGTGGTTTCGGGGGGACGGGGTGGAGAGGGGGCAGGGCTGGGGCGGAGCAGGGGTGGGAAGAAGTGGGGCGGGGTGGGGGCAGAGCAGGCGTGGGAGCAGCTTTCCTGGCCGGCTCAGCCTGCCGGGGAATCGGGCTGGCCGGGGCCCCTTCTGACTCTGGGCCCGGCGCCATGGTAAACCCGGTACTGCGTTCTGGGACTATATAGATACCAGGAGCTAAAAGATATTTGTTTCCTGTAGAAAGACAAAGCAATCTCATTATAAATCAATCTTTGGAGGTGCCCTATATTAGCATTGCTATGAGTAGATGATAATTGTTCTGAAGTGTAGCAAAATATGTTGTTATTTCAATAATTATTATTCTATGGGTGGGGGAGAAAAAAGTGCTCTCAAGCTGGACAGATAGGGGAAAAATGGGCTATTTTAGGCCTGGAAAAATAGCTAGCCTAAAACATAACTACACAAAAAGGGGTTGAACGTTTGCCTAGTGTTCCTGAGAAACGCAGTTTCTGCATGACCATTTTCTCTTTCATGCAGTCTTGTAGTTTTTTTTATAGGTGCTCATTTAGGAATTATGTGCAGTTTTGAAAATCACCATTATGCATATCCTAGAAATATAAAACTAACATTACAAAAAGTAACACCTCACTTTTTGTGTAGAAAAATATGCAACAACAATAGAGTTATCATGGTGTTTTTCTGTTAGTCTGGATAAAACAAAGTACAGGACAAACCACCCTACACAACCTAGGATGTAGTGTTTTGGGGTATTTTCTTGAGCTTCAAGAAAGTTCTGCCTTACCTCATGTTAACAACCCAACAATTTTTTTTAATATCTAGCAATATTCAAAGAAGTTTGCTACATGCCATAGGATTTTATGGAAGTTTTTCTTCCTTTTATGGATGGAAACTTTTAAAATGTTCTGAATTTGACCCACGTCTTTGTCTAAGAGTTTGTTACTCATTCCATGTTCTTTAAAACAATGATGTGTGAAAGTCAGGCTGTGGTCTGAATTGACCTTTTCTCTTCTAGCATCTTCTGAAATTGCAAGAGGAATACAAAAAGCAAGAAGTCGAGCTAGAAAAAGTGAAGGAAGACAAAGTACAAATGGAAATGTTGTTAGAAACCCTGAAGGAGCAGGTATGTACAGTCTAGGCCTCCAGGCTTCTGTGTGACGTTTTAGTAATAGACTGTTGCTAGGCTTGTGGCCTTTGGACGTCATAGCTCGCTCTGTGTGCAGCACAAGGTACAGGTGGAGGAGATGGCCTGGGCCTGACTTGGGTGGCAATGGTCTGCTTTATTTGAACAACTGGCAGACTCCTAAAGAGATTTGCTACCACACTTATCAATGTGGACTTTGTGGATATTTTGGAGCTGGAACCACCGCATGAATATACATGGCAGAATTTCTGGTGCTTACAATGCCATTCAAACATCCATGCCTCTTTTCATGAAAGTAAAGTTGTTTCGTGCACCTTTGCTTTCCATAGCAAAAGGGAACAAAACTCTAAGGGCACGTCTTAAGAGAATGCTTTGCAAAATGCAGACTCATCTACCAAATGTTTGTGAAAACTCAAGTAGTCAGCATGAACACTGTTACTTTCAAGAGCAAGCTAAATTCCTTTCCCCTCCCAAATAGATCTTCATAGAGGAAAGCTGATAAGAGCCTAAAATGCTGCAAACATGGAGCCAAATTTTACATTCCTTAGTCCAACAGAATTCCATTGAAGATAGAGTTTCCAGACACCATCTATAGTAGAGAGAGAGGGAGAGAGAGCTGGAGCACTGGGCTTGGGTGCAAGATCTGAGGCCTGAACCAGAGGCTGTGAACTAAAGTAAGGCATGTATTAAAGTAGATGCTTACAAGTTCACTGTTTGGTACATGAACTTGGCAAAGTTGTTGTTAGTGTACTAGGCACTAGATACTTATGTAGATATATTTTAGAAGGCTAGTATAGATATACCCCAATCTAGTACAGATAAGGTGGTTTGACAGAACAATTAATAGGAATGTTTTGTCCAAGATATCAGGAACAAGGAGCGATGATAAACAGATGTCATGAAACACTCAAGGTGGTACTTAAGTTGCTTATCCCAGTTGTTTGGCTTAGTCTATAAATGTCGGGGTACCTTGCCTTAATCCTTTGTGTGGCCGAGGGGACAGCAGAAACTCCCGCTGCTGACTGAGGCGCTCCTTGCCATCTGGCACTCGTGTTAATGTGCTTGTGCAAGTTGTGCGAATCTTGAGGACAATAAACCTGGCTGAGTACTTTTGTCACCCAACCATGCCTGTGGTCTTTCTCTATGAGTAACATTGAGGTCTGCTGAATTAGCAGGCTGCGCTCTCTGCTTGTGCTGATAACAGCAGAGTTCCAAGGACAGAAGCATTGAGCAGCTATAACAGCGTACCAGTCTTGACCTCGTCACAGCAATAACATTCTTTAGTGCTCTTCTACACTACCTGCACCTTTTGATACAAGAATTCCAAGGGGGAAGGGATAGCTCAGTGGTTTGAGCATTGGCCTGCTAAACCCAGGGTTGTGAGTTCAATCCTTGAGGGGGGCATTTAGGGATCTGGGGGAAAGATCTGTCTGGGGATTGGTCCTGCTTTGAGCAGGGGGTTGGACTAGATGACCTCCCCTTCTAACCCTGATATTCTATGATTGCAGTTCAGACTCCTTGTGCAGGGGAGAGAGCTCTGTCCATAGTTTTCAGGCTCACAGAAAGGACATAAAAACATAGTTTTTCCACCAGAAAGTACCACATAGTGCATTGGGAGTACAGCCCACCCACCAGGGATGCTCAGGAGGCACAACAAGGGTTTCTGACTGTGGCTTCTGAAAGGAGGCCCCTGTACCTTGTCCAAAAATCTATACAAACCCTATGGGACCAAACTCATTGATCCAACTTGCTCTTAAGCCACATGGAAGCATCCAGAGTGCCAGTTCTGAAATGCACAGATGGTGGAGCATTCCCTAGAGAGAAACTGATACTGTGTTTTTTGGGTGTCCATGCACATTGATGTTTTGGGTGTCCATGCACATTGAGATGTAGGATTGATTTACCAGAAAAAAATCCTTTCGAGCCTCTGCTTGCACAATGTCACCTACCCCTCTCCCTCTCATCAGAATCTCGTTTGGACCCCAGAAGGACAGGAAATGTCACTGAAGGTGCAGTGTGCTGAACTGTTACCTGCATAGCCTGAGGATTTACATCAGCAGTGAATCTGCCTAATGGTTCTTCTTTCAGGCTGCAGTGAGGCAAGCTTCCCTAGACACTTGTGTACATTTCCAGGCTAGCTCTCATGTTCCAGTGCACATCATTTCAGCTGGAACGTTTGTTTTTCTGTAACAGCACCAATGCTAAATATGGTAAAGAACACATTTTACAGAGATAAAGAGCAGTTCTACATTATCCCCAGTAAATCCTATACTTGCATTTAAAGATATGTTCTGATCTACATTCTCTAAAAGATGTTGATGGATTTAAGGTTTCCAGCAATGTTGCTATAATATATTTACATTTATTTTGTATGACATGAAGGGAAATTATAAGTACTTCTTTAGAACGAAAGCTTTTACATTAGAAGATTTTATTTCTAATCACAGAACTCTATTGGACAGTAATTTGTTTTCTTGCTGTCCTTTTGCTGATGGCTCAGATAAATGTGGCATTCTATTAATTAGGATTTTGTGATCTCAGAAGCTTGATAAAGTGGATATGCTAGCAGAACATGATGCTGTAGAGAATTATTACTTCATCTTGAGTTTGACACAGAGTGTCAATTGAACAATTCTTCAATAGGTCACCTCTTGGAGATGCTGGATTCTGTGATCAGTATTGCAGAATCGATGAACCTATAACTAGATTGCAGAGCTAGGAGTTGGTGCAGAACTTCTGTATGTGAAGCTAGAGGGCCTGCTTAGTGTTATCCAAATGCTAATAACAATTTTAAGCCATCAGATGGAGGATTCATTGCTATATGTGCTGAAATACAGCTGTGTAGGCAATAGGCTGGGATTTGCAAGGGGTGTTAGGTGTCTGAGTTCCAGTGAAATTCCATGGGTGTTGGGGACCCAACTCCTTTATAAATCCCAGCCTAAAATTCTGCAGGCTTGGAGTTGATTGTTTTATATTGTTCTTACTCCCTCTATCCTTCCAGATAAATGTTTATATCAAAAACACCACTATATCCTGTTAAATTAATGTAAAATAGATGACATTGCAGTATTTGTAATGTCTTGATTTAAATCAGTGGTTCCCATGCACTGGGATTGACCCTCTATACTCATCCCCACTTCTTTGAGGATGAGCCTCTGTAATGTCCCTCATAAACAGCTGTTACCCACCTCCTATTCAGTTGCAATGTGCTGTTGGAACAGCCTAAGATCCACTGTGGCTCAGAGGGTAGAGTTAATGGGAGGCAGTGGACTGGAACATCGGGTGAAATGTTACTCTAAGCAGAAAGGGCTGGGAAGCACTGCCCTGGACAAATACATTCCTGTAGTCTAGGCAAGTGACAAAAAGGAAGGAATAATGTTGAAGAACAATAGGTCGCAATCCTGAGGCACTCAGCACTACACAGGACTGGGCCCATTACTGGACTTGACCACACAGCACCCATTTAGATAGAATTTAAGACTAAATTGGACTAAATTTTGGAGAAGAGCATCTTGATGAATGGAAGTTACCTGGTGAGAGATGATCTGGGTTAGGGCAGGAGTTGTGGCCATGTGGGCAGAGAGGATGGGTCCAGTCTTGGAGATGTGCAGGTAGAAGCCACAAGATTTAGCCATGGGCTGTGCGTGTGGAGACAAAGAGAGGGACAAATCAAAGAAGCAGCTGAAATTTTGGGATTGAGCAACACGGAGGATGGTGATACTCTCCACCATGATAGAGAAAGTGGGGAGGGAGAAGGGCTTCGGGGGAAGATCAGGAGCTCAGTTTCGCCCATGTTCGGTTTTGGAGATGACTGGACACCCCCAAAGAGATGTCAAGCAGCCAGGCTATTAGTGTGGATGGAGGGAACAGGTCCCAAGCAGCAAGGTAGATCTGTGAGGTGTCAGCGTAGAAATGGTTGCCAAAGCTGAGTTTGCAGAGATGATAACCTGGAGAGAGGCTCTGAGGGAGCTGAAGAGGAGGCCTACGGTGGGATGCCCCATGAAGAAGGGGGGGGGGGACGGACACGGGAGGTGCACTTCTGTTTGAGATACTGAGGGCTTGAGAGGTTAGAGAGTCAGGAGAGGATGAACTCACGGAAACCCAAGGGGGAGAAGATTTCCAAAAGAGCCTGGCTGATGATGTCAAAGGCAGCCAATAGGACAAGGAGGGAAGGCAGAGGAAAGAGAAGGTAAAGGCTGTGAAGGGTTCCACAGCATGAACTTCTAGCTGTGGCTTATTGGATCCCCTGTACCAGTCCTGGCCTGTTGAGAGAGAGAGAAAGAAGGGTTTGCTGCTCCAAAAATGAGCACTGATTGAGCTCCTTGGGGAGCTGGAAAGAGCTGCCTGGTCTGGAATGGCCAGCATGTTCCCAAGGTTCCCAGTTGGCCCCATCTGCACTGTAGCTGCTGTTGTGAGTGCCACAGGGAATGCCCTGGCAACCATTGTCTAGTTAGTGAGCTAGACTCAGAACCCGCAGCCAGGATTTGGGACTTGGCTTTAATGAGGATTCAAAAGTCCGGAGTGTTTCAGCATGGGGTGTCTGTGCTGGGCTGTGTGTAGAGGAGCCAGCTCTTACCATCACATGTAGATTCTTGCTGTTGTTTGACTGCTCCCATCTACTGACTGCACCTTGTAGTCACACCCATTTGTCAGTGCTGGGCCCAGAGAGAAGTAGAGCTCCCTTAACTGTTAGCTGTTCCTGTGTGTTGCAGCAAGCTTGCTAAGACCACCCACTGAGGTCTCAGGGACATGGGTATGGTCAGCAGGGGAAGCGGGAGTTGTTTATGAGTCAACGGATTGATTTTCTGTTGGCTTTATAAAGTGTCACCTTCCTCTCTCTGCTCTTCTCCCAAACCACCTCCTCCCCCTTGTGCTCTGCACTAGCTGTTTTCGTGAGGTATATCTTGGCTGGTCATTGCCTCCTCAGAGCACTGTCTGTTGTGTGCTGGGAGGGAGGATGACAGCCATTGTGTACACATCCTCACGAGAGGTGATGGCCCCACACAGCTCTGTTAACTGAGTACAGTAGATCCAATTGGACAGTGATGGCACAGATCTGGTCAATACCTCCCTGACATGAGAACTCGCCCTCCCCCTGTGCCTTAGCTAGTGCTATGTACTGGAGCAGGGGTTACACACAGTAATTGTCTTTCTGGTTGTTAAAGTATCTGAATCTTAATTAGATTGCTCCAGTTTGAGAGCTTCATTTGCAAAGATCAATGAACAAAGCTAATATTTTACCAACTATGCTAAAGATTATAACCTTTTCCCTTTCTGTAACTGAATGTAGCAAGAGATGGCAGATGAAGAGGACAAGGAGAGAGACGTGGCTGATAATCAAGGAAATGTAAGTCAGTGTATTTCTTTCTGCTACTTTAGGTAGAGCCTCTTACTGAGAGAAGTGGTGACAGTTCATAATAAATGGATCCACTGTTTGGAGCTGAGTATATAAGCCTGACGCATCTAGGCTAGGAAACAAGAAACGATCACATTAAGCGCCATCAGCAGTCTCAGGCTGGCAAAGAAGTACATTTCTGCAGAGCTGTGGTGTGGGGAGCAGACTCAGGGTATGAGATGACTTGCTGCATCCTAACGCCCTGTCCCTCTGCAAAAATATCTGTTCCCTGATTAAAGAACAGGAGTACTTGTGGCACCTTAGAGACTAACAAATTTATTTGAGCATAAGCTTTCGTGGGCTACAGCCCACTTCATCAGATGCATAGAATGGAACATATAGTAAGAAGATATATATATATACATACAGAGAACATGAAAAGGTGGAAGTTGCCATACCAACTCTAAGAGGCTAATTAATTAAGATGAGCTATTATCAGCAGGAGGAAAAAAAAACCTTTGTAGTGATAATCAAGATGGCCCATTTCAGACAGTTGACAAGGTGTGAGGATACTTAACATGGGGAAATAGATTCAATTTGTGTAATGACCCAGCCACTCCCAGTCTCTGTTCAAGCCCAAGTTAATGGTATCTAGTCTGCAAATTCAAGTTCAGCAGTTTCTCATTGGAGTCTGTTTTTGAAGCTTTTCTGTTGCAAAATTGCTACCTTAAGTCTGTTACTGAGTGACCAGAGAGGTTGAAGTGTTCTCCTACTGGTTTTTGAATGTTATGATTCCTGTTGTCAAATTTGTGTCCATTTATTCTTTTGCGTAGAGACTGTCCAGTTTGGCCAATGTACAGGGCAGAGGGGCATTGCTGGCACATGATGGCATATATCACATTGGTAGATGTGCAGGTGAATGAGCCCCTGATGGCGTGGCTGATGTGATTAGGTCTATGATGGTGTCACTTGAATAGATATGTGTACAGAGTTGGCATCAGGCTTTGTTGCAAGGATAGGTTCCTGGGTTAGTGTTTTTGTTGTGTGGTGTGTGGTTGCTGCTGAGTATTTGCTTCAGGTTGGGGGGCTGTCTGAAAGTGAGGACTGATCTGTCTCCCAAGATCTGTGAGAGTGAGGGATCGTCCTTCAGGATAGGTTGTAGATCTTTGCTGATGCGCTGGAGAGGTTTTAGTTGGGGGCTGAAGGTGACGGCTAGTGGCGTCCTGTTATTTTCGTTGTCCTGTAGTAGGTGACTTCTGGGTACTCTTCCGGCTCTGTCACTTCAGCAGGTGGGTATTGTAGTTTTAAGAATGCTTGATAGAGATCTTGTAGGTGTTTGTCTCTGTCTGAGGGATTGGATCAAATGCGGTTGTATCTTAGAGCTTAGCTGTAGACAATGGATCGTGTGATGTGTCCTGGATGGAAGCTGGAGGCATGTAGTAAGTATAGCGGTCAGTAGGTTTCCGGTATGGGGTGGTGTTTATGTGACCATTGCTTATTAGCACAGTAGTGTCCAGGAAATGGACCGCTTGTGTGAATTGTTCCAGGCTGAGGTTGATGGTGGAATGGAAATTGTTGAAATCATGGTGGAATTCCTCAAGGGCGTCTTTTCCATGGGTCCAGATGATGATGTCATCAATGTAGCGCAAGTAGAGTAGGGGCGTTAGGGGACGAGCGCTAAGGAAGCGTTGTTCTAAGTCAGCCATAAAAATGTTGGCATACTGTGGGGCCATGCAGGTACCCATAGCAGTGCCGCTGACTTGAAGGTACATATTGTCCCCAGATGTGAAATAGTTGTGGGTGGGGACAAAGTCACAAAGTTCAGCCACCAGGTTTGCTGTGACATTATCGGGGATACTGTTCCTGATAGCCTGTAGTCCATCTTTGTGTGGAATGTTGGTGCACAGGGCTTCTACATCCATAGTGGCCAGGATGGTGTTTTCTGGAAGATCACCGATGGATTGTAGTTTCCTCAGGAAGTCAGTGCTGTCTCGAAGATAGCTGGTAGTCCTGGTAGTGTAGGGTCTGAGGAGAGAGTCCACATAGCCAGACAATCCTGCTGTTAGGGTGCCAATGCCTGAGATGATGGGGCGTCCAGGATTTCCAGGTTTATGGATCTTGGGTAGCAAATAGAATACCCCTGGTCGGGGTTCTAGACATGTGTCTGTACAGATCTGTTCCTGTGCTTTTTCAGAGAGTTTCTTCAGCAGATGGTGTAGTTTCTTTTGGTATTCCTCAGTGGGATCAGAGGATAATGGCCTGTAGAATGTGGAGTTAGAAAGCTGCCTAGCAGCCTCTTGTTCATATTCCAACTTATTCATGATGACGACAGCACCTCCTTTGTCAGCCTTTTTGATTATGATGTCAGAGTTGTTCCTGAGGCTGTTGATGGCGTTGTGTTCAGCCCGGCTGAGGTTATGGGGCAAGTGATGCTGCTTTTCCACAATTTCAGCTCGTGCACGTTGACGGAAGCAATCTATGTAGAAGTCCAGTCTGTTGTTTCGACCTTCAGGAGGAGTCCATGCAGAATCCTTTTTGTAGTGCTGGTAGGAAGGATTCTGTGGGTTAGTATGATCTACCATAACTCCTAGATCCTTTTCAGCAGTACTATCACCTAGCCAGATATTCCCCATTTTGTAGTTGTGCATTTGATTAGTCCTTCCTAAGTGTAGTACTTGGCACTTGTCTCTGTTGAATTTCTTCTCGTTGATTTCAGACCAATTCTCCAATTTGTTAAGGTCATTTTGAATTGTAATCCTGTCCTCCAAAGTGCTTGTCGCCCTTCCCAGGTTACTGTCATCCACAAATTTTATAAGAATACTCTCCACCCCATTATCAAAGTTAGGAATTACTGGACCCAGGACTGACCCCATGGGACTCCACTAGAAATGTCCTCCCAGTTTGACCGTGAATTATTGATAACTATTCTTTGAGTACAGTCTTTCAACCAGATGTGTACCCACCTTATAGTAATTTCCTCTAGACCACATTTCCATAGTTTGCTTCTGAGAATGTCATGTGGGACTATTTCAAAAGCCTACTAAAATCAAGATATATCATGTCTACTGCTTTCCCCCCAACCACTAAGCCAGTAACCTTGCCAGTGAAGGAAATTAGATTGATTTGGCATGATTTGTTCTTGACAAATGCATGCTGGCTGTTCCTTATAGCCCTATTATCCTCTAGGTGCTTACAGATTGATTGTTTACAAATTTGTTTCAGTATCTTTCCAGGGATTGAAGTTAGGCTGATCAGTCTATAATTTCCCAGTTCCACCCCTTTTTAAGGATAGGTGCTATGTTTGCCCTTCTCTAGCCCTCTGGTACCTCAACCATCCTCCATGAATTCTCAAAGACAATCACTAATGGTTGAGAGATTGCCTCAGCTGGTTAGTTCCTTAATTGACCTAGGATGAATGTCATCAGGCCCTGCTGATTTGAATACATCTAATTTATCTAAATATTCTTTCCTTTTTTTTTGGCTTGTGCTCCTTTCCCCCTTGTTAATATTAATTGTGTTGAATATCTGGTCACCATTAAGCTTTTTAGTGAAGACTTAAGCAAAATAGGCATTAAACACCTCAACCTTCTTGATATTGTCAGTTATTAGTTTTCCTTCCCTGCTAAGTAGAGGGACCTACACTTTTCTTTGTCTTTCTCTTGCTCCTAATTTATTTAAAGAACCTCTTCTTACTGCCTATGATGTCCCTTGTCAGGTGTAACTCATTTTGTGCCTTAGTGTTTCTGATTTTGTCACTACGTGCTTGTGCTATTTTTCTATACTCCTTCTTAGCAATTTACACACATTCCCATTTTTTGTAGGATTCGTTTTTTGATTTTCAGGTCATTAGAGAGCTCTTGATGGAGCCATATTGGCCTCTTACTGTTTTTCCTATCTCTCCTTCGCATCGGGATAGTTTGCAGTTGTGCTTTTAATATCGTCTCCTTGAGAAACTGCCAGCTCTCTTGAACTCCTTCATCCTTTAGATTTTCTTCCAAGGGGACCTTACCTACCAGTGTTGGGATTTCCTCCAAGATCTTTCCACTCGTCTTATCCAGAACACCTCGTCCAGTTTTGGAAGACTTATCCAGTTCTCTGGCATCCAAAAAATTCTGTTGACTCCAGCTCATCATTCAGGTTACTTTTTTAGGCATGTTACAGCTCTTTGCCTATGCTGGCCAGGCCCAGATGCAGGGCATTTAGGTACAGGGTGATACCACAATTCCAATTCATGTCACACATCACGCAGTTTATATACATCTTTCCTAGCTACTAATGTCTATACTTCTTGCATGTAAAGACCAATTGCTTTGCAGATTGTGTAAGGCAAGTTTATAAGTTCAGGGTGTTTCTGTCTACTTTGTTTACTATAAACACACTCGTAATAGCTGTTTCAGCAGTTATGTCTTCAGGCTTGTTCAGCAGTTGCTTGTTCAGGCACGTCCTGTCTTAAATTGGGCCTGCTCATGTCAGCTAAACCACACTTACAGTCAGTTGTCTGAGTTTGTTAAAGTCTGCTCTTTTGAAGTCCATTGTCCTTAATCTGCTGCTGTCACTCCTTCCTTTCCCCAGAATCATAAAATCAATCATTTCATGATCACTTTCACCCAAATTCAAATTTCACCTTCAGATTTACAACCAATTTCTCCCTTTTTCTCAGAATCAAGTCTAAAATGGCTGCCCCCCTCCTAACTTCTTCCTCCATTTTCTTAAACAAAAAGTTGTCCCCAACTCATTCTGAGAACTTAGTGAAAATTTTGTGTTTTGCCCGATTATTTTTCCAACAGATGTCTGGGTAGTCCCCCATTATTATCAGGGCCTGTGTTTTCGATATTTCTGTTATTTGTTCTAGAAATGTCTCATCCACCTCCTCTTCCTGATTTCCTTTACTGCAGGTTCCTACCATGACATCACCCATGTTTTTTCCCTCTTATTTTGAACAGCATCAGCTGAATTGTATACTAAGTTCCAGTCATTTACTCCTGTGGAAAACTATTGGAGGCAATGAGGTTACATAGGGATTGCTGGGGTCCTACTATGGCCTGCCAAGGTCTTTATTAATGGTGAGGATGCATGTGTTGGAAAGAACCCAGCTTGACTTTCCAATCCCAGTGTGACTTAAATTCAGGGAATTTAATACCTAGAGAAACAGAACACAATTGTTAATAATAATACCAAGCTCTTATATGGTGCTTTTCATTCATAGTTCTCAAAGTGCTTTACAAATTAGGTTAGTGTCATTATCATCATTAGTCTTACTGTTTCCATCTAAGATTTATTTTTAAGCTAATAGTCTGTTATATGCAAAATACTGTAAGGACACCTTTTTCTAACAGTGGGAGGAATTGATCAAGGCAAATATAAAGGTTCCCACAGCAACATGACCAATGTCCCCCATTGCACATCCCATGTGTTTTGTGGGATGCATTTTATGACATAAACAATGTATTAAGTGACACATTGAACCAGGAAAACAAAAATTGCAACTCTGTAAAAACTGTTCAAGTTAAAAACTAAGCTGGCATTTAATTAATTAGAATGAGTGCTGTATTGTGCAGGTATGGAGTGGACGGTGTTGTTTTTGCAGGAGAGCAGTACTTACAGGATCTGTGCATCTAGCCAGGAGAAGGAGTGCCCACTTGAGAGGACCCTGAGCTGTAGCCCTGTCAAATCTGAACGAGAAGCTTTATTAGTAGGTAAGACTCATGGTACAGTATGTCTGCTAATGGTAAGACTGTTGTAATGCTGCCATCCATGCGATATAGATTCAGACTCCATGAGAGATGCTCTCAGGAGGTATTGTAAATGCAGCTCTTCCAGTCTCACTGTATGTGCTTCTTTCCTCAGTTTCATGGACTGCTACAATAGCAGGCCAGGGGTGAAATGCTGGTCCCACTGAAGTCCATGGCAAAGCTCCCACTGACTTCACTGGGGCCAGGATTTCACCCTTTGTGCATTGCTCACGTAGAGGTCTCATGTCATGTACTTAGGTCTGTTCTTGTCACCCAATGACACATTGGGTGCACATTGGTACTGTGTATGGGATGGTGACTTTCATCTGATATATTGATATATTATGCACCTTTGATCCCCTTGCCTGCACTCTCCCTGCTGGGCTTTTATCACTTTAGCACTTGCTAAAGTGCAGTTGCTTTGTCACAGGTCGAGCTAGGGCTAGCATCATTCCACTGAATCCTCATCTAGACAAGGCCAAATCTGCCTCCCTGGGACATATTTTCACATTCCAAACCTCTGAGCAGTTTCAAACACTCTCCATTTTTTTTAAAACAACCTGCTGCTAAAAAGTTTCCTCCTTTTTCTCCAATTGACAGTGCTCTGAAGTACAGGATAGACAATATATAGTCCTGGACCCAGGACCATGTTTAAGGTCCAAAATCTCATGGGCCATAAGTGCTCCTCCATCATAGCAGCTGCTAAATCATGACCCACTAAACTGTTCTAGACTGAACTATGTTGTTAAACTACACTTGCCTTCATGCATGTCCGCAGCCTGGCACCTCCTGCTGTGAAGAACCATTAGCCTGTTCTCAGAGAAAATTGCCCACATTGGAATTGGGACACCAGGAAACGTATAATGAATTTACGTTGATAATGTGATCCCTTCCTTCTCTGCATTTGCTCTATTCACACAATAAAGTCTTTAAAAGTACTGCAGGAAAACTGAGCTCCCTGCCATGCTGATCCAGTCCTTTACTAGCTAAAGCATCTGGGATGCATAATCATTGAGATTAACAACTCTTCATTTGAGGAAGGAAATCCACCACCACCACTTCAGAAGCATGCCAAAATTCAGCCAACTGACCACTCTCCAGCTACCACCCAGCATCACCCATGCTGGACTAACTAACTAAGGGCTGGTCCACACTAGGGGCAGGATCGAACTAAGATACTTCGACTTCAGCTACGCTATTCGCGTAGCTGAAGTCGAAGTATCTTAGTTCGAATTTGGCGCGCTTACCTCGCGTCCGCGCGGCGCCGCGATCGAAGTTCGCGGCTCCCACGTCGACTCCGGTAACTCCGCTCGCCCTGCAGGAGTACCGGAGTTCGAAGTAGCGCGTTCGGGGATCGACTTATCGCGTCCAGACAAGACGCGATAATTCGATCCCCGATAGTTCGATGGCTACCCGCCGATTTCGGCGGGTAGTGTAGACGGGGCCTAAGAAGTTCACCCAGGGTCGGTCGCATGACAGCCAAGAATCTAGACCCTTACCAACAGGCTTCAGTCCAGTTCATGGAACAGAGACCATGCAGTGAGATGATGTTCTCTTGGCAATGAACAAGGGCCACACAGCCAGACACTCAGATAATATGATGAGAAGAGCCTTAAAGTTTTAGACAGAGCAGAACTGACTCACTTACACGATCTGATTCTTGGATCCCATGGTGCAAAGGGGCTGGAAACTCAGTAGATCTGGCCAGCTGGAAATTCACCTGGTGTAGAGGGAGTCCCCACGTGGTATATTCCAGTGTACTTAGGTATATTCCTATGTTGTGTCCCCAGCTCCCCTAGTGCTCCCCTGGTGTAGGGCAATGGCCGGCTTGCCTCTGTGCCGGTTATTCCCAGCTGCCCAAATGATCTGCTGGGGACGTAGGCAGCCAGGTGTAAGGAAGAATAACCCTAGGGGCTGATTCTGCCTTTGGCCAGACCTGGGCCCAGGGGAGAGTAAATGTGATGTAAAACCTGTTTTGCCACCCATCACCCTGTGCTAAGCAGAGCTCTGTCTGCCTCCAGAATCCAGCCGTTAGATTGTATCAAGCTCAATGTTATTGGCTACTTTTAAAATGTATTAATATGTTAATTTCTGTTGTATTGACACTGTTAATCATAACTCTGGCTTTGTCATGATTATTGCTGACAAATATTTTGATCATCAAATCAACTTGTCATCTCAGGGTAGCTCCAGAATTGAAGCTTCCATTTAAAAGTTCTGCTTCTAGACCTCATGGTAAAGAGGAACCCTTGATTACACTCCTTTTTTTCTTCCAGTATTAAATGAGATTGATTCCCCGTAACCTCCCTCCCATCCGATAATTCACCTTTCAGCACAGCTCGTTGCTTTTCCCCCTTTAGTCAATTCTTTATCCACCTTACAATTCTTGGACTAATCCCCATTTTCTCTATTAATAATTTCCCATGTGGTACCATGTCAAATGCTTTACTGAAGTCCAAACATATTATTTTTACTGCATTTCCCTTATCTAAAAAATCAGTTCTTTTCTCAAAGAAGGAAATCAGGTTAGTCACCCCCTTTTCTGTTTACCTCATTAATTTAATTATTCTCTTTCACAATTTGTTCCAAAGTCTTGCATGCTACTGAGGATAAGGACATAAGAATGGCCATATTGGGTCAGACCAATTGTCCATCTAGCCCAGTGGCCAATGCCAGATGCTTCAGAAGGAATGAAAGCAGAGATTTTGGAGCATCTGATATGGTTGTTTTGTAATTTTTCATGCCCAACAGTTTTTGTTGGTAATTTTACATTGTTATCACTTGTTTTAGAAATCCTGAGTTTAGACATAATGATGTTGAGTCTTTCTGTCTGAGACAGTCTTAAGAAGAGGTAATGGGCAGCTCCCAACCCAGGTCCTTGACAGCAGACTCTTGACAGAACGCTGTTTAGCTGCTCTCAAAGCACCTGCCAGGAGGAAAGTGGAGGGTGCTGCCTTGTTAAAGCACTCCTGACCCTCAGGGTACACCCAGCTCTGCCTTCTTCCCAGTCCCAGTGAGACCCCCAACCTGGCCCCGGTTCCTGAGGGAAACTTTTGTTTCCTTCCCGGGGAAACTGCAGCTTTGAGCCCTCAAACCAGCCCATCTCCCCCTGCACATACCCCGTGCTCCCCTGTACACATTTTGTCCCACCCCAAATCTGTTCCTCCTTTCCCCTATGCTCTTCAGGAATAAACCCCACCCTCCAAATCCTAATTCCCTCTGAGCTGTCTTCTCCCCGCAAATCAATTAAAGTCAGCTGCAGAAGATTTCCAAACTGCTTTCCCAGGGGTCAATCCCAAAGAGTTGAAGGCTGGGCTGTAGAGGACCATGTGTCTCTGGTTGGGAGACAGAATCCTAGGGCTTGAGTCTCATGGGCCTGGGCTCGTTTTGCTTCTGGTGCTGTGGGCGCTCCTTCACGGATATGCTGGGGGCCTGTCTGCTTCATCTACCTGCTGCCTACTTGCTCTGTTAATGGTCAGGTGGTTTCTGCTCCTGTTGGGCACAGCCAGACCTGCCTTCATTTGGTTCATCAAAATGTTTGGGAACTAATTTGCATACCTGCCACTACCTCCCTCCTCTTTGTCTCCTACCCTTCTCCCCCTTTGTCTCCTTCCACCTCTTTGAGGGCCCATCCTCCTCATGTTGATGCAGACCCGTTGCTGCATCTCATAGTGCTTCATGTTGCCCATTGCAGGAGCTTCCCAATCACTTTGAGAGTTGTCTGTATGGGACTGAGGGATATTGCTGTCTGAGTTACTGCCCAAAGAAATGCTTTGCTCCACATTACATTGCAGCACACAGGCCAGGACCCAGCACAGCGCGTGCAGGGAAAAGCCCTGCATGCAGACCGTGCAATCTTGGTGCTCTCAGCTGAATCACAAGAATGACCCCTGCCATGTTATTTCCCTAGGTATAATTTCAACATTTCTTCATGTTCACCCATTTGGAGCAAGCATAGAGTACATCTGTTCCTACTTACAGCGGCTCGACACCAAGGTAGGTGTTCTGGGGTCTCTGTCTCTCTGGGCAGACTCAGATGGGGAGGAGGGTCACTCTCTGTCTAGGCAGGCCTGACCCAGGAGGGTGGTTGTCTTTCTGTGTGTTTGGGCAGGGGTCTCTTACTCTTGCTTCCCAGAACCCAGGCCGCCATCTCCTTACACCCTGCTCTGGCTGGTCACTGATAGCTTCAGCTGCCACTTCTTCCCCATCTCCAAGGACCAGCTCTGGGTGAGAGAGACTGGCCGGAATCTCCATTCCCTCCACTCCAATCCCAGCCAGATCTACCAGGACCAGCTGGGGACTCTCTCCACTTCCTCCACCTTCTCACTGGAGAGACCAGGACGTCTTCCCCCTTCCGCTCCCACTAGAGAGACCAAGACTGGTCAGGACCTCTCCGCCATCCCCTCTCACTGGAGAGACTGGGAATGGCTGGGACCTCTGCACCCCTCCCACCTGAAAGACCCTTCAGACCTGGCTCCTGGCTTCCCAGAACCCCGGGTCACCATCTCCTCATGCTGCCTCCTCCCCCTCTTCCACTTCTGGGCTCACTCCAGAAGTTGAGATAGCAGCTTGGCGAGGACATTCACATGAATTTGTAGTAGCATCTAGGGCTTGGTGGGGGGAGCCCACACTTGTTGAACACCTGTCCATGCCCTAAAGACCTAGCAATCTAGGTTACAACAGAGCAGAACAGGTGGATGGAACAAACAAATGGAGGGGGAGAAAGGTGATGAAAATAAGAGCTAAACAAGCAAGTTGTAGCACAAGGAGCATGAGTCATTTGTTCTGGCTTCTGTTTTGTGCAGCATCTCTTAACCAGTTTCTGGTGATGTCTGGCAGTTTTTCTCTCTCACTCCATGTCTTGGTTTGCTTAATAGCCTTAATAGTGAGGAACTTTGCCAATGGCTTTTGAAAGTCTAAGTGAATTATGTCTTCCTATTCTTCTCTATCCACTATTCTATTGACTTGCCTTTATGGTCTGTCCCTGGTGTACAGTATCGTGTCCATCAAGGTTGTTTTATAACTCTCTTTTTAATTAATTTGCAGATAATTTTCCTGACTGGGAAGTAGAGCTCATTCTTCTGTATTTCTCCAGGATCACTCTAATGCCTTTTCTAAAGATGTATACAGTATTCACTCCCCTCCAGTTCACCAGTTTAGTATCCCGTTACAGGACAGATCATGTATTTCTGATAGCAACATAACCACTTAATTCTTAATTTCCCTCAGCTCCCTTGAGAAATGCCCTCTTGTCCTTTTGGCTCATTACCATTTCTTCCAGCGTTTTCTGTTTGGACAGCTCAATCTCTAAGAGAGCCTCACCTTAAACGGGTGAAGCTGCCCGCGGGGAGGAAGTGGTTGCTGGAGTCCCACTTGCTGGTCACCTCGAAGGCGTTGCCCTGGTCTGGCTTTTTCCTCAGGGTGTCCACGTAGAGCGCGTGGACGGCGGCCTTCAGGGATCTCTCCAGCACGCCTCTGGCTCCGGGAGTGACGATGGTGTTGCCTTCCGTCCCGATCCGCGGCACCAGGAATCCCAGCTCCCGTCGCTCCTCGTTCCACTCCCAGCGGCAGTCCAGTCATTTCCCCAGTCGGCGCGTGGCGTTGCGGGCGCGGGATCACAGGGAGGCGATGTCGCCCCCGTCCCGGGCGAATTCGCCGTCCAGAGAGCCGCTCAAGAAGGTGGCTATGTCACGGTCGGAGGGAGCTCTGCCGATGCGCTTCGTGACGACGGCGCGCAGGGCGGTCGTAGCGACATTCCTCACCTTGGCGTCCGGGCACGTCAGGAGGCGGAAGGCGTGTGTGATGATCACGATGTCGCACAGGTCGCCATGCGGGGGACGTTGGCGCCGCCGTGTCTGTGCGCGATGTACACGAGCTCGTTGCTGGCTCTCTGGGGCAGGGACAGCCACTTCTTGACCAGCTGTCGGATGGTGTTGTCTGCTTTGTTGAGTGGCACCTTTGCCACTGCGGATCCCCTCAGGACGAAGGCGATGCGGGGGATCAGGAAGGTATTGAGGGCGTTGATTTTCTGCCACGGTGCGAGCAGGGACGCGTCGATCTTGGCAGCGTCCTGTAGGATCTCCTGGATGGTGTCCTCGGGGGTCTGCCGGACGCGGAAGCCCGTCGGCGTGCCGAGGTGCTGGTACGCCTGCCCCTCTGCCAGGGGGACGACGGACTCGCCCTGGATGAAGAGTTCTGTCGTCCGCACCGAATCCCTCTGGCTCCCGTCGATGTGGAGGGACGCGCACTTCTTGGCATTGAAGCGGAGTCCTGACCAGTCCGCGACACTCCCGATGGTGTTGAGCATGCCCTGGAGCCTCTCGGGGTCATCCGCGATCGGGACCAGGTCGTCCGCGTAAGCCAGGACGTTCACCTTCTCACCGTGTAGGTCGAAGCCGTCGGCGCCGTCAGAGATCGCCCGTAAGAGCGGCTCCATGGCGAGGTTGAAGACGGTCGGGCTGAGGGGGCAGCCCTGCTTCACGCCGCTGTGGATTGGTATCTCGGCGGTCTCCCCTTCCACCGAGCGGATGGTGGTGCTGCATCCCTCATAGAGCTCCCGGATCAGGCGAAGGAAGGGCTCTGGCATCCCGAACTCCCGGAGTGTGTTGAAGATGTGGTGGTGGGGGATGGACCCGAAGGCGTTGGCCAGGTCGAGCCACGCTACCGCACACTGCTTCCGCGCTCTTCTGGTCGTCTGGATGACGGTCTGGAGCAGGAAGTTGTTCTCGTAGCACCCCTCTGATGGCGTACAGTTTGTACATTGTGGAGCAGAGGGAGATGGGTCTCCAGTTGCTAGGGTCGTCTCGTTCGCCCTTCTTGTGAATCAAGACGGTCATGGCCTTTTTCCAGGAGGTGGGGGACCGCCGAACCGCTTGCAGAGATTGAAAATGTTCGAGAGCACGAGGCCGCCGGGGTCTCGCTTCTTTAAGAGGCTGTATGGGATGCCGTCTTTCCCGGGCGCGGTGTTCTTGGTTCTGGAGAGCCTGGCCATCACCTCTTTGGGAGTGAAGTCGGCCTCCAGGTCGTCCGCCTCGGCGATGCGGGGTAGGGGGCGGAGACACTCCGGGCACTGCGTGTTGCTCCTGGGCACGCCGCCGAACACCCCGTGGAAGTGGTTGTAGAGGCGCTCGGGCGGGATCGTGCAGTAGGACGGGGGCCCGTCAAAGACCTCTCTCACGGCCTTGAGCCGGTTCGTCCGGTACAGCTTCTGGATCTTGGAAGCCGCTGCCGGATCGTAGCGGCGGCTGGCGTTCCTCCTTCCGCCTCCCCTGGCGTTGGCATCGCGGTTCGGGACGGGCCGTTGAAAGGCAGGCCGGGCGGTTTCCTGGATCGGAGTCCTCCTGCCACCTCACAGTGTGGTTCTTGGCTTGGTAGGGCCGTTGCGCAGACTGATCTGCAACTCTGGTAGGTTTGGGGAAATAGCTGAGCCAGGGGTTATCTGATCCAGACTTGGCTCAGGGCTAGGTTGCTGCTGTATGCAGGCTCGGTTGGAAGGGTAAGTCAGTTGCTGCATGCCTGAGTGGTGACTCACCTCATCTCCCTGGGACAGGCACATGTTGAGCACTGTGGAGTTACACCGCAGCTTGCTGCTCAGTAAGTGTTCGCATAGACATGCCCTGGGAGTCCAAGATGCCCACTTGTGTCGCTTCCTGGATGGCGTCCAAATTATGGTCAAGTCACATCGAGCCCAGGGAGGTAACAGCCCAAATTCTGTAACCTTTACACGATGATGCTGTCGCAGATCCACGGGGTCTGGTCTGTGTTCCAGCTAGTAACCAACCAGACCTTTGGGAGTGACCCCTCTCATGGCCTCAGTGCTCTCCGTGAGAATTTGCAGCCACAGCAGGCAACAGTGTATTAGACAGTGTATTAGACACCTGGCTACATAATCTGAAAGTCCTTAGGTTAGCAAAGAGAAACAAAAGTTAAGACAGAGTTCAGCCTGGCCTGTGCCAGGCCAGAGCTCCCTGGAGCCATGCTGCCACTGAAGCCATCTTGGCTCCATAAGAAGATAGCTGGAGAGTGAATCCTGAACTACAGTTCTCCCAGCCCCAAAGTGTGCTACTCTGTGCTAACCTAAGGGCTTCCCAGTGCTGCATTCCAGTTGCCTAATAACCCTACGCTTGTTTTGAAGAGGCTGTCAGGTGTCACTGCAAATACTTACTAAGGTGCATGGATCCCTGAAGAGTGTAAAAGTCTCTGACCAGGAGTCTTTCTCAGTTGGACTTACTGGGCAGAACTTATGGTGCAAAACAGCAGTGCTGGAGCCCAGAGGCTCAGTCGCGGATGTGTTGAAGCTGTGTGCCCTGCCCTTAAGGAAGGGTGGGACCCCTTGGGGATCTGCATACTGAAGGGGTTCCTCCAAGGGACTGTTTAAAAGCTGGGACATAGCGCAGGTCCTGTGGATCCATGACAGAGAGCAGCAATATGTGTTTCAACTTCTGGATTTTCCAAAGACTGTTAAGGTCTTCCAGGGAAAGTAATGTCAGGATCTGATATTTGTAACATAAAAACAAAATTTTGTGGGGGACAAAGCAGAAACTAGCAGGTGGCCTTTCCTGTTCATCCCAGTGTAACAGAAAAAGCAACAAAGTAGGGTTTGATTTGCAGTTCCCCTTTGAAGGGGCTATCAGTGCTGCGATTGTTTAGTGTCTCTCTAGAACTCCATTTGCTGATTAAGTGGTTCCCTGGCTGTTACAGACAAGCACCTCCAGTAGATGCACATCGAGATGTGACTTGAATATTTTGCATGTCTGTGATTCCTCTCCCCCTTCAGAAGATGTTCTTGAGTCCATAGCAACATTCATTTGCATTTTGTTTCTATTTGAATCCATTATTTCAAGTCTCATAATTAAATAATGAGAATAGTTTTTCTTCCTCCTCTTTTTAGTATTCCTTATGTCTGCAGCCATCCCTCCTCAAACTGTGATGACAACACATCTCAGAACTTAACCAGGAGCAGGCTGGGTCACCATTAGCAATTGGACGGGAGATCTCGGGAAACCCTAAATACTGCAGAAAGTGATGTTTGTGCCTGGGGTCAGCATTTACAAAACTGCAAACATGTAGCTAGAGAGTTGGGATTCAGAAGTCAGTTAATTTTCAGTAAAAGTTTCACTTCTTTCCCACAGATTTGTCCCACTGAAGTGGAAGTTCTGATGAGCAGACTGCAGCACACCTTCAAACAAGAGCTGAGTGGAGTTGGGGCTAGCCTGGAGAAAAGATGGAAATTTTGTGGCTTTGATGGACTGAAAATGACTTGAATTTTCAGCTTGATTGGCTTTGGTCATTGAAAATAATCACAGAATATGTACCTCAGACAAACCTAGGATGTTACTCTAACCTACATGTACAATGGTTTTCATGAATAAATTATAGATACTTTTATGGAATATCCCATGACTGAAATCACAGATGTAAGACAGCACCTAGCAGGAGACTCATGGAAGAAATTCAAATGAATCTCAGGTGCTGTAACATTTTTGTTCAGTTGTCTTTTGTCTTATACTTAAGTACTGTCCAACATGTTCTATGAACAAACTCTTTGCTACTGTTTGACTTTTTGATATATTTTGAACCCAGCTAACTAACTAACTAACGTTTTGACAATTTGTATGTGTTTTGTGTCCCCAATCTCTCTCACCATGCATGTTTTTGCTGTTGAGAGCAGCCATACACTATAATATGGAATAGCAAAAAAGAGACTTTCTGGCTTCTAGCATTAACAGAAGGGGAAAAAAATCAGTATTTTATACAATTATATGCTAGAAATTCTGCACATTTTAAAAGAGAAGAGGAGGTTTATATGACTTTGAAAAATGCTTATGAGCCTAAAGGTTATTTTACAAAGCTATTTTCTCTACTATATCAGCTATGAGACTTTTTCAGATTTAAAAGCAAACCTAGATTAAAGCCAGTGTCATGGCAGCAGCACAGTGTGGCATGTGTCCATGCTGTGTGGAATCATTTTGTAAATAATCTGATTTTAAAGGGGAAGGGTATTTAATTTTCTATACAGCTGGGAAACAAGAGTCCTAGTAAATGCCTGTATTTTAATAGTGACCTCTCCTTTGGGTTTACCATTGTCTGTCTTTCGTTGCCTTTGTCTTGCTGAACTGTGGAAGAACTGCTGCTGCAAGGGTCATAAACAGAGCATTTCCCTCCTCCTGAATGTTTCTAAAGAGCGGATCTGTGTATTTGTAGCAAACTGTGAACTGCTCAAACCATGGACAGGGATTCCTGAGATATGGGGAGACATGAGAACACAACCTCCATTTACAAACAGTGCCTATGGCACACACATCCTGCCAGACACCGCCCCATTGGCATGGTTGTGTACCCTGTGTCATTTCATGTGGAGATGGAGACAACTAATGGAACTGTTCTCTTCAGATCTGCTCTGTGAGATTCAGGCTGCATTGGCCTTTGGTGCTTTGGGGTGTGGGTCACTCGCTCTCACAAGTCCTAGTGCTTGTGCTGACTAAGCAGAAAGCAGGTGGAAAGCATTTCAGGGAACTTGTAAATGCCCATGTCACAGCTGTTGAAAGTTGTATTTTTTAAAAATAAAACTTTTTTACATCCTAGTTTTGTCTTTGTAAATTTCTTGATTCCTGTTTTACTTATTCTCTACCTAGGAATAATAGAATAATAGAAATAATAGGAACCTTGATAGGTCATCTAGTCCTGTCCCCTGCACGGAGGCAGGACTAAGTATTATCTAGACCATCCCTGACAGATGTTTGTCCAACATGTTCTTAAAAACCTCCAATGACAGAGATTCCACAATCTCCTCAGGTAATTTGTGTCAATGCTTAATTACCCTGACGATTAGGAAGATTTTCCTAATGTCTAACTCAGTGGTTCTCAACCTGCGGCCTATGGGCTTAATGCAGCCCAATTAGCTTGCAGCTCAGCTGTGTGCTAAAAAAAAAATCTGGCCCCTGGCTGCCCGGCCCCCCACGCTGGGGTCTGGATCCTGGCTGCCCAGCCCCGCGCCTGGGGCTCTGCTCCTGGTTCTGCTCTGTGGAGGGGTCTCTGGGTGAGGGTGCTGGACATAGGGGTCTGGGCAAAGGGTTTTTTTTTGGGGGGGGGCTGTCATTCTCAATCTGCAGCCCACAATGATAAATAGGTTGAGAAACACTGGTCTAGCCTAAATTTTCCTTGCTGCAATTGAAGTCCGTTATTTCTTTTCCTGTTCTCTAAGGAGAACAATTTTTCACTCTCCTCTTTAAAACTCTCCTCTTTAAAACCTTTTACATTCTTGAAGACTGTCATGCCCTCCCTCAGTCTTCTCCAAACTAAACAAACCCAGTTTTTCCAGTCTTTCATCATAGGTCATGTTTTCTAGACCTTTAATAATTTTTGTTGCTCTCCTCTGAACTTTCTCCAATATGTCCACATTTTTCCCAAATGTGGTGCCCGGAACTGGTTTTTAGAGGTTTTTAAGGTCAGGCTTGACAAAGCCCTGACTGGGATGATTTAGTTGGGGATTGGTCCTGCTTTGAGCAGGGGGTTGGACTAGACTTCCAACCCTGATATTCTATGAACTGGACACAGTACTCCGGTTGAGGCCTTACATGTGCTGAGTAGAGTGGAAGAATTACTTCTTGTGTCTGGTTTACAACACTCCTGCTAATACATCCCAGAATGATGATTGCTTCTTTTGCAACAGTGTTACACTGTTGACTCATATTTAGCTTGTGGTCCACTATGATCCCCAGATCCTTTTCTGCAGTACAGGTCTGTCGCATCTTAGGCACATTTAACATGTGCGATTTCAACTTTATGCGGTCGGCAAAAACAAGAAAAAAAAAAAAAAAAAGAGAGAAAAACAACAATTTAAATACTGTTTCTGTAGGGCGGGCGATTCTGCCTGCCATTACACTCAATGTAATTTTGACTATACGCGGTTTTCGCTTTAGGCGCTGACCACGGAACGTAACCCCAGCGTAAGATGAGACAGACCTGTACTCCTTCCTTTCTAGGTAATCATTTCCCACTTTGCATTTATGCAATTGATGATTCCTTCCTAAGGATAGTACTTTGCATTTGTCCTTACTGAATTTCATCCTGTTACTTCAGACCATTTCTCCAGTTTTTCAAGATCATTTTGAATTCTAACGCTGTGCTTCAAAGTGCTTGGTATCATCCGCACACTTTCTAAGTGCACTCTCTAAGCCAGTATTTCCCAAACTTGGGACACTGCTCGTGCAGGGAAAGCCCCTGGCGGGCTGGGCCGGTTTGTTTACCTGCCCTGTCCGTAGGTTCGGCCGATCGCGGCTCCCACTGGCCACGGTTCGCTGCTCCAGGCCAATGGGAGCTGCTGGAAGCCACGGCCAGTATGTCCCTCAGCCCGCGTCGCTTCCAGCGGCGTCCCAAGTTTGGGAAACACTGCTCTAAGCCATTATCCAAACCATTTATGAACATATTGACTAGAACTGGTCCTAGGACAGATCCCTGTAGGACCCCACTTGATATGTCCTTCCAGCTTGATTGTGAACATTGACAACTACTCTGAGTACAGTAACTCCTCACTTAACGTTGTAGTTATGTTCCTGAAAAATGTGACTTTAAGTGAAGCGATGTTAAGCAAATCCAATTTCCCCATAAAAATGAATGTAAATGGGGGGGGTTAGGTTCCAGGGAAATGTTTTTTGCAATACAGTACAGTACAGTTCTATAGTTGGGAGGTGCCCACGCTAGGGTGACCAGATGTCCCGATTTTATAGGGACAGTCCCGATTTTTGGGTCTTTTTCTTATATAGGCTCCTAATACCCCCCACCCCCTGTCCCGATTTTTCACATTTGCTGTCTGGTCACCCTAGGCCACGCCTTACCCACACAGGCACAGCCCACTGGCACTGGAGACAATGAGGCAGGCAAGAAGGCTGAAGGTGCTGTAGGCTAGGAGAAGCACGTTGCGCAGCGGCAGCTTCCCCTACCCTGCAAGCACCAGTGGTGGGGGGGTCAACCCTCAGCCTGCCCACGCCACCCCTTCCCCCAAGCCCCCACCCTTAACCCGCCTCTTCTCCCCCCCACCCCCTTTACTCTGCATGCGGCGTCCTCCCCCCTCCCTCCCCTGCCTCCTGCCTGTGGCAATTAGCTGGCTTGCAGTGTTCAGGAGGGAGTGGGGAGGAGCAAGGACACGGCATGCAGGCTCCCACTCCCTCCCCTGCCTCCTGAACACCGCAAGCCAGCTGATTGCTGCGGGCAGGAGGCAGGGGAGGGAGGGGGGAGGTGCGCCGTGTCCTCACTTCTCCCCCCTCCCTCCTGCCCGCAGCAATCGGCTGGCTTGCAGCGTTCAGGAGGCAGGAGGGAGCGGGGAGGAGCGAGGACTCGGCGTGCAGGCTCCCCCCTCCCTCCCCTGCCTCCTGCCTTCGGCAATCAGCTGGTTTGTGGCATTCGGGAGGGAGGGGGAGCCTGCGTGCCGAGTCCTCGCTCCTTCCCCCTCCCACCTGAACACCGCAAGCCAGCCGATTGCCGTGGGTGGGAGGGGGGGAGGAGGCGGAAGGCGCTGATCCACGGGGTCTGCCGGCGGGCGGGAGGCGCTGTGTGGGGGGGGGCGTAGGGGAGCTGATAGGGGGGCTGCCAGCTGTGGACAAAGCAGGCAGCCAAACGACGTTATAGCGAAGCATTGCACAACTTTAAATGGAGCATGTTCTGTAATTGAGCAGGGATGTAAGATCGAAACAACGTTACGCGAGAGGACGTTAAGTGGGGAGTTACTGTACACTTTTCCAACCAGTTGTGTACCCACTTTACAGTAGGTTAGTATATATTTCCCTACTTTGCTCATGAGAAAGTCATGTGAGAGTATCAAAAGCCTTACTAAAGTCGAGATATATCACATCTGCTGCTTCTCCCCTATCCACAAGGCTTGTTACCCTGGCATAGAATATTAGGCTTGTTTGACATGATTTGTTCTTGACAAATCCATGTTGTTTATTACTTATCATCTTATTCTAGGTGCTTACAAATTGTTTGATTATTTGCTCCATTGTCTTTCCGGGTACTGAAGTTAAGCTGCTGACTGGTGTATAATTCTCTGGATAGTCCTGATTTCCCTTTATATAGATAGGTACTATATTTGCTCTTTTCCAGTCCTCTGGGATCTTTCTTGTCCTCCATGAATTCTCAAAGATAATCATCCAGTTGGGGCAGTGCCTTTGGCTACAGGATGTCCAGGATCTCAGAGCAGTCTCCCCTGAGATGCACAACCAGGACTCAGGAGCACCTCCATGCCTGGAACCCAAATACAAAGCTCCCAGGTTTTTACATTGGTCTCTGCCGGGCCCCATGAGTCACACAGAGCTACTCATTCCCTACACTGGAGGACCCTGGGATGGAAGCATTTTCTTTCAGGCCCCTCCCTCATTGCAGGCAGCTTTCTCATATGTCTATATGAGGTCTTATACCAGGCCCATCACTGTGTTATAGGGTGCCCCTGCAGTGTGACTGGCTGCCTTGTTCTCTGATAGTGATCTTTACAGCTCCCTTGACATGGCATTGAGATGCTCTCTATAAATTCAGATTTAAAGTCCAGATTTAAAGTGGATTTTGCCACTAGATATCCTGAGGCAGTAGCTCTGTCTAACATTGAGACAGAAACTGTGGCAAGAGCCCTTCTCACTATCTTTAGCAGAGGGGGTTTCCCTACAAAGAATTTATCTGACTGTGGGTCAAATTTCATGTTTCAGCTATTCAGTGAGCTATGGAAGTTATGTGGGGTGAAGCAACTAAAAATTGCCCCATATCACCCAGAAACAAATGGTTTGGTGGAAAGATTCAATGGGACCCTAAAATCCATGCTGGGAATGTATGCAAATAAAAGGTTTCAAAATTGGGACTAATTGTTACCATTTCTGTTGTTTGCTTATAGGGAGGTACCCCAAGAATCAACAGGGTTCTCCCTGTTTGATCTCCTATATGGAAGGAAAATGAGGGAACCCCTCAATCTCATCAGAGACTTCTGGGAAGGGAGCACTGAGGTGAAGGAAGATGTGCAGTGACTGAATACGTTGCAGAGGTTCAGAAAAGAGTTAAGACGTGATGAGTATTGTTCAAACTAACCTCAAAGACAGTCAATCCAAACAAAAGGTGTGGTATGATAAAAATATTTGTAAACATTCTTTTATAATAGGAGAGTTGGTGTTGGTATTAAGCCCTGTGAAAAAGTACAGAATGCAAAATTCTTGGGAAGGACCCCTTGAGATAATAGAAGTGGTAAATGAAAGATCATGTTAAAAAGCCCCATGGTAATGCTGTTCCACAGCTAATACATATGAATAGACTTAAAGCCTCTCGTAGCAGAGAAGCCCTGGTAAACGTGATCGGCTGTTGAGAAGGGAAAACAGAGGCACACCACCTCATTTATTGAATGGCTGAATGCCACACTGACTCAACTCTGGAAAGCAGTGATATCTGTAGTGAGTTAACGTCAGTTGAAAGGGCAGAGGCATTGCCAGTGTTGCAAAAATACGAAGAGGTGTTTTCTTGTTGTTTGTTCTTTGAGTTCAACGATGACCATGACATCACTGATTGGTTTGGTTTCTGTGAACACGTGTGGCTGATCAGGCTAATTTGAGCTTTGACTGGTCTGTGGCACACTGAACAAGAGCAGCGGACATGAGCTGTTGTGAGATGTACGCTGCTGGTGCTTCTACTCTGCCTCTGCTCATAGACTGTAGCTCCAGTATGGATGAAACTTCACCAGGTAGAATGATCATGAGCAAGATCTTTCCAAAATCTTCTAGGTCAGTGTTGAAATGCCTAAAGGATAACTTGAGGGAGTCTTTGAAATGTTTCTTCTGGCCTCCCTGAGAGCGCTTTCCCTCCTTTAGCTCACCATAAAATATCTTCTTTGGCTGTCACTCATCTGACATTCTGGTGACATGGCCTGTCCATCTCATCCTTGATTTCATTAACAGAGTATGGATGCTTGGAATGTCTGCCCATATGAGAACCTCACTGTCTAGAACCTTGTGTTGCCATCTGACCCTCATCAGTTTCCTCAGACAGCCCATGTGAAAGTGATTCAGTTTCACAGCATGGCATCTGTACACCATCCAGGTTTCACATGCATAACTCAGCGTTGGCAACACGATGGCTTTATAGACCTTCAATTTTGTTTGTAGACTGATACATCTGCGCTCCCATACATTTGCATGTAGTCTGCCAAAGGCCACACTTGCTTTGGCAATTCTGGTGTTGGTTTCATCATTGTTGTGAACTGCATGTGACAGTGTACTGCCGAGGTAGGTGAACTTGTCCATTACCTGGAGGGCTTGGCCATTCACTGTGATAGCAGGCTCTACATAAGGCTTTCCTGGTGCAGGCTGGTACATCACTCCTGTCTTCTTAATGTTGATTGTGAGACCAAAAGTGTCACAAGCTGAAGCTCTTCCTGGAGTTTGCTAACTTTTATAGGAGCTTCATCTCCAGGTTTTCATGCCAAATCACCCAACTGACAGCACTGCTCCACAAAAGCACTGCCTTCACTTGGTCTCCAGGGGGAAATGGCAGGAAACAGAACAATTAACATTTTAGCAAACACAAGTGGGGGAAGAAAAAGCATGGAGCTTCCTTCACCACCAGACTCCATGTCTCTTTCTTCACTGATTGAATGAACTTTGCTTTGAGGGGTAACCTTCAGAAGAGTCCACTTGAAAGGGTCATTGGACTGCAAAAGAAAGAGGCAGAAAATCCCAAGTTTTCTCTTTTTCACCTAAGAAGAAAAAGGCACCAGCACCTTTAGGTCTCTGGGAGAGATCCTGACCATCTTGCTGGAAGATTGTTGATGAGAAACGCCATCTTAAGCAAAGCCTTCAACCAAAACGTGCTATATTAAGTTTTAGACTTCGAGATGCATGTTTTCACTTTTATTTGCTTTCTAACTTTATCTCTTATACTTGAATTCACTTAAAAACCTTTCTTCTTTTGCTAATAAACTTGTTTTATTTTTAATTTAAACTGTTCAGGAGAGGGCTGGACAGTGAAGAACACACGGTTGTAGGAAAATCCAGGACTGGAAGTGTGTTGGGGTCATCCTGCACATAGTAACCAATGCTGCTAGAAGCCAGAGTGTGGCTGGTGTGTTGCTGGCAAGCTGCTGGGATCAGAGCTGTTGGATCAGGGCTGCAGCTACACACAGACACACCCAGGGTGTGACCTGCATGCTGGTAGGCTGGTTGTGATCAGCACAAGTTGGGAGCTAGAGAAGCAAAGCATTGTGAGGCACCCAGCGTTACAAAGCATATGGTGACACAACCCCTCACTGGTCTGGATTGCACCCCAGAATGTGACACCCACAAACTGATGGTCAGTCCGAATGAGTGAATCAAGTGTTAGAACAACTTGTGCTGCTTCAAGAATTTCCACCAGATCAACTGGTCGAGCTTCCTACCCCAAGCAGAGTTTGCTTACAACAACACTGATCACATCCTCACTGGGCAGAGTCCGTTCTATACAACCTGTGTCTTCCACCCCCATCTCCACCCAGCCATACCCATCAACTCCACCAATCCCGATGGTGGGGTGTCGTCTCGGGTTGCCCCTTCTGGTATCCCCACCAACTGCTACTAGCTGTCTTCTTCTCCGCCACCTCCACCCATTTGGTTCCGATCTCCCCCACCTCGATTACAGTTTTGGGCCTCATATCTAGGATGTACCTTTGTATTTCCTCGGGAACACCCTCTAAGAACTGCTCCATTTGTATTAGGAGAGACAGCTCTTCCAGAGACTTAACATTTGCTCCTGATATCCAGGCATCCTAATTTTTTACAATGTGGTAGGCATGTCGGGAAAATGCCACGTGTGGTTTCCACCCTAGGGCTCTGAACCGCCGACGGGCATGCTCGGGTGTTAGCCCCATCCTAATTCTGGCCTTGTTTTTAAAAAGTTCATACTCGTTCATGTGTTCTTTAGGCATTTTAGCTGCCACCTCTGCCAAGGGTCCACTAAGTTGTGGCCTCAGTTCCAGCATATACTGGTCTGTAGTTATGTTGTACCCAATGCAGGCCCTTTCAAAATTTTCTAAGAAGGCCTCTGTATCATCACCTACCTTGTACGTGGGGAATTTTTTGGAATGGGGAGCGGTACCTCTTTCCTCTCTCAGTTAGAACTCGGCCTGGGTTAAGGACATCCCTCCATCCTGGCACCTGGACCTCGGGTTGGGGAGGGCTGACCCTTCCCTCCTGGGAAGTTCCCGGTCCCCCATCCCCTCCCTGCATTTCCGTCATGGAGCTGGATGTCTGGGCTTGATTTGGGTCTGTCTTCTCTGTGGTGTGCTGCTTTGGGAAGACTGGTTTCTCTAAGGTTTCGGTGCCTGACCTCAACCTCATGCACAGGCTGCCCTACTGTAGCCTAGCTATTTCGTTGCCACGAAGCTAGAAAAAAATAAACTGCTTGTTGGACTCCCTGGCATGGCAGGCTGAACCCTTTGCGTGCCTGTTCTCCCTCAGGCAGCAAAGAAAAGAAAAGAGAAAAAAACCTCCCTGGTTTTGCAGGCTGCCAAAAGGAAAAATGTATCCTTTTAAAATTCTGAGGTCTGTGCTTCTGGTTCAAAATGATCCCACTGCTCTGCCACCATGTCAAGGCTGATTCCTCACTCTGGCACTTGGAGTGCAGAAGGTGGGGGCCTGCAAGGATTTTAATACTGGCCACTCCAGGCTGGTATTAAATTCCCAAGGTCACAGCTTCTCTCTGACCTTGGATGGGTAGATGCTGCCACCACCCAAGTGCAAACCCCTCCCCCCTTTTTAGAGAACCCAGAAAGGCGCACTTGGGAATTCCTTCCTGTGGGGGTACCCTCAAGCCTTTTCACCCCCCCTCCGGGGAAGAGCTGAGAAAGAAAAACAAAGGAAATCAGCTGTTGTCACCAGCTAATTAAACCACATATGCACAAATCTCTTAGGACAACAAAAATCCAATCCTGTTCTTAAAAAAGGCAAATTTTATTAAAAACAAAAAAGAAAGAAAATACATCTGGAACTTAGGCTTTTGCTAGATTTAAAAAACCCAATTACAAAAATTAAGCATCAAGATAGCTCTCTTGAGGTTCAGCTTAAAGGTTACAAGCAAAACAAAAGCATCTGGGGTTAGCACAGAGGAGTCCACAAGCCAATAAGAAATAAAAGAAATAACCCTAATCACGTCTTCCTCGACATTCCCTGATTTACTTACATAATTGGGATTTCAGATAAGTAGGGTTGAGGTATGATTTGATGCTTTTTCATACCTGGTTTTAAAACTTTTTACAGCATAGCTCCAGCCCTGTCCTGCTCTGTCCCCTCTCTCCGGAGAACAACAACAGACAAAGGGAAGGGTTTTTTCCCCCAATTTTAAAAAGTTCTACCCCTCCCTTTGGCTCTTTTGATCAGGTGCCCACTCCCTTTCTTTTACCTGTGGGCTTTTTTAACCCTTTACAGGTAAAGCAAGTAGAGAATAGCTACTAACAGGGATTTTGTAGCTAACTGGCTGGCTGGGTGTCCATAAAAGGGAGCTCCCCTCCCCCCTTCATTTATCACACCTACATTGACAACACCTCCACTCACTGAGCTCATCAACCACTGTCACCTCTGGTGCGGATGCAAACACACGACTAGTATGAGGTCCATGGGATACTGGATTTGAAAATCAAACGTGGCTCCCTCTGATACCTTGTAGACTGGGAGAGCTATGGGGCAGACAAGCGATCCCAGGTCAATGGCCCTAGCCTTGTGACAGCCTTTGACACAGCCTACCCAGGCAAACAGTATCCCTAGAGGGACAACGTAAGGCCCAGTGGGTCTCACCTGTGCCTACCAAGCTATCAGGCATCAGACAATGCCATGCGGCCACCCAGCAGCCATGGTAACCAGCTCACACTCCACTACCCACGATTTGCTGTGGATGCAGACCCTGGGAAGTCACACCTCAAGGGGTCTGACAGGCAGCAGCCTCATGGCTCCCCGCCCTAAACAAACCCAAGGGACATTCCAGGAAGAGTGTAGGCAACAGTGTAGATCTCCTGTAGCTGCTCTGACCATTCCTGCTCTTGAACTCCTGGCTTTGACTTTGGCTTCATTAGGACCTTGCCTCCTGACCCAGATCCTGAAACCTGACATGGACTTGGAACTTGACTATGAACTCCTCTGCTCCTCTCAGCTTCAGGTTTCACCCTGTTCTGACCCTTGGTCCTGACTGCCCTTGTCAGGATCCTGACACCAACAAGGTGTATGAGGTGTTCAAATGATTCCTTCCAATGTGCATGACGTTGCATTTGTTAATGCAATGTCCTGAGGAATATTTGTTTCCTCAGAAATGAAGACCATAATCGTACCTGATTTCTTCAGGTCATTCATACACAGATAACAAATTAAGTAATGCTTCCTCAAATTTAATATCAGACGGGTCTCGTTGTGAAGATCACTGAGGCCAAGAGTTTAACAGGGCTAAAAATAAAATAACAGTTAAATATTTCTAAGGCTTGATGTTTACATTAGAGAGGCAAAAGTAGAAAGGCTCTAACCCCTCCTGTGTGAGGGCATTAGTTGATGTGCAACTGAGAGGGCTAGGGAAGCAGTTATCCTGTCATTGTCCAGGCTGCACTTTGCACTGAAGCAGTTGTTACAGGCCATTGTTGGAGAGAAGTGAGGGCAGTTTGGTCTGATCCATGTCGCAAAGCCTACTGATTAGTACTGATGCAAAAATGGTCATTGATAGAAAGATAACTTATTAGCATTTGATGTTATTGCAAGCTTGTCTTTTGTTTTCATTGGATTTTATGAGCTAATGACTCTTGTGTTCATGCACAGGATGTTCATGGTAGTTCACATTTATGTTCTTGGATGTTCATGTTGTGAAATAGTAGGATTTAACCATGCTAGGAATTCCCTTGTAGAAAACTCAGCTTTCTGTCAACCAGTGATATGTGTCAAAAGCATCAGAGGATGAGACCTTCTTAGCCAGGAAACCCAATTTATCCCATCTAAGTGTGTTTGCACAGACCCTTGAATCCAGCTTTATGACTTCTATTTTGCTTCAACAGCCTGTTATTTTCCTATAGATCATATCTGAAATACATAGATAAATGTCAGTTACGGTGGTCTCTGTCTTGCATAGAGTATTTGAGAGGAGTCTTTGTGATTGTAAGTGTACTGCAAATGGTACGTTATAAATGTCAGAAAGGCAAACAGACAACACGTCTTCTGGAGAGCAGAAGTTCCATCTGTGCAAGACATCAATCTGGTACAGACACAACCTATAAAAAATAAATAGCCTGGGATATCTATGTCCTGATGGAGAAGGCTGGCTCTGTAAAAGAATATTAAAAGGTTCTTATTTAGCAAAATCCAAGTAGGAGTGATGTTTATAGACTGGTGTTACGAAAGCCATAAAACCTAAGCCAGGGCCTCTTTGTGCCTCCTTTCAACCCCCCTCCCCTCTGCTTTTGCCTCTCTTCAAAGACAAAGCACTGAGTTTTGAACCCACACAGAGAAGTATATGTATTGAAATGGATTTCTAGTGTAAACTGTCTACAATCTTTGTCCGTATTAACTTTAAGGAGACCATTTATAGTTGGGACATGTTTTATAGAAGTTTTTGGTTACTTCTTACCTCATGCTTCTATTTTATGGCAAAAACCTTTGTTTATTCCTTGCTTGTTTAAGATGACATGAACTTCTTTTGGGATTTTTTTTTTGTAAGTGTTGTGTATCTATGCCCTTCATATGGTAACTCCCAGATATTATTATTCTGTGAATAGAGAGATGTTTTATGTACAAATATGGAAGCAAATGACCTTGCTATGAATGGTTACTAACATAAGAATCCACTGGGATATTACAATGCTATGTTTAGTAATTTTTTCCTGTTAAACACCAGTTTGTTTAGACTGTGAACTCCTGGAAAGGAGAGATCAGCTAACCTTGGTTAACAGAGCGAGAGTGGAATTTCATTTCAATCTAAGTGTTTTTGACTTTCATTAATTTGCCTGTCTCAAGACCACTCCTTAAAGTGAGTTGGTGGGATTGTATGTAATATTGCTATTTTAAATAAATGATTTATTGAACTGCTTCTTTTAAGGAACTGACTCACAGGGCTTAATTAAGATTATTTACCTCTGCCCATTGACAAACTGTTTAGGTTATCCATGAAAAACCAAACAGGATTCACTGACCTGTAAACAAAGCTCCTCTGCCTGTTCATAAACTGTTTAGCTCTCTTTAATACACTGAGCTAGGACTCCCTACTGATATGGGGGAATAACATGCATTGGAGCATCCCGCAATGGGATGGACCCACTGTCCAAGGTGCAATCTCTGCCGAAAGAGCTCCACAGGTAGACAGTCGAGGGACTGCGACTGAAGGGACCCTTGTTGTTTGCGTGCTGGTGTTCTGTTTTTGTTTGTTTTTTTTCCTTTTTCTTTCTTAAGAAGTTATTCAGTTACTTTGAGTATATATTTGTCTTTAATCATGGTGTCCCCCGAGGCCTAGTAAGAATGCCATGTCTCTGAAGTACTGGAGGTCACGCACACGATTGTTGAGGTTTGGCCCAACCTTTTCTTGTTTCTATAGACAATAACATTTTAGTAATTTACGGGATAAATTTACTTAGTACTCAACACCCTAAAACACCCCTTTCTCATCTACACTAGATCTCCGTTCATTCCATTTGAATGGGAGCTGCAACTGCTCCGCCTCTCTGAGAATCAGGCCCAGTTTATCGAAAGCTGAACACCCCCAAAAAAAGTTCACTGTTTTGAGTCTCATTTTTGGGGGACTTTGCTAGCTACTGTGCCTTTTTTTAGACTGCCTGTGTACCCCTTTCATTGAGTTTAGACTCATTGAACACTCTAGGCATACATGAATAATTGTATTGCAGTAGGCCCAGCCCCATTGTGCTAGGAGCTGTACAGACCTAAAACAGGGATATGGGCAAATTTGCTAATAGCATTTAGGAATGTAGGGTCCTAAATCACTTTTGACTTTCAATCAAAGATAGGCTCCTGAACCCCAGATTTTCAAAAGTACTTATGTGCCTAAAGATGCAGACAGGCTCCTAGTGGGATTTCAGCAGGAGTCAGGCCCCTAATCTGTCAGGTACCTTTGACAATCCCACTAGGTCCTATGTGCATTTTTAGGTGCGTAAATGCCTTTGAAAATCTGGCCCTAAATCGCAATTAAAAATGCTTCTTGGGCTCTGGGACACTAAGCACCCCTGTATTCACACCCTACACACTATTGTAGTAATCTTTGTACAAAATGTGCCTTGTGAGGTATCATGTGAAATCTAATAATTTACTGATCATTAATATTGTGTTATGTATATGGTGGGTATTAAGAGTTATGGACATACACTGGGATGATAACTAAACTGTGTTCAACCAGATATGTCGGGGGAGTTGTTAAACAGATTTATCCTAGAGGAATGTGTGTTTACCTCAATTTACATAAAATCAGTAAACAGATCTATCAAGCTAGCAAGGGGTGGAGGCAAACCTCACACTAACAAGTTGGGAGAAGACACCACGGTGTCTACACCCAGCAGGAGTGAAAAGCTTGTAGCATTTAAGTTCAGAAAGGGGAACTGCACAAAAATGAGGAAGCTAGTTAAAAGGAAATTAAAAAGAACAGTCACAAGAGTAAAATGCCTGCAAACTACATGGAAACTTTTAAAAAACACCATAATAGCGGCTCAAGTTAAATGTATACCCCAAACAAAAAAAAAATAGTAAGAAGACCAAAAAAATATGCCAGCATGGCTAAACAACAGAGTAAAAGAGTCGGTTAGAGGCAAAAAGACATCCTTTAAAAACTGGAAGTCAAATCCTACTGAGGAAAATAGAAAGGAGCATAAACTCTGGAAAGTCAAGTTTAAAAGTATAATTAGGCAGGCCAGTCTTTTGCTAATTGCTCTTCAAATTCCACCAGCAAAAAATTTAAGTGCATCAGAAGCAGGAAGTCTGCCAAACAATCAGTGGGGCCACTGGACGAATGAGGTACTAAAGGAGCACTCAAAGAAGACAAAGCCATTGTGGAGAAACTGATTGAATTATTTGCATAAGTCTTCTCTACAGAGGATGTGAGGGAGATTCCCACACCTGAGGCATTCTTTTAGGTGAAAAATCTGAGGAACTATCCCAGATTGAGGTGTCATTACAGGAGGTTTTGGAACAAATTGATAAACAGTAATAAGTTACCAGGACCAGATGGTATTCACCCAAGAGTTCTGAAGGAACTCAAATATGAAATTGCACAACTACTGACTGTAGTATGTAACTTATTCCTTAAATCAGCTTCTGTACCAGATGACTGGAGAATAGATAATGTGATGCCAATTTTTAAAAAAGGCTCCAAAGGTGATCCTGGCAATTAGAGGTTGATAAGCCTAACTTCAGTACCAGGCAAATTGGTTGAAACTATAGTAAAGAACGGAATTATCAGACACATAGATGAACACAATATCTTGAGGAAAGAGTCAATACTGCTTTTGTAAATGCCTTGCCAATCTATTAGAATTCCTTGAGCGGGTCAACAAACATGTTGGCAAGAGTGATACACTGTACTTAGACTTTCAGAAAGCCTTTGACACTGTCCATCACCAAAGGCTCTGAAGCAAAATAAGGAGTGATGGGATAAGAGGGATCAGTAAGTGGCTAAAATATAGGAAACAAAGGGCAGGGATAAATGGCCAGTTTTCACAATGGAGTGAGGCTGCCCAAGTATCTGTACTGGAACCAGTGCTGTTCAACATATTCTTAAATGATCTGGAAATAGCAGTAAACAGTGAGGTGGCAAAGTTTGCAGATGTACAAAATTACTCAAGATTGTTAAGGCCACAGCAGACTGCGATCATTTACCAAGGGATCTTACAAATTGGATGACTAGGCAAGAAAATGGCAGATTAAATTCAAGGTTGATAAATGCAAAGTAATGCACATTGGAAAACACAATCCCAACTATACATACAAAATGAGGGGTTCTAAATTAGCTGTTACCATTCAAGAAAGATCTTGGAGTCATCATGAATAGTTCTCTGAAAACATCTACTCAATGTGCAGCAGCAGTCAAAAAAGCTAACAGAATAGGAAAGGAATAGATAATAAGACAGAAAATATCATAATGCCACTCTATGAATCCTTGGTATGCCCACCCCTTGAATAGCTTTTAGGAGCTTTCGAAAATTTCACCTATGGTCCTTTCCTCTCGGAGTTTTCAGTCTAAATAAAAGATGAGAAAACTGGTGGATACGACAAAGGGATGGGGGAGCACAAGGTCAGTGCTCGGTAGGACAAGCAGAGGTCAGAGCACACCAGCTCCCTAATCATTGTTGAGATTTTTGTAGACTTCTTAGGGAGGTTTGGTAAGTTTTCAGGAGGAATGTGAAGGACGATGGTGCAGTGGCCTTGCAAATGCTACAAGAGAGCTTGAGGCATACAGGGTGGTGTGGAAGGTGCAAAGGGATTTGTTGGACAACTTAACAAACAGGTGCCTTGGCGGAACAGGAGCAGAGTTGGGGCCACACCCTGCAGTGAGGCCAAGAGGGAAAAATGAAAAATAAATAAATAAATAATGTTTTTACAAATCAGTTTCATCCAGTCTGGACCAAGCACGCTGCTAGGAGCCAGCCATGACTATATGGTTCTTGCTGGGGTCTCTGCAGGTGCCGTGTCCCTGACACCTTCCCAGCATTGCCCTGTTGGCCAGTGGACCTAGCAAAGCTCAGTGCAGCACAGGTCCCTGCCTTGCAGCAGTGCTGCACAGTTATCTCCTAGGGTGCTACACTACCATTGTTTCTCTAAGTAGCTCTCCATTCCTAAAGCTCACCTCAATGGGCTAGAATGTGAAACCTCTGAAGCTACCCAGCTGAACCTTGGTTAGGATGTGTAGCCTCAGGTGATGTTTCATATTCTAGCCCAGATGGAGAGGAGGGATGAGTCAGTTGACAGGGCACTTGCTTAAGGCTTGGAGACCTAGATTCAGCTCCTTGTTCTGTCACAGACTCCCTGTGTGACCTTGGGCTAGTCCCTTAGCCTCTCCGAGTGTGTCTACACTGCAATAAAAGATCCACGGCTGGTCTGGGTTAGCTGACTTGGGCTGTGGGGCTATAAAATTGTGGTGTGGAAGTTTGGGCTCAGGCTGGAGCCCAGGCTCTGAGACCCCCACGAGGGGGGAGGGTCTCAGAGTCCGAGCTCCAGCCCCAGCCTGAACATCTACACTGCAATTTTATCACCCGCTGAGCCTGTGTCAGCTGACCCAGGCTCTGAGACTCGGTACTGCAGAGTTTTTATCAGTGTAAACAGAGTCTCTGTGCCTTAGTTCCTCATGTGTACAATGGAGACGACAGCCATGCCCTGCCTCACAGGTGTGTGAGGGCAGGTGCCCACAGATGCTATGTTGATGGGTGGCCAGGTAAGTACCTTAGACAGTTATTGTACATGTGCAGTGTCTGAATGCTAAACTACAGCCAGTGCTCTGGGGAGGGGAGGGAGACAGATGAGCCTGCAAACTGTGCCCAGTAAAAGGCTCCCTCTGTTTGTAATTTTTTTGTTCATTTTTGCAAGAAAAGATCCAAGCAAGCAAATTCCATCAGCATTCTCAAACATCCGGCTGGCCTGTGAGCTGGACCCAGTGGCTCTGAAGCATTCCCCACATGCCAACTAGCTCCTTCTCATTTTTTAAACAAGGCCACTGCATTCAATATTTACCATCCATCTCCTCAAGGCGAATGGACCTTAATAAATCAAGTTGTGTTTTGTGCTGGAGCCAAGAAAAACTGTGGGTGTGAAAGATTGAATGAGGGCAAGCTGGGACTGAAGAGTACAGCACTGGCCCTTTCACAAACAAGGGTCCTTCCGTGAAAGGCAGGGCAACATCAATCGGCAACTGCAGCCACCTGCTGCATGGGGGAGCACTGTACATGGGTGACTAGTAGGAGCCCGGTGCAATGAAAAGCCAGCAGGGCAGAGCCACGCTGACTTTTCCTCTGGGTGTTTCTGCTTTCTGGATCATGAAATTGTGTTGTGTGGTTTAGGAGCCATTCTGATGTCTGTATGGCTGTTTGTTCCCCAAGGACAATTGAGGTAACACAATCCATTGAGAGTAGCTTGTGGTTCAGTGGGCAATGGGGCTGGACAATACCTACGTGCTTGGGTGCATCTCCTCTCACACTGGTGTCACAGGGAGTTGGAACCTCCCTTCTCCATGTGGAGTGGCTTGTTTCTCAAAGTGGCCCTCTGATGCTTCCGTGGGACCAAGAGTTGTTCTATGACTTGCTCTTGGACCCGGACTACTCTGTATAGTAGATCATTCTTGATCATATAATATGGCCCTGGGCCCTTAACTCTCCCCTCCACGGGGACCCCATTTACCTCCACTACTTCTCTACGAACATTGTGGTATATGGGATCATTGGCCTCATCCTGACCAAAATTCCCGAGTGCGGTCCCCATTTGTTCAAACTCGGGGGGGGTCTACCTCCGCCTCCCCCTCGGGGATAGCCCCTGGGGACCCAGGTCCAGTGATAGGGTTGTTGGTCGCCGACCCAGTCCTGCTGTCAGGTGAGCCCCTTCTTTCCCCTACCAGCGTAGACTTCTGATACTGGGTCAGGATCCTCGTCCCCCTCTTTTTATCCGCCCTCCGTTTCCCCCGATTCTTCCTGGACTTCCCCGGCAGGGAGAACAATTCCTGGCTAAATTCATGGAAGGCCGGGGGAGGGTTAACAATCGGAGCCACACCCTGGGTCCCAGGATCATTATTTTCTTCCACCTCCTCCCCGGGGAGTAGGCTATTAAACCCCGGGAAGTCTCGGCCGATAAGGACAGGATAGGGGAGTTTCGGAACTACTCCCACCGTCCACTTAGTGAGGTTTCCGAGAACTTCTATTTTCACGGGGATGGTCGGATAATAATTTACATCCCCATGCACACAGGATATTCCCGAGCATTTGGCCCGGGATAATTGGTCCTGCCCGACCAGCTTCCCTGAGACTAACGTGATTGCACTTCCTGAGTCTACTAACGCTGTGGTCTCTATACCATTCACCTTAACGGGCCTAGTGTATCTATGAGGGACCATCGCAACCCCGACTAGACTCACTAGGTCACATGGTCCCCCTATATCTCCCAGTTCGCATTGCATAGGCTCTCCTAGATTCGGGCATTGGGCAGCGATGTGCCCCAATTCGCCACAGGCATAACATCGGTACCCCGTTCGGGGCAGCCCCCTATTTTTCGGGCTGCTGGGCTTTATCTCCCGAGTCTTTCTCCCCCAGTCCTCAAGTCTCTCCGGGACTGCCGGAGGCTCTTCCACCTCCTTCCTCCCCTCCCTTGTCCGGCCGGGCACTAGGGGAAACCGGGGCCTCAGCGCAGAGAGTGGTCTCCGATTCTGGCGCCTTCCTTCCCCGGTGGTCCGAGAAAGTTCTTGGGCTGCTAAGTGTCTCTCTACGAGGGCAACTAGTTCATCATACGAGGAGGGATCATTTTGGCGGGCCCACCTTCGTATGTCCGGAGGCAACCCCCTCATGTACCTGTCCAACACTAGGATTTCCACTACCTTCTCCGGTCCATGGGTCTCGGGGCGGAGCCACTTCCGGGCGAGGTGGATCAAGTCAAATAGCTGGGACCTTGGCGCTTTGTCGTCCCGGTACTTCCACTCGTGGAAACGCTGGGCCCTTATGGCCGGTGTCACGCCTGACCTCGCCAGGATTTCCGCCTTCAGCTGGGGGTAATCCATAGCTGCTTCTGTGGTCATATCGAAATAGGCCTTCTGAGCCTCCCCACACAGAAATGGAGCCAGGATGCAAGCCCACTGGTCTTGGGGCCAGGTCTCCCGCAGTGCCGTCCTCTCGAATGCTAGGAGATAGGCCTCTATATCGTCATCCATTGTCATCTTCTGTAAATAGTTGCTTGCCCGCAGTGGCCGGGTCCCCTGGGGCCCGTGCGTCAGCGTGGTCAGGGCTTTCAACTGGTTCACTACTTCATTCAGAGTGACGCGATCTTGGGCCGCCTGGTTCATCAGCAAGTGGTTTGTCTCCTGTTGGACGCGTACTGACTCTTGCTGGGCCGCCATCTGTACTCTGGTAGCCTCTTGTTGGGCTGCAGTGGCCTGTATCAACGCCTTCACTATGTCCTCCATTTTTTTCTATTTTTTTCTTTTGGATATATAATTTTTGTGTGTGTGTGATTTACCTTGCCCTGAGATGGCTTGCCACAGAGCCTCACTCTATCCCACTCCTGACACCACGTGTGGCAAAGTACCTGCTTCTCCTCAGCAAGCTAAGTCCTTTTTAGCCGTGGAGACACAGGCTTGGCAAAGCAAATCCTCTTAGGGAGCACAGGGTCTGGCTGTTCCTTCCCTCAGTCAGTCCCTTGCTCTTGTTTTTCTCCCCTTCGGGGTACAGAGTGCAGCCTTCCTTGCCGGAAGGGTTCAGAGCCTGCTGCAGCTAGCTTGCTGGCAGCTTCCCTGCTTCTCTCACCCCCTTCCCCCCCCCCTCCACGCCAGGGAGGGTTTAAAAAGGTCTCCAGCAGTTGGAGCCAGCTGAACCTAATTAGTTCCCTGGTAACCCTTTTCCCAGCTGAACCTTATTTCCCCCTGGTTATCTCTCCTCAGTGGATTGGGAGAGGTCTTTTAACCCCCTGGGACTACTTACTACCCCCCCCCCCCNCACATGCTTCCATATCCATATATTTGAGGGGCACAGACGCTTCCTCCGTTTCCTAGTGGGACAGGACCACTACCAATTTACGGTCCTCCCGTTTGGCCTGTCCACCGCGCCCAGGGTATTCACAAAGTGTATGGCTGTAGTGGCGGCCTACCTCAGACGCTGAGGGGTACAGATATTCCCCTACCTCGACAACTGGCTGCTTAAGGGCAGCTCACGGTCCCAGGTACAGAACCACGTGGACCTGCTCTTGGCTACATGTACCAACCTAGGCCTCCTAGTAAACGAGGCCAGGTCAACATTGGTCCCGGTGCAGCGCATAGAATTCATAGGCGCTCTCCTGGATGCCTCCAAGGCCACAGCCTCCCTTCCCCTGGACAGGTTCCGGACCCTGAAGGGGCTTATAGCCTCGGTCACAGAGTTCCCCGTCACCACGGCCAGGGCATGCCTGCGGCTCCTGGGCCACATGGCGGCGTGCACGTACGTGGTCCGCCACGCCAGGCTTTGGATGAGGCCCCTCCAACTCTGGTTGGCCTCAGAGTTCTCCCAGGCCTGGGACAAACTGGACAAGGTCCTCTCGGTACCGGCACGGGTGATCGCCACGCTACAATGGTGATCCTGTCCGGCCAATATGCTCCAGGGAATTCCCTTCCGGGACCCGACCCCGTCACTAGACCTAGTCTCCGACGCGTCGGACCTGGGCTGGGGGGCCCACATAGGGAACTCACAGACCCAAGGGATGTGGTCAGCCGTGGAGCTGTCCCTTCACATACACGTCAGGGAACTCAGGGCGATACGCTTAGCCTGTGTGGCGTTCAGCTCACAGCTGCGTGGCAAGGTGGTCAGAGTACTCACGGACAACACCGCCGCGATGTTTTACATCAACAGGCAAGGTGGGACGAGGTCCTCGACCCTCTGCCTGGAAGCCCTCAGCCTCTGGGAGTTCTGTATAGCCCACAACATCTCCCTGAAGGCTTTCCACCTACCGGGAGTCCACAACGCACAAGCCGACCGCTTGAGCAGGGTTTTCTCCTCCCAACACGAGTGGTCGCTCTACACAGAGGTCACTCACCAGCTCTTCCGAGCGTGGGGCTCTCCCCAAGTAGACCTGTTTGCGACCCGTCAGAACCGCCGTTGCCCCAGGTTCTGTTCCAGAGGTGGGGTGGGGAGGAGCGCGATCTCAGATGCCTTCCTCCTGTCATGGTCGGGTCAACTCCTTTATGCCTTTCCCCCGTTTCCCCTCATTGGCAAGGTCCTGGAGAAAGTGAAAACGGACAAGGCACGCGTCCTCCTGATCGCCCCAGCTTGGTCCCGGCAACATTGGTACGGGACCCTCCTGGGCTTGCTCGTGGCCCCTCCGTGGCCGTTGCCACTCCGCCCAGACCTACTCTCCCAGGACCAGGGCCACCTCCTCCACCCCAATCTGGCCACCCTCTATTTGACAGCGTGGCTGATCAATGGCTAGATGCGGAGGAGAGAAGGTGTTCGGAAGGGGTCAGGCGTGTCCTCCTTGAAAGTAGAAAGCCATCCACGCGCCGAGCCTACCTGGCGAAGTGGTCCAGGTTCTCCAGGTGGGCGGGCGAGCGGGTTACTTCCCCAATGTCTGCCCCGCTCCAACTTATCCTTGAGTACCTTCTTCACCTTAGAACTCAAGGCCTGGCCCCTTCCTCCGTCAGGGTGCACCTGGCGGCTATTTCGGCATTCCATCCGCCGGTCCAGGGCTGCTCGGTTTTCTCCCATGCCATGACTGGGCGTTTCCTCAAAGGGATAGGCCGGTCCTTTCCTTATGCTAGAACCCCTGTCCCTCAGTGGGATCTAAATTTGGTGTTATCCTGCCTCACGGGGCCCCCGTTGGAACCCCTGGCCACATGCTCATGGTCTCACCTTTCATGGAAGGTGGCCTTCCTCATGGCCATCACGTCAGCCCGGCGGGTCTCGGAGCTCATGGCCCTGACCTGTGACCCCCCCTTACACAGTCTTTCACAAGGGCAAGGTTCAGCTCCGCCCACACCCGGCATTCCTCCCTAAGGTGGTCTCCACTTTTCACATGGGCCAGGACATATTCCTGCCTATCCTCTGCCCCAAACCTCATGCCTCTAACGAGGAACGTCACCTCCATATGCTCGATGTGCGAAGAGCACTGGCTTTTTATCTGGATCGGACTAAGCCATTTCGCAGCTCTTCGCAACTCTTTGTTGCTTCAGCCGAGCGCATGAGGGGTCAACCGATCTCCACCAAGAGGCTTTCCCGGTGGATTACATCGTGCATCTACACATGCTACGACCTAGCAGACGTTCCCGCACCACCTATCGTAAGGGCTCACTCGACAAGGGCGCAGGCCTCGTCGTCGGCCTTTGTGGCCCATGTCCCTATCCAGGACATCTGTAGAGCCGCTACCTGGTCCTCAGTACACACGTTCACGTCGCACTATGCAATCGTCTCCCATGCCAGGGATGACGCTGTTTTCGGTAGGGCCGTGCTTCAGCCAGGGAATGTGTGAACTCCTACCCACCTCCATCAGACATAGCTTGCAATCACCTACTGTGGAATACACATGAGCAAGCATTCGAAGAAGAAAGGACAGTTACCTGTTCCATAACTGGCATTCTTCGAGATGTGTTGCTCATGTTTATTCCACATCCCGCCCTACTTCCCCTCTGTCGGAGTTGGTCCGGCAAGAAGGAATCGAGGGTGGGGGGAGTGCGCGGCTCCCCTTATAGCGCGTTATAGAGGCGCCACTCCAGGGGTCGCAGCAGCGCTTCCCCTACGGGTACTGCTGAGGGAAAAACTTCCGGCACTGGTGCACGTGGTGAGCACGCACACCTACTGTGGAATACACATGAGCAACACATCTCAAAGAACGCCAGTTACGGAACAGGTAAGTGTCCTTTACGAGGTTACCGTCAAGGCTTTGCCTGTGAAGTACACTGTGAACCAGGTTGTTATGAACTGAAAAGCAGTGAAAAAAGTATGGGATGGAAGAAACGTTATAGGATGCAAGAAAGAGAATTGTGGGAAATCGCCCCAAGCTCCCATAATTCCCTGAATGTAGTGCTGGTATCCCACAATACACTGGCATAGTGTTCCACATGGCAGCATGCAGGACGATGGCACAGGGAACAATAGGATGCCTAGCCATGGTGTGCCATGTCTTTTGATGACACAACCTCGTGCGGTGAGGATGTGCTGCGTCAGCCAAAGCAGCCACATGCGTATACTCTGTTGACGTAGCGACGTCAGCAGATGTATGGCCGCAAAAGTCCTGCTACAAAACTTTCTAGTGTAGACGTGGCCTGAGAAGTGCTGCTTGCATGTCCTTTGCTGCTGAGTGCTCTGTGCCCATTCCTTCTTAGGGAGCAGAGAACAGCCCTAATAAATGTGTTCCTGAAACACCCATCTCTCTAAATATAGCATATAACTCTCCAGTACTGCGACTGCAATCAACAGTGACTGCTGAAAATCAGCCTATTATGAACAATACTGGCCATTTCAGAAGGATCTTGTAAGATCTTGGGTTTTCCTTTGCGCTCATGAATTAATAGGATCTTTGCCCGTTCCCTAATTTTTTATGGTAAGAAAAGAATGGGAGCAATTAAGACTGAGACCAGAAATGAATAATGATCCCTTTGCCTAAGGAATAAACACCAGTAGCCCTCGGAGCTGTATTTCTCTTTTAAGCTAATCCTCCCCTCTTCTACACATGATGTTTCTGGCTTTCATTTGTCTTGGCAGGAAATTCATCTCTTCTCTTCCCTTTCCCACCCCCTCCTTTCTCTGTTGCCAGATGCTGTTCTTCCCTGCCTCACTTCTCATCCTGCTAAAGTTGGGGTAAGCTAATCTAACGCATGCTGCACAGTGTCTGGGGGGACGGGGTGGAGACAACGATTTAAAGCAAGCATCTTAACGATTTCCAGAACTTCACCTTGAGAAAGGAGCCCAGATGTAAGTTGTGAGCCAAAAATGAAGCTGTAAGGTAAACAAAACTCCTTTGCTCCTGTTTGTACGGGGGCTATTTATCTGCTGAAGGGCAGTGGCAAACGCAACTCTGGGTAAACTGGGTCTACAAACAGCTTTGGAAACAGAGGAACTGATGCATTTAAGAGTTTGCTGTTTGATATAATGAATCTCACAAAGATCCAGCCCTAAAAACAGACGGGGAGGATTTCGTTGTAAAGAGGAGAGAGGTTGTAAATTTCATTTGGAGGGAAAGATTTGCTCACATTCATCAAACTGAAGTTTGCAGTGGATACTTAGCACTTCTGCTTTTAAAACTTCCAGGGGCTATTCAGTTACAGACTAATTAAAGCCTTAGTGCTTCTTGCCCAGTGTGCTTTGGAGTTCGGGGGGATGTGCAAGGAGAGCTTTTCAGACAGCAAGGCACTGTACTGGGCTGGATGTGAGAGCTGTGCTGCCAGTTAGCTGCTTGGAGTTTATTCTCACCCAATTTTATATCTGCTGGACAAAAATGAGCATCACCGATCTCGGTGAATATGAGAGGGCAAATGGGAATTTCTTCTGATGTCTCTTTCTATGCTGCAGGGCTAATGGGGGCTGGAGGGCAGTGCAGACTATTATGGGGTGAACAGAGGCATAGATATTAAGGCAACAAGGTACCCTTAGATTATCTGGTCTGAATCTTTTGTATATCACAGGTGACAGAACCTCACCCAGTGATTCCTGCAGCGATCCCAATAGCTTGGATAAAATGGGTATGCTTAATGCGCAACCTCTCATGTGGGTAAAGGGGCATACACTGTGGTCAAGCTATAACAGGACTGAAGTGTTGTGTTCCAGGATGCGGGTTAATGGAGGTCAGGTGGGTTAGGTCACCGGTGTATCCTTACTGGGGTTACCAAAGGTTTAGGTGGGCAGGACCTATGCACTAGCCCTTACAGAGCTGCTGGGGTTCATGGAGGCAGGCACCATAGTGCAGTCTGTTACAGGGTTAACAGCAAATGGGGCAGGCCCTGGCAGGAAAGCTGTTTTTCAACTCTAGTGTTGCATTCCTTGTTACAATGAGTGCCTGACCGTGTTCTGTCTAGTTCAGATTGCTCAAGAGTTTCCATTGTAACCCCCTATTTTCACATGCAGATAATTGGGACTGTATACAGAGTCTGCTGCAGCTGGCCCCAAATCTATCCTTGTTCTTTTCCCACCCTCCTCTCCATAGTCTGTGCACCCTCCAGTTATGCAGCAAGTGCATGACTAACATCTGTCACATGTGGTTCATTCTGTCTCTCAGCCTCTTCCCAGGGGAAGTGTGGGTGCAGTGGAGTGTTTTGGTTTGGTAGGGTGCTTTTATTATTCTTATATGCACATGTTGCTCTGTGTTTTCATTAGCAAAGGCAGGTTGGAGCCGTGTGTCTTGCGCTGGGGAGGTTAGTGATGATCCTTAGCTCCTGGAGGAGTTCATTTCTCCAGTCTTAGACCATCCCCAAAGAAAGCTCTGTCTCATGCACAGACGAGCTCTACCCTTGCAGTGGCCCGCAGGGGCCTTGGGGAGAAGGAAGGTGGCTTCTACAGGGTAGAAGTTTCTCTCTGGTGGCTTTAAAGGTTATAAGTAGAGGAATCTTCACTGGGAAGTACATCTGGGGCAGCATGATGGAGTCAAGAGGGTATCAGGATGGACATTGACTGGCCAGATCTGAGTAGTGGGTCAATGGAGAGACAGGCAGCAGAGGTGGATGTGATAGTAGTGTACCATTGTGTCATTGATTCTCTTTAGGGTGAATGGCTGGTCTACACTAGTGGAACCACCATTGCTAGAACAGGTGAAAAATTCTCTAGCCTGGTGCAGTCCACTGGCTCCCGAGGCCAAAATGCCCTTCCCATCCCAGTGTGCTCCACTGGTTTCTGGGCCCAGTGCACAATGTATCCTCGCTGCATAGCCCAATATCTCCCTTCTGTTTTGGGCAACCAAGTTCCTCTAAAGTAATGTGCGATTTCTCAAGGAGCTGACTCAGGAGATATCTGAGCCATTAGCAATTATCTTTGAAAACTCATGGAAGATGGGAGAGATTCCAGAGGACTGGAAATGGGCAAATATAGTGCCAATCTATAAAAAGGGGAATAAGGACAACCCGGGGACCAGTCAGCTTAACTTCAGTACCCGGAAAGATAATGGAGCAAATAATCAAGCATTCAATTTGCAAACACCTAGAAGATAATAAGGTGATAAGTAATAGTCAGCATGGATTTGTCAAAAACAAATCATGTCAAACCAACCTAATAGTTTTCTTTGACAGGGTAACAAGCCTTGTGGATAGGGGGAAAGTGGTATACATTGTATATCTTGACTTTAGTAAGGCTTTTGATACTGTCTCACATGACCTTCTCAAAAATAAACTAGGGAAATACAACCTACATCAGTGGTTGTCAACCTGTGGCCCGTGGGATGCTTGTGGCCCAATCAGTACACAGCTGCAGCCCATGTGACATCCTCAGGGCCATACAGGTAGTATTGGATGCGGCCCACAATGATAAATAGGTTGAGAACTACTGACCTAGATGGAGCTATTATAAGGTGGGTGCAAAACTGGTTGGAAAACCGATCCCAGGGAGTAATTATCTGTGGTTCAGAGTCAAGCTGGAAGGGCATATCGAATGGGGTCCCGCGGGGATCCGTCTGTTCAATATCTTCATCAGTGATTTAGATAATGGCATAGAGAGAACACTTATAAAGTTTGTGGACAATACTAAGCTGGGAGGGGTTGAAAGTGCTTTGGAGGATAGGATTAAAATTCAAAATGATCTGGACAAACTGGAGAAATGGTCTGAAGTCAATAGGATGAAATTCAATAAGGACAAATGCAAAGTACTCCATTTAGGAAGGAACAAAGTTGCACACATACAAATAGAAGAAGCCTGGAAATGTAACAAAGTGGCGATGAGGATGGGATTCCTGTGCTGCCCCAGCAACAGAAGGAAGTAGAAGTCAAGGTACAAAAAAACAAAACAAAACAAAACAAATTTTTTGCTGTTGGAAGGGGGTGAGACCTGGCTTGTTTGCACTGACTGTGCAACCTGAAACTAAAACCATGGCTACACTTACAGGGCCGCTGGAACCTTTTGGGGAGACTATAATGCAATGGCATGTATATACTGAGCTTTCTGTTATTGCAAATGACATTACAGAAGAGAAGAAGGTGCCAATATTCTTAAGTGTTGTAGGGGCTAAGACCTACTCCCTGCTACGCAGCTTACACCACCCTGTTAAGCCTGAGACCAAATCTTACAGTGACATTGTGGAAATCCTGGGGTCCCATTTTTCTCCAAAACCACTGGTAATTGCTGAAAGATATAGGTTCCACAAAAGAGACCAAAAAGAAGATGAAACAGTTGTACAATTTGTAGCAACTTTGAAAAGGCTTGCGGAACACTGTGAATTTAAGGAGATATTAAATGACGCCCTACGTGACAGGTTAGTGTGTGGCCTGCAGAGTAAAGCTATACGGAAGCGCCTATTGACAGAGGCTCAACTTACCTTACAGAAGGCTGCTGATATTGCGGTCTCCATGGAACTGGCTACAAAGGAGGCACAATACATTGGTGCGCCCCATGGGTGTATAAAGTGTCACAAGAACCTACCCACAAAACTGTGCGGAGTCAGGAATGTTACCGCGGTGGTAAGCCGGGTCACCATGCATCAGAATGCTTGTGTAAGGACCTGGTGTGTCGACACTGTGGCAAAAAGGGACACATTTTGTGTGCCTGTAAACAAAAGAAAAAGAGGCCTGTGGTGTGGCCTACCAAAAAGGGAAACCTGCATACCCTAAAGCAGACCCAGGATGACCATAACATCCACCCACCAATGGATTAACTGAAAGATTTGTGCTGACAATGAAACAAGCTTTGAAATTGGCAAAGGGACAATTATCCATTCAAAAGCGTCTGGACACCTTCTTGCTATCCTACAGAAACACACCTCATGCTACGACCAAGGCATCCCTGGCCTTTCTAATGATGGGACAACAGCTGCGCACTTGCTTTGATCTGCTGAAACCTTCTGAACCCCGACAAATTGTGCAAGGTCAGCAGCAAGATCAAGTCATCAGGCGTGCACCCAGAGCAAAAGATAGGACCTTTAGCCCAGGACAGCCGGTTTTGGCTTGGAATTATACTTCTGAAGCTAAATGGGTCCCTGCCACTGTCATCGCTCAAACAGGACCTGTTTCCTACACAGTCCAGACTGCAGAGGATCTCACCTGGCGGTGACATGTAGATCAGCTGTTGCCAGGTCATACCAGTCCTCAGGACACATCTTCAGTTGAGTTGCCTGACTTCACCACTTCTGTCGAGACACCGAATCAAGAGTCACCTGTTCCTGACTGTCCCCCTCCATTACTGCCGGCGGCTGAGATACCCCCCTGTCTGGAATGAGCTGATACCACATCCTCACCCATTTGCCCTACGAACCCGGAGCCCATTGTCAGGCCTGCGCCCAAGACACTTTCGGGTGCAACAACACCAGAAGTCCGCCGTAATCCACCTAGAGACAGAAGGCCTCCTCAATGGCTGGATCTTTAGCTAGGGCGAACCCATGATTACGGGGCAAAATAATCCCCGGGATTTAGCCGGGAATGGAGGCAGTCTACCCTCCTTCTCTAGTTTACTGTTTGTTTTATTTAGGGGATGTTCTCATTAAGGGGGGAGGAATATGTTGTATATTTGGTTGTCGTGGTAATAGAACCTTGTTGTTGCTATGGCAACTGAGTTAGATTATTAGGGGATAGCCCAGCCAGTTTTGGCTGGTTTGGTTAGTTCAGTGTGTGGCAATAAATGGCTGCTTTTAAGGTTTACAGCTCTCTGTATCTCAAGTGATTTCTTCCTAAAACTGCTGCCCCCAAGGATACAACAGAAATGACTGCCTAGGAAGGAGTACCGAGGAAAGGGATCTGGGGGTTATAGTGGATCACAAGCTAAATATGAGTAACAGTGTCACACTGTTGGGAAAAAAAAGTGAACATAATTCTGGGATGTATTAGCAGGACTATTGTAAGCAAGACACGTGAAGTAATTCTTCCACTCTACTCTGTGTTGCTAAGGCCTCAGCTGGAGTATTGTGTCCAGTTCCAGGTGCCACATTTCAGGAAAGATGTGGACAAAATGGAGAAAGTCCAGGGAAGAACAACAACAATGATTAAAGGCCTAGAAAACATGACCTATGGGGAAAGATTGAAAAAAATGGGTTTGTTTAGTCTGGAGAAGAGAAGATTGCGGGGGGGGGGAGGGGTGTGAGACGACATCATAACAGTTTTCAAGTACATAAAAACTTGTTACAAGGAGGAGGGTGAAAATTGTTCTTCTTAACTTCTGAGGATAGGACAAGAAGCAATGGGCTTAAATTGCAGCAAGGGAGGTTTAGGTTGAACATTAGGTAAAACTTCCTAACTGTTAGGGTAGTTAGGCACTGGAATAAATTGCCTAGGGAGGTTGTGGAATCTGTCACTGGAGGCTTTTAAGAACAGTTTAGAGAAACACCTGTCAGAGATGGTCTAGTTATTACGTAGTTCTGCCTTGAGGGCAGGGGACTGGACTAGATGACCTCTTGAGGTCCCTTCCAGTCCTTCACTTCTATGATTCTTCCCCTGCCATAAAAGAGAAATGACAATTCTGATTAGGCTAATACAAAAATGAGTATTTAAATAAAGGGATGCAGCTGGGCAGGATAACCACATTTATTACACTGCTCTGTCCAATAGTGACCGAGGGAGGATCTCCCATCTACTAACATCTTCCCTAATATTTACAGTTAGTTGCCAAGTTATCTTTATACATATCCCTTAATTCTGAAGTATAGAATTTTCTCCTTTGCTGTTTGGGAGGGAAAGTCCTAGGAAGGTAGTCTGGATATTCAGATTTGTAGTAGTTTATTTTATACTCTGAGTGACTCTGGTTGTGTTATGGAAACAAGCATCTCATTCCCATGCAATGCCACTTTGTGTGTCTACCTAGCTGTTTCGCTACCTCTAACTTGTTCAGAGAATCTTCTGGCTGTGCTAATGCTCCTCTTCAGTTGAATATGAGGAGGGGTTGTGGGCAGCCCTGATTTGTAGCTGGTTCTAGCTGAAAAAGACGTGATGTATTCCACTAAGGACTAGAGGCTTGCGGAGAATTGTGTTGTTCTGTTTCATAGATTAGCCTCCTACATCCAGTTTTTTGCAGTGTGATTATCATAAAAGGCAATTACACCAAATGTAAAGGCCTTTGTGGTATGTGTGTTATCACTGTTGATGGGTTGTTGTAATGTTTTGAGTGGGGAGTTCGGTTAAATAGCTTACTCAGATCACTGGCTGCTTTTCTCTGTGACAAATCCTGCCCCAGCAATCGTAAAAGCTGTCCCAGGAGATCCGCTATTACCTTTGTTAGAATCTCTGCATCCCTGTTTGATAATGACATAGGCGGACATGCATCGCATAGGGCCTTTGCGTGGCTTTGGCATTAACATTGTATGTGCTTCCCCCTGGGAAGCTAGTAAGTAGGTTGGTATTCCCAAAGCTATTTTATAAACATATTCAGCATGGTTTTTACTGGATATATTCAACCTTTTTGTATTAGTCACTGCTGAATCCATCTGATCTTGGGGCTTTACCTCTAGTCAGAATTTTAACGGCATTTCTAAGAGCCTCCTGTGTGATTTGCTCATAGAATAATTTTATTTTTGTGTTAGGGGTTAAGTAGCAAAGGGCCAGATTTTCAAAGGTATGTAGGCACCTAAAATGCAGATGGTCCCTAGTGGGGCTTGGAGCAGTATTTAAGCAGGCCAGGTGCCTAACTCTCCTTGATTCCCATGGGAGTCAGCAGCCTAACCTGCCCATGTGCTTTTTCAAATCTCACTAGGAACCATCAGCATCTTTAGGTGCCTCCATACCTTTGAAAATCTGGCCCAAAGTTTCCAATTGCCCTTTTTATGTCTCTATTCACTCAGAGGAGGAGAGTAGCTTTTGTAATAAACTTGAACTATTTGAAGAATGCCTTTAGTTTTAGTTATGAATTCCCTTGGTTCTGTTTAAAGATAGAATATCCAGTTGCTGGCTTGCTTTATTTTCGTAAGATTAGCTAGCAAATGCCACGATTTGCTGCTGTGCTCGAAATAGCTCTGCTGTTGGATCATATAACTATTTTGTGGCTTTTGAAAGACTGGGGAGTCAAGAGACTTTCTCAGGACATCCAGTCCCTTTAGCTTGTCCCTGCCAAGGTTCTCATAATAGTCTTTTTCCAATTTATATAATTTTTACAAGTCTCTTTAACTAACTAATTCAAACCCCCTATCAAACCAAAACATAAGAACATAAGAACGGCCATACTGAGTCAGACCAAAGGTCCATCTAGCCCAGTATCCTGTCTACTGACAGTGGCCAATGCCAGGTGCCCCAGAGGGAATGAACAGAACAGGTTATCATCAAGTGATCTATCCCCTGTCACCCATTCCCAGCTTCTGGCAAACAGAGGCTAGGGACACCATCCCTGTCCATCCTGGCTAATAGCCATTGATGGACCTGTCCTCCAGGAATTTATCTAGTTCCTTTTTTGAACGCTGTGATAGGCTTGACCACACACTATACCGCACCCCCCATTCTCCTCTGAGGAAGCGCATGAGAAAACGAGTGAACCGTTCATGAAAGCTGCTAATCATTTTGCTCAATGAATGACTGGAAGATGCTCTGGGCTAGATCACAAACTGCTTCTAAGTCCACCAGCGAGGCACCACGGACATTCTCAAGAGCACTGCTCAGCTAGGTGCCCAAGGTTTCACTGGCAGTCATGCACTAAGCCACCTTAGATCTAGGCCCTGGCAGGATTCTCAAACGAAGCGTTTCCCCTGCCTATCTTGCCAGCAGGGCCCAATCCTGCAGGCATAATCAAAGCATGCCTAAGACTGATACCTGTCATAAAAGACAGCTGGGGCAGAGCAGGTGAGGTGTGTGCCCAAACTTAGAGGTTAGGCCACTTACTAGGCTTTGAGAGATGGAAGTTCAAGACCCTGTAAAAATAATTAAACATTTGTTGGAGCAAAGTGGAACTGCTCCAGCAGGAGAGATCGAGAGAGACGTTCCATGGTATACTCTGTAGCCTGGTGGTCAGGGCACTCCCCTGGGAGGGGAAGAACCTGCATTTAAGTCCCACCTGCAAAGCAGGGACATGAAAGCAGGTCTCCCAAGTCCCAGGTGAGCTGAGGTTTTCACTTAGCATGGTGGCTGGAGGTTTACTGTTGTGGGCTTAGCCCTCAGACACTGTGGTGTTGAGGGTAGTGTTGAATCTGTATAGAACAGACTCTTTGAGCAATTTATTTTTAATTAACTATTTCACAGTATTTTTTTCCATCACAGTTTTTAACTCAAGATGTTTTGATTTCTTTTTCTTTTAACTGAATATTTTAACCCCTTTTGGGGAAGCATTATTATTGACTGTGACCTCTGTTCTGGCAAGGGATGTTTTTCTGTATGGCTGATGATGACACTGTTTCCATTCTGTGTATGTGTTCTAATTTTAACTCCATCTGCATCAAATTTTTGGGGTGGGGATTTCCTTCCAGGTTAGTGACATGCCTTGGGATCAAGGCAGGGAGAAGCTGAGGCACCCTATGGAGCCACTGACTTCCCTACAGCAATGGAACCAGGTGAGCAAGCAGGTGCTATAGAGCACAGGGATCCATGGGGAGGCAGGGATCAAGGAACCAGGAGAGTTAGGAGCTTTCCTGAGTCAGCTTCTGAGTCATTTTCCCACTACTCCTCAGGCTCCAACATCCCACACCTTGACTCCTGCTTCCCCGCACAGCACTGCATCCCTGTGAACTTCCTGAAGTCCACAGGACCTGCTGCAGACTTTAGTAGGCCTGTGCATAAGCCCAATGTAGACACTACACAGATCCACAGCAGCTCCTGCTCCTTGATATCTGGGACTGGGAGTAGGAATAATGGTATGGAACTGGGGGAGCTTTAGGCAGGGGCTAGACAACTCAAGGAAGATGGGGGTGAGCCATGGAAACAGGAGAACTAGCCTGGCCAAGAAAAGGCTGTAGCGCCTAGGAGCTCTGCAGGTGTGCTGAGCTGAGGCTAGGAGGGAGAATCTGGGAGTTTAGGATATATGCGGGGTTAGAAGTGTTCCTGAGGCCAGAGGACATCCATGTGGCTGCCTATACGGGGCTGTATACTGCTGATGACTGCCGTTTCCTACAATTCCCCTTTTCACACAGCGGCATGTTGTAAGGGGGCTCTTCAGAATGGAGTATTCCATGCTTCAACCTCATCCCAGTGCCAGGGAAACAGATTGAGGTGCTTTGACAGAGTACGGTTTCTGCACAGGGAAATAGCACCTCATCAGTCTATCCGAGTTCTTCGAACCTGGACATAAAATAGTAGATCAAGGAGAACTGGGTGACGTTATTTATTTGGACTTTCAAAAAAACCCTGACAAAGTGTCTCACAAAAGACCAAGGACAGGGCTGGCTCCAGCCTTTTTGCCGCCCCAAGCGGCGAAGCGGGAAAAAAAAAAAAAGATAAAGCCGCGATTGGTGGCACTTGGTGGCAGCTCTACTGCACCCAGGGCCGGCGCAACCTATTAGGCGACCTAGGCGGTCGCCTAGGGCGCGGCTATTTTGGGGGCGCCGGCACCACAGCCGCCCGTTCAAATTTGGGGGCGGGACCTTCCGCCACCTAGGGCGCCGGAAGAGCTGGCGCCGCTACTGACTGCACCGCTTCATTCTTCGGCGGCAATTCGGCGGTGGGTCCTTCGCTCCGAGAGGGACTGAGGGACCCGCCGCCGAAGACCCGAACATGCCGCCCCTTTCCATTGGCCGCCCCAAGCACCTGCTTCCTTCGCTGGTGCCTGGAGCTGGCCCTAGCCAAGGAGATGGAGCAGTCTTGAGGAGAGAGGCAAAGTACCGTCATGCATCTGGAACAGGTTAAGAGATAGAAAATAAAGACTAAGAAATGGGAGAAGGAGACAGATTTGGGGACAAAGCAAGGGGAACAAAAAGTTGAACACCGTGAAATGTCTTTGTTGCTTGCATTTCCTTTTTTAAAATGTAGAAAATTCCTTACAAAGTAGCTACATTAAAAGAAATGCAAAGTAAGGCCTGAAAAGTCAGGAAATGACAAAGTTACAATTGCCTGTGAAATCTTAATCCTGCCTCCTTGTGAGTTTGCCTTAGGATACAGCTTTTTTTAATTAACATGATCACATGGTCTTAAAATGAAAAGCCTGATCATAATGCTCTCTGAACATTTTGCCATAATCTAATTGTGGTTCAATAAACATTTTTTCAACCTTCTTGTGCACTTTAGCAGCTTCAGGAATTGAAGTGAATTCCTCTGCACAGAAACAAGGGGCATTGCTACTGACTTCAATGTTTGGAGTAATCCCCAGTAAACCTTCAATTCCCCACTAATTCCCCAGCCCAATATTTGCTGCCTTCTGGCAACCAACCGATTCATAGATTCCAAGGCCAGAAGGGACCATTGTGATCATCTAATCTGACCTGTGTAACGCAGGCCGCAGAACTTCCCTGAAAAAATTCCTAGAGCATATTTTGCAGAAAAACATCTAATCTTAATTTAAAATTGCCAGGGATGGAAAATCCGCCGTGACTCTTGGTAAGTTGTTCAGTGTAACCAACTCTTGCAATTTTATTTGAGTTATGAGATATTTGGTGTTTTTCTTAAAGCCATAGCTCCTGGAGCCATGTGATTACATGGGAATCTCAACTTTCATTTTTTTTAAATTGAAGTTTCTAGTCCTCATGGTTTCAGAGAAGCCTGAAAATGTAACACCTAAATGCTCAACCTCCCCTCCCCCCAAAATAACCCAAAACTTATTATTTTAAAAATCTGACAATTTTAAGCCAATCTCTATTTTGGGGGCCAGACTCATGAATTTTCAATACTTGGGTTTGGCCGTATTGTAACATCTTGTCTATATTTGGATCACAAATATGAGCCAACAATGTGATGCAGTTGCAAATAAGGCGGTTTGTATCTGGCAGCTGCAATGCATTTATTGTGAAAGAATTTGCACATACAGGTCCTGATGCTACGGGGGTGATCAGTGCACATGTGAGGGACCCCACTGAACTCCAGGTGCAAATTTTAACAGTAAGGGTAAAAAAACAACAACATTTGAACGACTGGCCTGGGGATGGGACGGACTTGCTGTCATGTGGAGTCTTTCAATCAAGATTGGTTGTAGCTTTCTAAAAGATACGCTTCAACTCAGTGTTCCTCAGTGGCTGGGGCACGACCCACAAGTGACCAGGAAAGGCAATCAAGGGGGTTGTGAGGTGCAGGAAATTATTATAATTATAAAGCAAAGAAAATAAAATTTCCAGATTAACTTTGGAGCAGCCTAAACATTAAAAACCTATCTCGCTCCCCCGACTACCTGCAAATAAGGCCCTTCAAGACCAAATATTCTCTGTCAAGCTCTCAACATACACAGGCTAGAATTGTTCTCGTTGATACATTTTTACTCTGACTTTTATAGTAAATATAAGCAGGGGAGTGGGGCTTGCAAACATTTTTGACTTCCAGTAAGGGGTCGCCAACCTGGAGAGGTTGAGAAACACTGCTCTATCTTAACCACAGGACTCTGGCTTGTGCTGTGCAAGAGGTCAGACTAGCTGATTATAATGTCCCTCCTGGCCTTAAAATCCTTGACTCTGTGAAAATCAGGCTCTATAGAGGCACCGGAGTCTGGCCATGCACAACCCACTGCTGGATTGGGACCATATCTAGTATCATCTCTCATATTCTTTCTATCCAAGTCTTTTGAGTGCAATTTTAGAGTAAGCCCACAATGGCCCTATGTTACTACATGAATATTTTTCTTGAAAAAGCCTCATCTTAGCCATGTGGGTCTGTCACAAATCTAGTCACATGGCACTTATGCTCTTTCTCGTGTCTTTAGATTGTATCACTAGTGACTGTACCCAAATATTCCAGTGAACGGGGATGATCAGTTTGTCACACTTGTAAATAGCTCCTCCCTCAGTAGTTATTTTTGCATGCCCAGTCGGCTTGCTGTGAACATGACCCCATCCCTCAGTACTCAGCCCCGCACGCTCAGCAGACAGCATCTAAATACATTCTCTTGGATCACTTCAGCCATTGTTACCCTGACACAGGATGGAGCATTTCAGCTTTCTTGACAAGTGGAAGTTCAGTGTTTTGGAAGACATGTTGGTTGCAAATATAGCACGAGCTATTTGCTTATCTTTGTAGTTTTTGAATCAGTCACAGTAAGGATGCTAATGATGCCAGTGCTGCAGAATCATTAATGCTGCTAGTGCTGCTGTTCTTGGAGCTCCAGTGTTAGCTGCATGAGCAGACGGTGCAGCTTGCTGATTCAGCAGACCGCCATGTTATGCATAAAGAAAGACCACAGGCTTGGTTTGATGGCGAAGTTGCTCAGCCAGGTTTATTGTCAGCAAAGCATGGTACTAGCGCCCTGTCCAACAGGTCACAGGGACACTAACACATGTATGCCCATGACAAGCTAAAGCTCCATCAACATAACAGGATGCTGTCCCCTCAGCCAATCCAAAGATACCCCTCCTATGACTTGCCCTTTTGTACATTGATACAAACAAGTTACATGTTATGCTCCTGATGTTAGTTACCTCCCTTCTCCTTGTACCTGCTAGTTCAGGAGTTCTCAACCTTTTTCTTTCCGAGGCCCCCGCAACATGCTATAAAAATTCCAAGGTCCACCTGTACCATAACTGGTTTTCTGCATATACAAGCTACATTGCTCAGGGTTCGGCTTCAGCCCCGGGTGGCGGGGCTCAGGGCCCTGAGTTTCAGCCCCATGCAGTGGGGCTTCAGCTTTCTATACTGGGCCCCAGCAACTCTAATGCTGGTCCTGCTTGGCAGCCCCCAGGTTGAGAACCACTGCACTAGTCAAACAAAACATCCTCATCCCTTATCCTGTTATTCTATCCGTCTCTTATGAGGGATCGGTGTGTTCCTCTACAATTTCCTGGGAATTTGTTTATGTAATTACTTGAGAGATCTGTGTGTCTTTGTACCATCCTCTCTGGTCAGGAATGTGCTTACTTGGTTAGCCAATACTTGGTGTGTTACTATTCTGCCAAGGCCAGGCCTACTTTGGTTTGCAGCCTTTGGTTCACACTGTTAGTTATGTCTAGGGCTTCAGCAAGGCCTACATTCTGGACTTGTCTTTTTTGGCCCAGATAAGCTTTAAGTGTGAAATTGCTTAGTAGAGGAAACCTCTGTGTAAAATAGAAAATTCTACTAACAATTAAGAAACAAATTAAAGTGATTTAAGACTATAAAACGGGAAGAAAGCAAAGGAATAATGTAAATAATCCATGTATTTAGATAATATCTATTTAAATGAAGAAAAATCTTGATTTAATAAAAAAATACGATTTTAAATTTAAAAACAAAACCAGGATTTGGATGCACCCTGATAGGAAAGTATTAAGATTGCACATCTCTAGGATGAGCCATTTCCTTCTCTACTCTACTATGTAGGAGGCATGGAGAGGGAGGAAGGAAGGGGAATGAATGGAGTGCAAGTCACTCAGGCAGTTGCAAGCTGTTTCTCAGCCTGTAGGAGGCTATTGCAAGCTGTCTTAAGTTAGAGCAGTGGTCCTCAACCTTTCCAGACTACTGTACCCCTTTCAGGAGTCTGATTTGTCTTGTGTGCCCCGAAGTTTTACCTCACTTAAAAATCACTTGCTTACAATACCAGACATAAAAATACAAAAGTGTCACAGCACGGTGCTACTGAAAAACGGCTGACTTTCTCATTTTTACCATATAATTATAAAATAAATCAATAGGAATATAAATATTGTACTTACATTTCAGTGTATAGTGTAGGGGTGGGCAAACAGCCTGCAGACCGGATGCGGCCCGTGAGCCATTTGGCCCTGCTCCATTGCTCCAGCCAGGGCCCTGGGTTGGGGGGGGGGCCCGCTCCGGCCAGGGCACTGCGCCTGAGCCTCTCCCCACGCCCCAACCCCCTGCCCCAGCTCTGATCCCCCTCCCATTCTCCAAACCCCTTGATCCCAGCCCAGAGCACCCTCCTGCACCCCAAACCTCTCATCCCTAGCCTCACCCCAGAGCCCACACCCCCAGCTGAAACCTGCACCACTTCCTGCACCCCTGCCCCAGCCCTGATTCCCCTCCCGCCCTCCGAACCTCTCGGTCCCAGCCCAGAGCACCTTCCTACACCCCAAACTCCTCATCCCCAGCCCCCCCCCAGAGCCCGCACCCCCTCCCGCACCCCAATTTTGTGAGCATTCATGGCCTGCCATACAATTTCTATTCTCCGATGTGGCCCTCGGGCCAAAAAGTTTGCCCACCCTGGTATAGTATATAGAGCAGCATAAACAAGTCTTTATCTGTATGAAATTTTAGTTTGTACTGACTTCGCTAGTGCTTTTTATGCAGCTTGCTGTAAAACTAGGCAAATATCTAGATGAGTTGATGTACCCCCTAGAGAGAGTTAATGTACCCCCTGCGAACCCCCAGGGGTACCTGTACCCCTGGTTGAGAACTACTGAGTTAACACAACCCTGAGGTGGCATCACGAAATGAATTCTCTTTGTGGCACAGCAGAACTCTGTACGCTAAGAGTAAATGTCACCTGGGCAGTAAAGCTCACAGGCACTACATACACTTGCCCAGTGTTCAAACACTGAGCCTAATACCCAACAGAACACCACAGTGTTAACAACCATTTCATTCCTTTTTATAGCCTCTTCACACTTGCACACAAGATACCACCTAAACCAATACGTCCCCTTTCCCCCTATCCATTGTTATATTTACAGGCTGCTCTCATGTCCACCCCATTACTGACAATTCCCAGGGCAAGAAGACCCCACTGCCCTGCTACTGACACAACCTACACAATTCTCTATTGAAATTATGCTGACTGCAAAGGCTGAGCTATTGCGAGGCAAACTTAACTCTGCGTTAACTAAGCTTTTTTGCAATTTAATTTCCATGGGTTTGTTTGTTTTTTTAAACAGAAAGAGAAATGTTTGTCTGTAGGAGTTTATGGTCATCTAGGCTTTGTCTATACCACAGACCTTACAGTGGCACAGCTGTACCGCTGCATCTGCGCCACTGTAAGTTCTCCTGTGTAGCTGCTCTATGCCAACGGGAGAGAGCTTGCCCGTCGGTGTAATTAAACCGCCCCCAATGAGTAGTAGTAGCTATGTTGACAGAAGATGCTCTCCTGCCGACATAGCGCTGTCCACACTGGTGTTTCTGTCGGTGAAACTTATGTTGCTCAGGGGTGTGTTTTTTCACACCCCTGACCGACAAAAGTTTTGTCGACAGAAGTGCTAGCATAAACAAAGCCTTAGACAGTTGCAGTTCTCACCTAGGTTTGCAGTTGATATGCTACTGTGGCTAGGTAATAATCAAAAGACCTACTTTTTATATGGTGCTTTTCACCAGTAGATCTCAAGGAGCTGTACATCCCATTTTACAGATGGGAAACTGAGGCACAGCGAAGTGCTGCTCCCCCATCCTGTGGTTTAGTTACAGTGGAATGGGGATATTGACTGTGCTTTGAAATGTTTGTAGGGTATAGTTGCTAACAGGGCCAACGAGAGAAATCTCATCCATGGTCCGTCACAAAACCTTATAACAGGTTGTTACAGTAACTGTCAGCAGGTGTGAGCAGGCTGGTGTGTCTCCTTCTCCACCCTCTGCCCACCATTCACCTCCAACACATCTGCCGCCTCCTCCCATTCCTGTCGCATGATGCCATTGGCTGGCCCTGCAGAACCCATTACACTGCTCTACAGCCAAAATGCTTCTGAAATAAATGTAGTCAAACTTTACTAATTCTGGGTCACTGAGAACGAAAATGATGCTTAAAATTGTTGATTGGCTCTAGTTTTCAAGATATGCTATTGGGTCAGTATATACGACCCTTGACTTGGGAATGGCGGAGGATAAGTGAGTTATAAAGGGAAGGGATCTCAATTTAAACCAGAAATGACTAAAATACATCTTTGACTGGATCTATGAATAAATCTATGACTGGGTTTGGACAGTACTTGCTTTTTAGGCAAAACAATGAATGATGCAATCTGAAGCTGGTATTGCGTCATACAGGATATGAATTGCATCATGTTATTCCTAGAAGTCATGGATAATGCAATCATAACGAAGCTTACATCACTCTGCTGAACAAATTGCCCTATATCAGCTCTAGAAAACATACAGTGTCGTGCTCTCTTATTTGTCAGTGTTTGATTTTGCAAAGGGACACATTTCTGTTTAGCCAAAGTGAGCAGAGATGCCTCGTACTTGTGTGAACAGTGCAGATAACTTCTGCTATGTTTGTGGTGAAGTGACTTTTGCATCACAAAAGCGCAGTATAACCACTATGGTTAAGAAAGCCTATCACCTTTATTTTGGCTGCAAAATTGGAGATCAGGACAAGAGGTGGGCCCCACACATATGCTGCAACACTTGTGCAACAAATCTTCGCCAGTGGTTGAACAGGAAAAGGAAATCTATGCCTTTTGCAGTGCCAATGATTTGGAGAGAGCCAACAGATCATACCAGCAATTGTTACTTCTGCATGGTGCCTCCAGTTGGGAAAGGTGTGTCAAAGAAGAAAAAGTGGACTGTGCATTATCCAAACATTCCATCAGCTATACGCCCAGTACCCCACGGAGAAGGACTGCCGGTTCCTGATGCACCAGAATCATTCTCACTTGAGTCAGACGAGGAAGAGGAAGAGGATGAAACTTCTGGTCCTGAACCATCAATGTCACAGGACCCACATTTTCTCCCATCCTCCTCCTCTGAACCACACCTCATAACACAAGGTGAACTGAATGACCTTGTCAGGGATTTGGAACTACCCAAGAGTAAGGCAGAGCTGTTGGGCTCCAGACTACAGCAGTGGAATCTCCTGGCAGGTGATGTTAGGGTTTCCATGTTCCGTGACCGTCAAAAGGATCTTGTCCCATTCTTCTTCATGGAAGGTGATCTTGTAGCCTGCAACAACATCGATGGTGTGATGGCAGCCCTCAACATCGTTCACGATCCAGATGAGTGGAGACTGTTCATTGATTCATCGAAGACGAGTCTTAAAGCTGTTTTACTGCATAATGGCAATGTTTTGCCATCAATTCCAGTTGGTCATGCAGTCCATATGAAGGAAACCTATGACAACATGAAACAACTTTTGAGGTGCATAAACTATGACCAACATCAGTGGCAGCTTTGTGGCGATTTGAAGGTTGTTGCTCTCTTGCTTGGTCTGCAGGCTGGATACACAAAGTACTGCTGTTTTCTCTGCGAATGGGATAGTCGTGCAAGAGATTCCCACTACATCAAGAAAGATTGGCCACTCCGACAGTCATTGGAGCCTGGGAGGAAAAGTGTTCAGCATCCACCACTTGTTGAATCAAGGAAGATTTTGTTACCACCCTTACACATCAAGCTGGGTCTGATGAAGAACTTTGTCAAGGCCATTGACAAAACACAAGCAGCTTTCAAGTACCTCCGTGGAAAATTTCCAAGGTTAAGTGAAGCTAAGATAAAGGAAGGTGTCTTTGTTGGTCCTCAGATTCGTGAACTTCTTCGAGATGATGCATTTGACCATGCACTGCGTGGCAAGGAAAAGACGGCATGGAAAGCCTTCCAGTTAGTGGCAATAAATTTTCTCGGAAACAACAAGGCACACAACTACAGGTTGTTGGTGGAAAACCTCCTCAAGGCATACAAAAGCCTTGGTTGCAACATGTCACTAAAGATACATTTTTTGCACTCTCATCTAGATTTTTTTCCACCGAACTGCGGAGCAGTGAGCGACGAGCACGGCGAGCGATTTCACCAGGACATTGCAACAATGGAGAAACGCTATCAGGGCAAATGGAGCCCATCAATGCTTGCAGACTATTGCTGGACAGTGACAAGAGATGCTCCATTTAATGAATACAAGAGACAAGCCAAGAAGCGCCGAGTAGACACTGAATAGGACTAAACTATGTACATAATAGTTTTTTGCCTTTTGTTTCATAATAAATTTTATTTATATAACCCTTTTGCTGATTTTTAAAGTGTTACATAAACAGGACAGGTGAAATATTATCATGTAAAGCAACCATAAACACATGAAAAGACCTAGGTTTACAATTTATGATTAAAACTCTACTATCTACACAATATACATAGACATAAAATGTAAAAACTTAAATATCTTAGAAACAGTAGCCAATCAGTTGTTTTAATTGTCATATCTGAATTCAGCACATCAAAATACATAATAAATATCACATTTTATCTCTGAAGCAGACGACTTCTCAAAAATTGTAGACCAGTGTTACCAGGTAAGAAGTTGCTCCTTGCTGTCTCCTGCCATGTGCTGCTGTGTACAATATCGCAGGCAGCAGCTCACTGGAGGCCTGCACCCTACCGTGGGTATGTAGCCGGAGCTGCACGCTGGGCCCCTCAATCCCATTACGCATCTTCAGCTGGCACTCTTGCCTCTGCTTCTGTCACACTTCCCCAGCCATGCCCCTAGCCCCTGCTCCCAACCTGCTCCCCTCCAAACTGGGTCCCCTCCCCTCCCCACACAGGGGGATGTGTATCTTAACTATTCATTTTCTGGATTGCAGATGTTTAAATTTATCTTCATACCCCAGATCCCAGCTCACATGGAGGGGCAGGGAGAGGGGCCGAGACAAGAGAAGTAGGGTCCCCAAGATCCCAGAGCACACAATGGGTGGAGGATGGCTCAGACCCCTACAGAAGGATAGGACTCCCCCTGAGCCCAGCACACACATGTAAGGGGTGAATTCAGGGCTGATAGGGCCCCCACTCCTAAACCTCCAACTTCCTCTGCTACCTCAAATTCACCAGCCCCTCCCATCTTCTCCCCTTCCCCTTCCCTGAGCCCCCAATCCCTCTTCCCACCCCTACCACACATTCCCATTATCCACCTCCTCATAATACCCCCTCCCTCACTGCAGACTGTGACCAAATGCACTCATGTATTCACACCCTACACACCATTGTAATAATCTCTAGCCAGGTGTCAGCAAACTTCATTGGCAATTACCTGTCCAGTGGCCATTCTTTGGCAAGGAAGGGGGCAGGAAAATATTGAGGTGTATTTTAGCAAACAACAGCATGGAACCTCTTTAACCAGGAGATGCCATAGGAAGGAACTTTATATAGGGGTAAACCTCAGGAAAATGCATTTCAAAGCGGGACTGGACTATAAAATTGAGAGGCAAAATACCCTTGGGATTCTCTCTCTCTCTCTTGCTCACTCTTTCACCTGAGAAGACAAAGGAAACAGCCCTTTGGGGGCAGATCCTGATTTAAGAATTTGGTCAGCTATGTTGCTGGAAATATGTGGTAAGAATTTTACTTTGAACCAAGTCTAGTTTGTTAAATTTAGTTACTAGAAAGCATTCAGAGTAGCAGCCGTGTTAGTCTGTATCCGCAAAAAGAACAGGAGTACTTGTGGCACCTTTAGAGACTAACAAATTTATTTGAGCATAAGCTTTCGTGGGCTACAGCCCACTTCATCAGACGCATGTAATGGAAAATACAGTAGGAAGATATATATATACACAGAGAACATGAAACATGTATGGTAACACCCATTGTTTCATGTTCTCTGTGTGTATATATATATCATCCTACTGTATTTTCCACTACATGCATCTGATGAAGTGGGCTGTAGCCCACGAAAGCTTATGCTCAAATAAATTTGTTAGTCTCTAAGGTGCCACAAGTACTCCTGTTCTTTTTACTAGAAAGCATTTATCTTTATTTCTTTTGTAACTGTTTCTAACTTTAATGCCTTGTACTCACTTAAAATCTATGTCTTTGTAGTTCAATAACCTTGTTTTATTCCTTAATTGAAACTAATCCAGCGTTGTGAATTGTTTGGGTAACTCCATTTAAAGTAGCAGACTGTTGTATATTCTTCCCTTACAGGGGCAACGGACCTAAAATATCTAAACTCTCCAGGAGAGGGCTGGACAATGCAGGACACATGTTTTGGGGGGAAATTCAGGACTGGGAGTGCATTGGGGTCACCCTGCAAGTGGTAACCAAGGCTGGTGGAAGCCAGAGTGTGACTGGTGTATTGCTGACAGGCTGCTGGGGTCAGAGTTGCTGGACCAGGGCTGTGGCTATTCACAGACACTCAGGATGTGACCTGTGAGCTAGCAAGCTGTTTGTGAGTGGCCCAGGTTGGGAGCTACAGCAGCAAAGCACTGTGAGGCACCCCAAGTTTCAGGGCAGGTGGTGACACAATCCTTCGTTAGTCTGGATTGCACCCCTGAATGAGAGACAGACCCAAACCCTTCTTCCCCTATTCCCACCTATTCTTGCGTCCCTGATCACCTTCCCCATCCAGGGACCATGTGCTTATGTAGTTTGTTTTCAAAACAGTTTAAACATTTTCTGAATATTCTGCTGTATTCAGATTACACTTCCCCAAAATAATAATTAAAAAAAAACTTTGGTGGAGGCGGATTGGAGCAATATGCTTACTCTTTTACTTCAGAATTCTGCCCAAACTGGATTTGAACTTACAGTGCCAGTGCTCAGATTCAATGAGCCGAATATAGCTCCTGTTACATAGAAGTAGTTTTCCAGATGGTTAGCCTCTCTCTCTGCATGTTCTCAGTGTAATCTGTTAGGCATGCGAATAGGCAAATAAGCCTTCCCAAGTATCTAAATGGAGAAGCAAACTCTTTTAATCTGATTTAATCAAAGGGGCTGGTGGTTGCCAGGCACTCTGGTGGGCAGTAGCGGCGCCAGCTTTGCCGGCGCCCTAGGCGGCGGCAGGTCCCGCCCCTGAAATCCCGCCCCCAACAGCGGCGGCGGAAGGTCCCGCCCCCAAATTTCTACGGGCGGCGGGGGCGCAGGTGCCCCCAAAATAGCAGTGCCCTAGGCGACTGCCTAGGTCGCCTAATGGGAGCGCCGGCCCTGCTGGTGGGGTAACCCTTGAGCAATGGAGACCCTGGAGTGAAGATCTGAGCCCTGGTTTGCTCACTATCTGTGAGCAAAAAAGGTTACCAGAATCTGTCAACTTTTTTAAAAAAAGTTTTTCCCTGGGTGCTGTATTTCAGGAACCCCTTGGTTAAATGCCCCCAAATTTGGATCACTGCCCTTACCTTGCACCTCTGTGAGGCATCCCAAATTTCAAGGCAATTTGATAACTGTACAGATTTTAGAGCATTTTTTAACTACAGCAGACCTGTTTCTTTGCTATAATAAAAAATAATAATGGCAATTAATAATAAAACAACACACTGCCAAAAAGAAGACAGTCCACTGCATATGCTTCTTCCTTTGGGAAGAGGATGAGAGAACAACCAACATGTGAGAAATGAACAGTCACATGGCTTAATGCTCTGCTGGAAGGTGCTCAATCTGTGGTATAAAAACATATATAGAAGAGAACTAAACTGGCCCTCTGCTGCACTCAGGATCAGGAATGCACAGCTTGGCTGGACCCAGAGATCTGGGCTTGTACTGTAGTGATACATGTGCCCCAGAAGCCAGAGTTAAGGCTGGCTGCAGAACCTCAGCTGGCCTACCACACTTCTGGGTGCTTCTCTTTGCAATCTGAACATCATTAATGTATTTTTTTGGGGTAGTTGGGGTTGAAAGTTTTTATACTGTTGTCAGATTTTTACCACTCCTCTCCCAAGCAAAACAGTTTTGATTTCCCACCGTCCATGTTTTCTCAATTATATTTCAGGGGAATTTTACCAAAGCTTCTATGTTGGGACAGAGCGTCAGAATGCAGCCTGTGCCCCTGCATAGCCTCTCAGAGCTGGAGAGAGCCTGTCTGCAAGAAATCGCCTTTTACCAGCTGCAAAAAAAGAACATGATCAGTGGTATCAGCCTTTCTAAAGGTAAGGAGAGGAGACATGCCTTATCTAAGGGCAATGGACTCCATCAGTGGTTCTCAACCAGGTCTCCGGGGCCCCCTGGGGGGCCACAAACAGGTTTCAGGGGGTCCACCAAGCAGGGCTGGCATTAGATTTACTGGGGCCCAGGGCAGAAAGCCGAAGCCCGGGGCCCCAAGCCCCGCCATCTAGGGCTGAAGCCAAAGCCTAAGCAATTTAGCTTTGTGAGTCCCCCGGGGCATGGGGCACTGAGCAATTTCCCTGCTTGCTACCCACTAACGTGTGCCCTCCTTTTATATGCAGAAAAACAATTGTTGTGGCACAGGTGGGCCGTGGAGTTTTTATAGCATGTTGGTGTGGCCTCAGAAAGAAAAAGGTTGAGAACCGCTGGACTATATAACTCTAGTCATTGTCATTATCTATTACTGCTGCTGTTTTTAATAATAATGATAATATATTGGTTGACATTTTGGACATCTCTGCACAATTGTTTCTTGGTTTTGAACCCAATTGTTACTGCTTTGGGTCACAGCCATCCTCACTGCATGAGCCCTGCTAATAGGACTTGCACTTCCTTTGGAGCATGGGAACATGACCTTGCCTGCTCTCTGCCTATGACATGATCCCTTTAATCTCACGCAGATGTAAACACTTCTGGCAGATTCTTCAAATGGGAACAAATTAATCCATGTTGGATGGGACAGATTCTCTCTGCTCTGCTTTGGAGAATCCTGGAGTTCGGCACAGAGTCTTGGTTCAGGAGATTGATGCTTAGTTAGACTTATTAAAATACACAACTAGGAAATGTCACTAATACGATTTGACAGATAAATATAGCAGATCCACAGAGACAGTTTCTCTGCATCTTGGCATAAATAGGAGCTACCAGACTAAATGAGACCAGACCAGGGCTCCAGCTACTCAAGTATCCTGCCTCCGACAGTGGCCAGTGAAAGCTGCTGCAGAGCAAGGTTCAACAAACTCTATGGTGGCAGCTGTGGAATAACCTGGTCGCTGGGAAAGTTTCCAATTACCAGAGGCTTCTAGCTTTCAGACCTTCCTTTGAAGCTCACAGCTTCCAACTGCCAACCACAGCACATAGTCCTTCAAACAAACAAACAAACAGACTGACAAACACTAGCTCAGCACACAGCAAGTAACCCCCAAACACAAACAAACACACACTACAGACAGTCACTTACCCCAAGGGTGCTGTATTTGCTCCTCCTTCACCTGGAGAACTCCCGTGCGAAACTCCCTGTTAGCAGCCCCTGTTCGCAAAAGCCAAGGTCATTGAGTCCAGCCCCCTGCCTTCACTAGCAGGACCAGGTACTGATTTTGCCCCAGATCCCTAAGTGGCCCCCTCAAGGATTAAAGTCACAACCCTGGGTTTAGCAGGCCAATGCTTACTGGACTGAGCTATCCCTCCCCCCTACAAGAAGTCACCAAGCCACCTCTCAGACCCTCACATTTTCAGTGAGGGGGGGTGGAAACCCAGAGGGACAAAGGGTTTCTGCCTTATGCAAAAGATATATAAAGGGGTGGAAGAGAACAGAGAGGAGAAGAGCCATCATGAAGAATTCCATAGCTATCACCTAAGCTGGAACAAGAGTTGTAACAGGGGAAAGAATTGTGCCCAGGCCTGGAAGGTGTCCAGTTTGAGGAAAAAACTTACTAAAGCATCTCTGAGGGTGAGATTATCTGTATTCAGTTTGATTAGACATAGATTTGTGCATTTTATTTTATTTTGCTTGGTGACTTACTTTGTTTTGTCTGTTACTACTTGAAACCACTTAAATCCTACTTTCTGTATTTAATAAAATTACTTTTTACTTAGTAATTAACTCAGAGTATGTATTAATACCTGGGGGAGCAAACAACTGTGCATATCTCTCTATCAGTGTTATAGAGGGCGAACAATTTATGAGTTTACCCTGCATAAGCTTTATACAGGGTAAAACGAATTTATTTGGGTTTAGACCCCATTGGGAGTTGGGCATCTGAGTGCTAAAGACAAGCACACTTCTGTGAGCTGTTTTCAGGTAAACCTGCAGCTTTGGGGCAAGTAGTTCAGACCCTGGGTCTGTGTTGGAGCAGATGGGAGTGTCTGGCTCAGCAAGACAGGGTGCTGAAGTCGTGAGCTGGCAGGGAAAATAGGAACAGAGGTAGTCTTTGCACATCGGGCGGCAGCTCACAAGGGGGTTTCTGTGATCCAACCCGTCACAGTGGCGTAGTCGACAGGATCTGTGCACAGCTGATTGCTTTAAGGTACTGGTAGTGATTTTAAGTAAGTTTTAAGTGTGGTGGCTGGAGAACAAACAAAGTGGTTACTGGTTTGTTATTTTCTGTTTGCTTATTTCGGGAAAGGGAAGTAGAAACAACAAAAAAAGGCAAAATAAGTAAAAATCAAAATTAAAAAAAGCTAAAACTACGCAAGTTGCAAATTGCCCAAAAAGACTGAACACTGGGCGCTGGAAAAGTCTCTGTTAACTAAGACACCCCTGAGCTAAGTGCATCTCAGTTTCAGTGAACTGCAGATGGGTGTGGCCCAACCTCTGTGTCTGTGCTGAACCTGACTGAAGTGTCTAACTTAGCAAGACAGGAGTGGAGGGGTGCCTGTTCTGGCAGGAGCGTGTTCTTTGTGGTATCCCAGCTAATCGAGTGATGGTCTCAAGGAAAGACAAATGGAAATTGATGTACAATTTGCCTAAAAAAAGGCTAACCTGGAAAAAGAAAAGGCTGCCCACCAGCCCGGACTTAAGAGACAAAGCAATTAAAACCCAGAAGCATGAACTGGCTGTAATGAAGTGAAAGAAGAGCACAGAGACATGTATCCTGGAGCTGGAAGTTGGGGTCTTGGTGACTGCTGCGGTGGGAACAAACCCCAAGGCCTCTAGCTGGAAGCAAACCCAACCTGAGTGAAAGGGGGGGGATATTGCTGGCCAGCGAAAGGTCTGTCATAGCTGGTAGCTGTGAGCCTACAGCTGGATCAGGCTCTCTTTCCCTTTTGGGGGACACAGGAGTGTCTGCCCCACAGTAGCGGCACCAGCTCTTCCGGCGCCCTAGGCGGCGGAAGGTCCCGCCCCCGAAATGCCGCCCCCAACAGCGGCAGCGGAAGGTCCCGCCCCCAAACTTCAACGGGTGGCCGGGGCGCCGGCGCCCCCAAAGTAGCAGCGCCCTAGGCGACCGCCTAGGTCGCCTAATGGGTTGCGCTGGCCCTGCTGCCCCATAGGGGAGCCCAAAAACAAATTTTAGGTATACTGCCTCCGCCATGGTCAGTGTCCAAGTCTCTGGCAGTAAGTTCAGGAGGAGGGTGTAACGTTGTGCAGTCTATATGGTTTTATAAAAACATAATAATAAGTGAATATAATGTAACTGAAATATGCTTCATGCAAAAGGTCTCATGCAAGGTATCATTACAAAGCTTATAATCTACTGAGTGTAATCATCCTATTTGTATAAATGTACCACTGTTGTATCTAAAACTAGAAATATGAAATATAACTCTGAGGGCCTATTGTAATTATGCAAAGTGTGGGCCATTAATGGTGGTTGGGAATCTTGATGACTCCCATTAACCAGGACCATTGTCTGCAGATGGCTGTATTTACCTGTGAGTCTTCCTGTATGTGTGTGTGCTGGCAAGTGGGTAATGAAGTCTTGCAGTGACATGTGATCATGTCACCTGAACTGGAATCCATCTTTAACCTGGTGCTTTTCCATTGAGAAGGAGGGGTGGGAACCCAGAGAGTGACAAAGGATTCCTGCCTTATGCAAAATATATATAAGTGGGTGGAACAGAATAAAGGAGGAGCAATCATGAGAAATCCCCTAGCTACCACCTGAGCTGGAACAAGGACTGTACCAGGGGAAAGGATGGTGCCCAGACTAGGAAGGGGTCCAGTCTGTGATAGAAGCTTATTGAAACATCTCTGAGGATGAGATTTTATCTGTATTCAGCGACAAAGAGTCCTGTGGCACCTTATAGACTAACAGACGTATTGGAGCATAAGCTTTCATGGGTGAATACCCAGATGCATGACATGACAGATACCCACGAAAGCTTATGCTCCAATATGTCTGTTAGTCTATAAGGTGCCACAGGACTCTGTGTCGCTGAATACAGATCCAGACTAACACGGCTACCCCTCTGATACTATTTGTATTCAGTTTTCTTACTGTATTAGGCATAGACTTGCGGGTTTTATTTTATTTTACTTGGTAATTCACTTTTTTCTGTCTGCTATTACTTGGAACCACTTAAATCCTACTTTCTGTATTTAATAAAATCACTTTTTACTTATTAATTAACTCAGAGTATATAGTAATACCTGGGGGAGCAAACAGCTGTGCATATCTCTCTATCAGTGTTATAGAGGGTGAACAATTTATAAGTTTACCGTGTATAAGCTTTATACAGGGTAAAACGGATTTATTTGGTGTTTGGACCCCATTGGGAGTTGGGCATCTGAGTGTTAAAGACAGGAACACTTCTTAAGCTGCTTTCAGTTAAGTCTGCAGCTTTGGGGCACGTGGTTAAGACTCTGGGTCTGTGTTGGAGCAGACTGGCGTGTCTGGCTCAACAAGACAGGGTGCTGGAGTCCCAAGCTGGGAGGGAAGGCAGGGGCAGAAGTAGTCTTGGCACATCAGATGGCAGCCCCAAGGGGGTTTCTGTGATCCAACCCGCCACAATGGGGTCCCCTTCTTAACAACCTAATATTACATTGTTTTAATGTAATTTAAATGGAATGTGAGAATGTAACTTCCTGCTTCTCAGCTAATGGCTGCTGCTTGGCTGCTCTTTTAATCTGGCTGCAGATGAAGGCTTTAGGATTTAGGTCTTACAATATGGCTGCAAACAAAGGCCTTATCCTTACATAGGGAAGAGGCAGAGAAGGGGGCAAGGCCTTGAGGATAGTGGTGGACCAGGGGCAGGGCCTGGGGGAAGAGGCGGAGCAGGGATGGGGCCCTGGGGGGAAGAGATGGAGCAGGGGTGGGGCCTTGGGGAAGAGGTGGGGCAGGGCCTTGGGGGTCCGGTGACCAGCAATTAGAAAGGTAGCAACCCTAATACACTCACCTACCTCACTTGGGGGGCGTAAGGTCTAATCAGTTAATGTACGTACAGGGCTTCAAACAGGCAAAGTTCTAGATAATGCCAAGTACGCCAAAAAATCAGGCCCAACATTTCTCAAATTGGGCACCCAAAATTAATGGAGATTTTTGCAAATTATAAATTTAATCTCTCAGCCTCCATGCCCCATTTCTGCAAAACGAGACAATACTCGGTCACATCACAGAGACATTGGGAAAATAAACATTAATGTGGCTGAAGCTCTGTGACGCTGCAGAGAGATCACCATGGAAATGCTCGTGCGAAACGTGGTAATTCTGTATTCAGCCAAGGGTTTGGATGGTGGCAGTAAATAAGGCAGGGTCCATAAACTGAACGATGAGGAACAAAAGAAATATTGAATTCCCTGAGCACTGTTCCTCCTGGACACTGAATAAGGCAGAGTCCCGTGGGAAAAATACTATATGATCATGTAATTAAAGACAGTATTATTATGCATATGCACAAGGGGTGTGGGGAGAATTAAGGCTGCATGGGCAACCTTTTGGCATTTCTAATTATTGAGTGCTTGACTTTGCAACTAAATAACATACTTTAAACATAGATTTTTCTATGTCATAGGAAATAGACCATAGATTTTTAGATTCATAGATTCCAAGGCCAAAGGGGACCATTGTGATTGTCTAGTCTGACCCCCTGCCCAGCACAGGTCATAGGATAAGGAGAGAATGGGAAATGCCCATGTTTAGAGCTAAAATCACCTAAATGTGTTGTGATTGGTCACTGTTAATGGGGCAAGATTACTGCCCCCTTCTGGACATTGCTCTATGGGTATCAATGGGGAATGGAACGGAGTGAGCTTCACCATCAGGGGCGCCCCCACCCCCTGGGGAGGGGGTGGAATATACCATCCCACTCTTGGGCTACTGCTGAAGGATATCCTGATCAGATTGGGTCCCTCCCTTTGGTCCAATCACATCACCATCACACAGGCTTTGGCTGGCTGCTGAACCCCTGGGCTGTGCGCCTACAGCTCCTGCTCTCACCCCCTCCCTAATGTGCCAGTTTACTTCCCCACCTCATTCCCCTTCTCTCTGGTCTCCTCCTTCCTGCTGTCCATGTAACAAAAGTCTGGCTTAGCCCCCAACACAGCTCCACCTGATGTGACATTGATGTGAGCTGGGGAGCAGAAAGGCAAGTAAAGCAGCACTTGTAAACAGTCTGATGCTGCTAAGTGTTGGCTGTATCTAAGGGTACGTCTACACTACGGGATTACTCCGAATTTACGGAAATCGATTTTTTGAA
>QXTE01000573.1:0-10241 GCA_003942145.1 Platysternon megacephalum
CTCAGTAGATTATAAGCTTTGTGATGATACCTTTTGCATGAAGCATATTCCAGTTACATAATACTCACTTATTATCATCTTTTTATAAAACTATTCCAATTACATTATATTCACTTATGGTTTTACAAAATCATATAGACTGCACAACGTCACAATCTTCCTAAATGTTAATATTCCTTTTTTGATCTTTGAATCAAAGCTATAGCAATAGACAAGACTTGTTTGCTTACATCACAAGACCTGAGCAAACACCTACCCTTCTACCTCTAACAATGCAGACTTGCATTTCAAAGCTCTATTCATTTACATATCTTCCTAACCAGTTTCTAAAGTTCGGCCATGGGTCAGGTCAGTCTGTGAGTTAATTAACTTTTTCTGGCCCTGTCATCTTTCAATGAGATATTATATCACACTCATAACATCACAGAAGGAGATTCCACCACCTCCCTAGGTAACGCATTCCAGTGCTTCACTACCCTCCTAGTGAAAAAGATTTTCCTAATATCCAACCTAAACCTCCCCCACTGCAACTTGAGACCATTACTCATCTGCTACCTCTGAGAACAGTCTAGATCCATTCTCTTTGGAACCCCCGTTCAGGTAGTTGAAAGCAGCTATCAAATCCCCCCTCATTCTTCTCTTCTGCAGACTAAACAATCCCAGTTCCCTCAGCCTCTCCTCATAAGTCATGTGCTCCAGCCCCCTAATCATTTTCATTGCCCTCCACTGGACTCTTTCCAATTTTTGCACATCCTTCTTGTAGTGTGGGGCCCAAGACTGGACACAGTACTCCAGATGACACCTCACCAATGTCGAATAGAGGGGAATGATCACGTCCCTCGATCTGCTGGCAATGCCCCTACTTATACAGCGCAAAATGCCGTTAGCCTTCTTGGCAACAAGGGCACACTGTTGACTCATATCCAGCTTCTCATCCACTGTAACCCCTAGGTCCTTTTCTGCAGAACTGCTACCTAGCCATTTGGTCCCTAGTCTGTAGCGGTCAATCGGATTTTTCCTTCCTAAGTGCAAGACTCTGCACTTGTCCTTGTTGAACCTCATCAGATTTCTTTTGGCCCAATCCTCTAATTTGTCTAGGTCCCTCTGTATCCTATCCCTACCCTCCAGCGTATCACAGAGTATCATAGACTTTAAGGTCAGAAGGGACCATTATGATCATCTAATCTGACCTCCTGCACAACGCAGGCCACAGCATCTCACTCACCCACTCCTGTATCAAACCTGTGTCTGAGCCATTGGAGTCCTCAAATCATGGTTTAAAGACTTCAAGATGCAGAGAATCTTACAGCAAGTGACCCGTGCCCCACGCTGCAGAGGAAGGTGAAAAACCCCCAGGGCCTCTGCCAATCTGCCCTGGAGGAAAATTCCTTCCTGACCCCAAATATGGCGATTAGCTAAACCCTGAGCATGTGGGCAAGACTCGCCAGCCAGACACCCAGGAAAGAATTCTCTGTAGTAACTCAGATCCCACCCCATCTAACATCCCATCACAACCATTGAGCATATTTACCGCTAATAGTCAAAGATCAATTAATTGCCAAAATTAGGCTATCCCATTATACCATCCCCTCCATAAACTTATCAAGCTTAGTCTTGAAGCCAGATACGTCTTTTTCCCCCACTACTCCCCTTGGAAGGCTGTTCCAGAACTTCACTCCTCTGATGGTTAGAAACCTTTGTCTAATTTCAAGTCTAAACTTCCTGATGTCCAGTTTATATCCATTTGTTCTTGTGTCCACATTGGTACTGGGCTTAAATAATTCCTCTCCCTCCCTGGTATTTATTCCTCTGATATATTTATAGAGAGCAATCATATCTCCCCTCAGCCTTCTTTTGGTTAGGCTAAACAAGCCAAGCTCTTTGAGTCTCCTTTCATAAGACAGGTTTTCCATTCCTCGGATCATCCTAGTAGCCCTTCTCTGTACCTGTTCCAGTTTGAATTCATCCTTCTTAAACATGGGAGACCAGAACTGCACACAGTATTCCAGATGAGGTCTCACCAGTGCCTTGTATAACGGTACTAACACCTCCTTATCTCTACTGGAAATACCTCGCCTGATGCATCTGAAGACCGCATTAGCTTTTTTCACAGCCATATCACATTGGCGGCTCATAGTCATCCTGTGATCAACCAATACTCTGAAGTCCTTCTCCTCCTCTGTTACTTCCAACTGATGCATCCCCAGCTTATAACAATAATTCTTGTTATTAATCCCTAAATGCATGACCTTGCACTTTTCACTATTAAATGTCATCCTATTACTATTACTCCAGTTTACAAGGTCATCCAGATCTTCCTGTATGATATCCCGGTTCTTCTCTGTATTGGCAATACCTCCCAGCTTCGTGTCATCCGCAAACTTTATTAGCACATTCCCACTTTTTGTGCCAAGGTCAGTAATAAAAAGATTAAATAAGATTGGTCCCAAAACCGATCCCTGAGGAACTCCACTAGTAACCTCCCTCCAGACTGACAGTTCACCTTTCAGTATGACCTGTTGTAGTCTCCCCTTTAACCAATTCCTTATTCACCTTTCAATTTTCATATTGATCCCCATCTTTTCCAATTTAGCTAATAATTCCACATGTGGAACCATATCAAATGCCTTACTGAAATCAAGGTAAATTAGATCCACTGCATTTCATTTGTCTAAAAAAATGTGTTACCTTCTCAAAGAAGGCGATCAGGTTGGTTTGGCACGATCTACCTTTTGTAAAACCATGCAGTATTTTGAGGAGAGCACACAGCACACTGTTCTCCCCAACAGCCAGGATCTTTTTCTCACCCTGACTGAAATAGCCTCCCAATCCTCCCAAGGCAGTATCCGGGACCATGAAGCCGGAGAAGGGACCTCTGGTGAGTGTACCTTTGAATATATAATACATGGTTTAAAAGCAAGCATTTTTTAATGATTAATTTGCCCTGAGGACTTGGGATGTATTCGCGGCCAGTACAGCTACTGGAAAAGTCTGTTAACGTGTCTGGGGATGGAGCGGAAATCCTCCAGGGACATCTCCATGAAGCTCTCCTGGAGGTACTCTAAAAGCCTTTGCAGAAGGTTTCTGGGGAGAGTAGCCTTATTCCGTCCTCCATGGTAGGACACTTTACCACGCCATGCTAGCAGCAAGTAATCTGGTGTCATTGCATGACAAAGCCTGGCAGCGTATGGTCCCAGTGTTTGCTGGCATTCAAGCAACATCTGTTCTTTATCTCTCTGTGTTATCCCCAGGAGAGTGATATCGTTCATGGTAACCTGGTTCAAATACGGGAATTTAATTAAGGGGACAGAGGTGGCCGTTCCTATTGGGCTGTTTGCCTGTGGCTGAAAAGAAATCCTCCCCGCAGTTAGCCAAGCGGTGGGGGGCGGGGGCATTGGTGCTGAGCTGTTTGCATTTGGCTAGCAGGGATCTTCCCTGATACCAGCCAGGTGGTGGGGGGAGGGGTAAAGCGATCATCCCAGAGAATTGGATGGGGGGGGGGGNGCCTTGCGTCTGTGATCTCGAACACCAAAGCCGCAGGCACTCAATATAAGATGCAAAATGCGACCTTGTATCGAAATCACGTGTTATGTAATGTGAATAGTGTTGTTCACCATGAAAGAGTATACCCATTGTTCTGTAAAATGTATCTTTTTAAATACTTCTCTCCCTTTTTTCCCTCCTGCAGCTGCAAATTTTTCAAGCCTCCATCCCGAAGGCTATCTCAGATAAGGTGGCGAAAAAAACGCACGCGTGATTAAATGTTCTCTGAGATCATGCAGTCGACCCGCAATGAAAGAGCTCATCTGAATGAGTGGAAGGACACAGTATCACAGTACAGGAAACCGGCCAATGAACGTGAGGACAGGAGTGACGATCGAGATGAAAGGTGGCGGCAGGAAGATCAGAGGAGGCAGGATGCAACGCTGGGGCTACTGTGGGATCAAACGGACATGCTCCGGCGTCTGGTGGAGTTTCAGGAACGGCAGCAGGATCACAGAGTGCCGCCGCAGCCCCTGTTTAACCGCCCTCCCTCCGCTCCAAGTTCCATAGCCTCCTCACCCAGATGCCCAAGTAGGGGGGGGGGGGGCGGGGAGACCCAACCACTCCACCCCAGTGGACAGCCCAAGCAACAGAAGGCTGGCATTCAGTGCTTCTATATCGTGATGCCAACTTTTCCCAACCTAGCGCTAGATCACTCCAATTCTTTGACTCTGGGAGCCAGCATTACCCTGCTCTGCAATGAGAACCCCCACTCCTGGGCTGTTCACACACAGTCTCTGGCATGTAAGTTGCTCCTTGGATTGTGCAACCGAATTACACTAGTGTGACAAAGCTCTGTCCTTGTCTCCGTGGGTCCTGGGTTTCCTGACGGATTTCGCTAGCCTCAGAGGCTCACTGTGACCCTCCACTTAACCCTTCTCTCTCTAGAGACAAGGGTCACAGTCTACTGAGCCATTTTCATCATAAGCCAGCGAGGGAGATGAGGAGAAACTATCCTCCCTTGCAGTCTCTGTTGTCTCCCAGTCTGGTGATTAATCAGGGGGGCAAAGGGGGGGAGCCCGGGCCCGCCCTCTATACCGGGCTCCAGCCCAGGGATCCTAATAGTATCAGCTATGGTAGCTGACCTTTTAGTAACAGGACACATACAATTCACTGGGCTACTTCCCCACAACAGCCCCCACTTCCTCAAGCTCCACTTCACCCTTACCTCAGGGGCTCCTTCCTTGTGCCTAATATGGTGTGTACAGCTCAGTCTCTCCAACAGCACAACTTCTCACAGCTCCTGACATCCCTGCCCACCTGACTAACTGGGAGGCTTTTAACTAGTTTCAGCCAGCCCCTGATTGGCTTCAGGTGTCCCAATCAACCTAACATCCTCCCTGCCTTCTGGAAAGCTCTTAATTGGCCCCAGGTGTCTTAATTTACCTGGAGCAACTGCCACTTACTTATCCTGGTACCAGGGATTTGTTTAACCTGGGGCTAATATATCTATCTCCCACTACTTTTCTATAGCCATCTGGCCTTGCCCCATCACACTAGCCAATATCTCCGGTCCCAGACACAAACCTAGGAACCTCCGTCTTGCAGTGTCCGGTTATGCCCACTGGACGTTGCAAACTTATATAAGTTCATCAGTGTAACAAAGAAATTGATATGTACCAGGTTTGTTATTCCAAGGAGAGTCTCTGACACGCTTCAAACCAAACACACTGCGTCAGGTAGAATAAAGGAACAGATTTATTAACTACCTAAGATAGATTTTAAGTGATTATAAGTCAAAGCAAAACAAGTTGGATTTGGTCAAATGAAATAAAAGCAAAACTCATTCTAAGCTGATCTTAACACTTCCAATGCCCTTACATACTTAGATGCTTCTCACCACAGGCTGGCTGGTTGCCCTTCAGCCAGGCTCTCCCCTTTGATCAGTGCTTCAGTAGCTTGGTGGTGTGATGGAGGTGGAAGAGAGAGGAAGAGCATGGTAAATGTCTCTCCCTTTTATCATGTTCTTTCTTCCCTCTTGGCTTTGCCCCCCACTTCAGAGTCAGGTGAGCATTACCTCATCACAGTCCAAAACTGGCCAAAGGAAGGGGGGTGACTCATTCGAGAGTCCAACAGATCCTTTGTTGCTGCCTAGGCCAGTGCCCTTTGTTCCTGTGCGTCTGGGCTGGGTTTGTCCCATACATGCCCTGATGAGGTGTGAACTGCCCCTCTTCTCTTGGAGACTTTTGCCTGGGCCTATTTTAAGCCATGAGGACACATTTTCAGCCTCATAACTATATACATGAATTTACAACCTATAACATTACTGTAACAACAATTACTATAACATCACTATAACAACAATGCTCAGTGCATCATGAGCCTTCTGAAGAAACTCAACATGACAAACTTTGCATTAGATACCACACAATCATATTATAAGAATGAACATGGGGGTGCAGAGTGTTCCCCCGAGGTACAGAACGTCACACCTCCCCCCTTAGTTTACTGCAAGAGGGTTACTCACTGACTAGCTCAAAGGCAGTTTGTGTTATAGTTCTCTTGGCACCCAGCCATCAAGGCTATGAGGCAGCGTGCCTCAGTTTCCTCATTCACACACAGCAAACCGGGATTTTTTATGGTTTCTCTTCTGTGATAAGCTTTAAACCTGTTTACAGGTATTAACTGAAAAGTAGCATTATCATAAGGTTTAACATCCATGTCAAAATTCTTATCCCGAAAACTTATTGGAAAAAATAACCCCAACTATACATACAATATGATGGGGGCTAATTTAGCTACAACTAATCAGGAAAAAGATCTTGGAGTCATCGTGGATAGTTCTCTGAAGACGTCCACGCAGTGTGCAGCGGCAGTCAAAAAAGCAAACAGGATGTTAGGAATCATTAAAAAGGGGATAGAGAATAAGACGGAGAATATCTTATTGCCCTTTATAAATCCATGGTACGCCCACATCTTGAATACTGCGTACAGATGTGGTCTCATCTCAAAAAAGATATACTGGCATTAGAAAAGGTTCAGAGAAGGGCAACTAAAATGATTAGGGGTTTGGAACGGGTCCCATATGAGGAGAGATTAAAGAGGCTAGGACTTTTCAGCTTGGAAAAGAGGAGACTAAGGGGGGATATGATAGAGGTATATAAAATCATGAGTGATGTGGAAAAAGTGAATAAGGAAAAGTTATTTACTTGTTCCCATAATATAAGAACTAGGGGCCACCAAATGAAATTAATGGGCAGTAGGTTTAAAACAAATAAAAGGAAGTTCTTCACACAGCGCACAGTCAACGTGTGAAACTCCTTGCCTGAGGAGGTTGTGAAGGCTAGGACTATAACAGCTTTAAAAGAGAACTGGATAAATTCATGGAGGTTAAGTCCATTAGCCAGGATGGGTAAGGAACGGTGTCCCTAGACTCTGTTTGTCAGAGGGTGGAGATGGATGGCAGGAGAGAGAGCACTTGATCATTACCTCTTAGGTTCACTCCCTCTGGGGCACCTGGCATTGGCCACTGTCGGTAGACAGGATACTGGGCTGGATGGACCTTTGGTCTGACCCAGTGCGGTCATTCTTATGTTCTTAATATTAATAACAAAATTTTTATCTCAGATGTGCGTTTACAACTATCTTTATGATATCATGCCCTCTGTTCAGGTATTCTAGTTTGAGATTAGTTTGTTCATTACCCATGCTGTCCTTTGACTCTCTCCCATGTAATCAGTCGCTGGATTTTCTTTCCCTCCAGTGTTCCCCTCTGTGTGGGCTCTTAATTTAATCATGTTTCTGGAATTTTGGTGCCTCAGAGTCTGGCAAGATAGGTGTTCAGGGGGATTCTGCACATTGGCTGGCCCTTTGGGGAGTGGTCTCCCAATCCCAGGACTGTATATATGCAGAAAATCCAGCTCCCCTTTTGGGGTTCCCCTGTGTTTCCTCCTCCCAGCACTGAGACCCTCTCTGCCCCCTAGATGGCTGTGATCTGTGCTCTCTGGGCTAGGTGTGTTTACCCTTCGATCAGATTCACCTTCTCCCAGCAGCTTTCCCATAACTGCTCCCTGTCTCTCACCAGCCTGGGGGAAAACACCCCCTTCTCTGTCAGTTGGGTCATTGGTATTCTGGCAAACTACCACCTGGTCATTTCCTGGTCCCAACTTCTCTGTTATCACAGGCATTGGAGCTGCATCTTGATTGAAAGAGACACAGTTACTTTCCAAAAACTTATCAGAAATAGCATCCTGAAAAACTGGGACCTGGATTGAGGTCCCCTCTGCCACCCCTTTCTCTGTCCCTGAGAAGTCAGCTGTGTGACTGCTCCCCTCCAGGAGGTCAGGTGCACAGTTCCTTCTCAAAACCTGGGTCACAGGCTGAGTGCCTGGGTGCACAGATGCTGACCCAGCCATCCTCCGAGTGTCCTGGACATCCTGCCCTCAGTGACTAGTGAGGAGACATTCCTGTACCCCCACTATTCCTTCCTCAGTTCCCTCCTCTGGGCCCCCTCCTAAGACACATTCCACTGTGGGTCATCAGCAGGGATTGTACCTAGAATCTTCTGCATTAAAAGCATGAGCCTTGAACCACTTTAGCTAAGAGATATGCAGCATAAGGGCTGTCTGATTCCCTGTTGCCCAGTGAGGGCACCCAGCACACTGCAGGGGTTAGGGAGATAATAAATAATAAAGGGCCCATCCCCTTAGTGGGATCAGTTACTGACTTCAGTGAGGTGAATTGGCCCAAAGACTCTGTTTCCAGACACGAGAGATAAGGGGACTAAAGAGGAAGATGCTGTGACTGTGTCAGTTTTGCTTTTGGTCTTGTTTCTAGTTAATAAGGAAGCTGAAAGGGTCAGAATCCCAGAGCTTGTCTTCTGAGCAGACATGGGACGCCGAGGCTTCGCGTTTCCTCCAAGTAAGTAGAACCGAGTTAGTGATGATAGAGCCATGATGTAGGGGAGAGTGTGGCAGGCAAGCCGCCATCCTCTGAATAGCTGGGAGTAGCCAGCTGGCAACTTATTGGAGATGCCAGGGAGGGGAAGTTAGAAGGGTACTTTGGAGGTTCCCTGGCCTATCAGGGTACAGCTACACAGCCTGTGGCAGGGACCCTCCAAGCCCAACTTGACAGACTCCGGCTTGTGCTACCATGATACAAATAGCTGTGTAGACAGCACTTTGAAGTTGTGGTTTGGACCAGCTGAGGCCCGTCCCGCTCCCTAGACCCTGACCTCCAGTCCCAGCCACAACTTAGAAGCTCTGTGTACGCAGCTACTTTTAGCACGAGCCCGAGTCTGTCGAGCTGGGTTCTGAGCCGTGCTGCTGCAGTCTGCTGTGCGGTGTAGATGTACATTCAGTTACCAGTTGGGCTTCACAGTTGGACAAGAGCAGCTGCAGCACAAACTGTTGGCTAAAGAGATTAGCAAGATACATGCTCTCCTGCAAACTTACTGTGCATCTTGCCCCTCTCTAGGGTCTGTGTTTGCTTCCTTGCTTAGCATTGGGCATCCTGACCCACGAGGAACAGATGGGAGAAGGTTATAGCTAACAGAACCCAACAGCTGAGAGGAAGGAGATTTCCCGGCCCCTTGCAGGGCAGGAAACCAAATGCCCTGAGCGGGAGAACAAAGGGGAAAGGTGACAGGTTTAGAGCTGAGGTTGGGTTTAGAGCTGAGCTTTCAGAGACACAGGAAACACACCTGGAACTAAAGGAACAGAGACGGCGAGAGAGAGCCAAGATGGTTTGTTCCTACAGCAGCCTGGCTCATGGGAGCCCTGGCATTGGTCAGCATGGACCATGTCCTAACCTGTGCCTCTCTATGCTAACGTAAGGACTGTTAGATTCTGTAGGCCAGGTGGCTAATACATTCTTACCTTGTTTTGAAAAGGCTGCCTGGCATTACTGCAAATACTCACTGAGAGCGTTGTTCTCTGAAGGAGTAAAGAACAAACCTCCCACTGGAGTCTGGCTCTGCTGGATTTACTACAGGGAGCCATGGAAAATGACGGGGATTGCTGGCACCCAAAGGCCTAGTTTTGGAGGCCACGGGTCTGCCCTGTGGAAGTGTGTAGGTCCTTTGGGTCCAGCACACCTCAGGGATCTCTCCAAAGGGACTGGTTACAGGCTGCTGCATAGACTTGTGAATCCATGACACCCTCCCCCAGGGCACCGAGAAGCCACTCAGACTCCAGCCTCCCAGATGCCTCCTACAGAGCATCAAAGGATGAGATTAGAATAGAAAAATCCAGTGCCTGGTTTCTATTCTCCCCACATCAATGAGGTCCAATGCCCTCATCCTAATTCTGATGTCCTAAGTCCCAGGATAAATCCAGAGTAACTCCAATAAAAGTAAACCAATGGAGTCATTCCAAATTTACACCAGTGTAACTGAGATTAGGGTCAGATTCATACAAAGGTGCTTAGAATCCTTTATTTAGTAATATCTCCCTGTGTTGTTTATTGCCATATCTTAGATTTTAAACAAGTTTTGTTCATCTTCTCTCAAGTGTTTTTCCTCCTTGGACTGTTCTGGTTTCTACCACCAGCAAGTGCCCAGAGAACAAACACAATTGGTAAGTTCTCAGGTTAGTGAAACATAATGCCTTGTGTAATGTTTTTGTGCCCATAATAAGTGAGTCTCATATAGAGTGTCTGCAATGAAGCTGGTATTGGCTTGGCAGCTCTCAGCAGCATTATCTGGACTCTAATGTGGGGGTTCACTGCATCTGGGTCATGAGGAGTAGTGGAATGCCCAA
>QXTE01000573.1:13246-155819 GCA_003942145.1 Platysternon megacephalum
TTCGTTTATTCATTCACTCCCTTTTTCTTCCTCTGTCACTCCTTAAGGTATTCTAGTTTTAGTCAGCTCACACTCTGTCCCATGCTCATACTCTGTTGCCATGTCCCACTGAGAGGTCTTTTAATAGTGTCACTAGGCCATACTGAAAAGCCAGAGGTGGGCCCAGAAAGCGGTAGCTGGAGACTTCATATACTGGACTGCAGTACCTGGAGATCTGTCAGAGAGGAGCGAGGGAGAATGAAGTAGCAGTAACTCTGGGTCTGTCCTTTTGGCAGCTTCCCCTTTAAGAAGCTGTTAGCATTACAGAATTGCAAATGAAAATCGAGATCATGATTAATTTCATGCAGAATCTAGAAGCACTGGGAAATCCTACAAATGGATCTAAATCCTGAGAGGCATTGAGGACTGGCAGCCAGGGTCGGCCCTAGACCAAATGGCATGTGCCCCGCCCTGCATTTGTTAAACTTTTAAATACCTTATTTTGTATTGAATTTGTAGCCCATTTCATGACTTTGATGCATGATTTGTCCCTGTCTCATAAGACTGACTGGTGATATTAGGGTTGCCAGGTGTCCAGTTTTCGACCGGAACGCCCAGTCGAAAAGGGACCCTGGCGGCTCCGGACAGCCCCGCTGCCTGCCCTGGCTCTGCGCAACTACCTGGAAGCAGCCGGCATGTCCGGCCCCTAGGCGCAGCAGCGGTCAGCGAAGCTCCGAGTGCTGCTGCCGCTCCCAGCACCAGCTTCGCAGCTCCCATTGGCCGGGAACTGTGGCCGATGGGAGGTGTGGAGGTGGCGGCTGCGGGCGCAGGCAGCGCACATCGTGCAGAGCCACCTGGCTGAGCCTCCGCCTATGGGCTGAACATGCCGGCCACTTCCGGGAGCAGCGCGGAGCCAGGGCAGGCAGGGAGCCTGCCTTAGCCCCACTGCGCCACTGACTGGGAGGTCCCTGAAGTAAGCACCACCTGGCCAGAGCCCCCACCCTCAACCAGCTGCCCCAAGATGGAACCCCCTCCTGCACCCAAACTCCCTCCCCCAGCTCGCATTCCCTTCCACACCCCAGTACCCTGCCCCAGCCCTGCACTTTCTTCTGCACTCCAAATCCTCTGGCCCCAGCCCGGAGCCCCCTCCTGCATCCCAAACCCCTCATCCCCAGCCCCACCCCAGAGCCCTCACCCCCAGCCAGAGCGCTCACCCCCTTCCACACCCCAATCCCCTGCCCGAGCCCAGTGAAAGTGAGTGAGGGTGGTGGAGAGTGAGCGACTGAGGGAGGGGCGCTAGAGTAAGTGGGGGCAGGGCCTTGGGGAAAGGGCAGGGCTTGGGGAAGGGGCGGGGCCAAGGTGTTAAGTTTTGTGCAATTAGAAAGTTGCCAACCCTAGGTGATGCCCTGCTCTGTGTATACTCGCGAGGGCATGGCTGACAACATTCTAGGAGGCTGGAGGAAAATGTAGTTCTCAGAAAATCTGGATGGTTCCATGAGATCCTATAAAAGCCCAGAACATTCTAGGAGGCTGGTGAAAAATGAATCCACATGCGGAATACTTGAAACATTTTACTTCAGACATTCTGGTTTCCCTTTTGTCGCTAACAACAAACACAGCACCCTGAGCCCGGAACCCCCCAAGCCTGGCACCCCAGGTGGTTACCAGGGTCACCTGCCCCTAAATCCAGCCCTGTCGCCACCTCCCATTGAGGCTGAGAATGATGGGCCTGATTCTCTTGTCACATACATCAGTGTAAATCAGGAGAAATGCACTGAAATCAATGGCGGTCATATGGTGTAAGGGGCAGGAGAAGGAGGCCCAGCATTTCACAATATCTCCCTTCACTGATCGTATTAAAGGGCCTGAAGCTAGACAGCCAGATTCTCAGCTAGTGGAAATTTGAGAAGCTCTATTACATTTGGCCTTAAATTTCTTTCCACTCAGGGCAGAGAGAGAGCTCTGGGAGTGAGGATAAAATGTTTATTGGGAGATACGATGTTCCTGGATCTCTCTATAAAGAGCCAAGTGAGATGTCAGCTGGGGGTAATGGGCAGAATCCTCATCTGTTGTAAATCAGCAAAGGTCTGTTGTAGTCAGTGGTGCTACATTGATTTACACTAGCTGAAGATTTGGCCCTATATAACTAAAAGGGAAATGAAGGAAACTTATTAAATGAAATTTTGATTTAACTTTTTAAATTGTAATTTTATTTATCTGTTTCTTATGTGTGTTTAATAAAAGGTTCTCTCTCTCTCTCTCTCTCTCTCTGTATATATATATTTCACAGTGGTGGTTGCAACAGGAGAAGGTGCCAGTGATAACTTGACACAAGACCCCAAACCACACTTATGTGTTTAATGTTGTAACAGTACAAAAGGGTTTTATTATCACCTCAGCCCAATAGGCCCAAGGCACCTACCCTTATCAACACAACAGATTAAGGTTCTGTTCCCAACGCTGGGAAGGGTTGTAGGTTTTAACAGTTAGAGCACAAGAGACTGAGAGTCAGGAAACCTGGGTTCTATTCTTAGTTCTACTCATGATTTGTGGGGTTACTTTGAGCAAGCTCCTAACGCTCTCTGTGCCTTAGTTTCCCCCTCAGTGCAATGGGGACAGTAATATTGACCCATTTCCTGGTGGGACTGAGAATTATTTAATGTCTGTCTGTAAAGTGCTTTGAGCTTAGACAGGCGGTGCTAGGGATGGGCAAAGAATTATTTTTAGAGATGAGTCCAAATCATTAAGTGTGCATCTGGATCTGAAATTTTTCTGTGTTTCCATGAGTGTTTGGATCCAGGCTTCTGGTTCTAAACTATTATAGAGATCAGGGACAATCATGGAGTTCTGATCCAGATTGGAACATTCCCCGAAGTCGTGTTTGGTTCCAAGGCCTTTGTTGGGTTCTAAGCTGTCTAAGTTGTGCTTGTTCATTATTTAAAATAATGCTTACTATTAATAAAAGTTATTTTCATTTAGATTAAAAATATAATGGGGAAAATTTCTAGCTGCATTAAGATTTTCAAGCTCCTTTTCTTTTTTAGTGGGCCTTAATTTTTGTCCTGAACAATGTTGATCCAGTCCCTTTTACTCTGTCCACCTCTTGACAGTATCTCGCTCCACCTCCAACGTTTTATTGCTATTTTTCCTTGCAGGCACATGTCAGACTGAGACTCTGGGAAGAGAATTCATCACCTCCTACATGGAGGACTGTGGGAACTCTAGTCAATTTGAAGTGCAAATTGCTGGCTACTTTGCTTTCACTTCAGTGTCTCTTTCCATCTCCAATTACACGGGTGATGGGGCAAGGTTTGAGAAGAAGATTATGGTAAATCAGGGAGAGATGGTGCGGGTCAGGCTACCAGAGTCAGTGGGAATTAAGGGCGTTACCAAGTTCTCCAAGGTGGTCCTAATCAAGGCTGACAAAGATATCTCAGTAGTGTCTGTCAGCAACAAACATGTGAGCCCTGAGACCACTGTGCTGTATCCTGTCTCCAGCTTGGGAAATGAACACTACATAGTGACTCCCTCTACAGACTCCTTAGATAGTTACCCAGAGTTCTCTGTTATGACGTACGAAGACCGCAACTCCGTGGAGGTCCATGTGAAAGGCAAGTTACATTACCTAACAAAGGTCTACTCCACTGGCAACAAACTGGAAATTAAGCTCCTCGCTTTCCAAGGTTACCAGTTTCAAGGCATAGCCGATCTGTCTGGCACCAGGATTGTCTCAGAAAAGCCAGTGGCCGTCCTGGTTGGCCAGGTGTGTTTTTGTAATAACACAAAATGCAGCCATGTCTTTGAGCAGCTCCTACCAGTTTGCAGCTGGGGTACAACATACATCATTCCTCCCTTACCCTGGCAGGAAGTAGATGAAAGAGTCTACATCACTGCTTCCCAGAGCACAACTGTGTTGTATCAACTAGGGGAACAGCCAGAGACTGTTACTCTAGCAGGAGGCAGTGTACTCCAGCTTCCTGTCAAGCCCTCGATCCCAGTCTACGTCTCTGCTAATGTGGGCATCCAGGTGGTGTTCTACAGCGTGGGCACAGCTATCCCTAATTCCTCCCACGCCTTCCTGATGAATGTTCCAGATGTTGCCAGTTACTGCCGGATGTATTCTATAAATGCCCAGGAGGGCTTCGAGAACTTTGCCTTGATGGTGGCCAATACATCAGAGACTGGTGCCATCATCCTAGACAATCAGCCTCTAAGGGATGTGGTGTGGAACCAAGTTCCTGGCACTGAGTTCGTTTGGGGCATGCATACGCTTGGACCTGCCATCAGATCCCATGCTGTGGAACATCCCAGCTCTCCGTTTGCGCTCCTGAGTGTTGGCACTGCCGCCATGGACAGCTACGGGATTCCGGGTTCCTGCAGGAAGAGTGAGTAGCATGGGTTTTAAATCTATTTTGACCACAGTTTGTGTCCATGCTGCAAAGAAAACAGTGTCACAACTAGGGAGGCAACAATGGGTCTGGTGTAAAGTCTGTTGATTTTGATGGGGCTCCATTGAGTTACACCAGCTGAAAATTTGGCCCAACACGCCATCCTAGACCACCACTAGCCACAGTTACTCAGGCTATGTCCATACCACAGAAGTGACAGCAGCACAGCTACGGCGCTGCAGCTGTGCCTCTGTAGCACTGTAGTGTAGACACTTGGTACAGCGGTGGAAGGGGTTTTTCTGTCCCTGTAGTTAATCCACCCCACCAAGAGGTGGTATCTAGGTCGAGGGAAGAATTCTTCTGTCAACCTAGTAGTGTCGACACTGGCTTAGGACGCCTTAACTACGTCACTCAGGGATGTGAGCTGCACCGAACTAGTTTCAGCCCACCTCATGCAGTTAGGCAGATGCTCACCAGCTGTTCTGAATTGGTTTAAGAACTGTTGCACTTTTCCTCCCACACTTGGTTGTAATGCCCTCTGGGTACCCAAGAGAATTTTGTGCCAGATTCTCACTTATGCCACTCCTGTGCTTGCGGCGGGGACTAGAAAGGGTGGAGGTAGCTTTAAGCCACCTTTGTGCTCTATGCATTCTGGGACCATGCAGGGTTGCTGTAATTTACCCTCTGCTTCCCATAGCCCCTGAGAACCAGAAAGTAGCTGCAGCATGGTGCATTCTGACCACATCCTTGATCTGCCTTGCATATGAAGCCAAGATCATGTAAAGGCCCTTATACCAGTTCCACACTAGCTATGGAGGGTCCCTCCACAGGGAAGATTCTTAGGAGCCATTTACACCCACTTTAACTGCCTTTTCCAGGCCAGAGCAACATAAGACTTTTAGTGTAACTGAGGCCTGCTCAACACCTAAAACTTCAGTCAACCATAAGCCAGGCTAAGCCTCAGTGTAGGCAACACCAGGTCAACAGAAGAATTCTTCTCTTGTCCTAGCTACCAGCTCTCAGAGGTGGATTTACTACAGCAATGGAAGAACCCTTCTATCACTGTAGTCAGTGTCTCCGCTACAGTGGCACAGCTGCCGCTGCACCACTTTAGCGCTTCTGGTGTAGACATACCTTGATGAGACTCAGGCCTTTTAGAAGTACAATAGAAGGGTTAGAACAGTTCTGGGGAAGGGAAACATCTCGAGTATCGATGTAACAACAGTCATCTTGGTTATCACCAAGGATCAAACCCAAGACCTTTTAACTGCATGACCCAGTACTGTTTGAGCCAAGGGACGAACTCCCATAGCTAGGAGCTGTCGCAGAACCAGACCCTTGGTGGACCAGCCCCTAGCGGACACATAACACACACTGATCAGTGAGATACGCAGGCAAAGCTTAAGTGAGTATTAACCAGGTGATGTGTGGACACACACCAGGATTTTAGGGCCGAATGTATTGCTAACTGGTTACAGAGTCAATTGAAAGTTGTCAGATAGACAAGGCTTAAGGGATCAATAGAGTTAAAGAGAAAAAACACCTGCTGGGTTTCAGTAGATCATCAACTTTGTATTCTGGTAGGAAGAAAGGACGGTCCTTGGGGCTAAAATGCTAGGCTAGGACTCAAGTGATCAAGCTTCCATTCCCAGCTCTGTCATAGAGTCCCTGTGTGTGTGGCCTTAAGTGTGTCACTTATGCCAAGATTTTCAAAATTGCCTTGTGATTTTGGTTGCCTAACCTGAGACCTGAAAGGGGCCTGATTTCAGAGGGTGAGTGCTCAGCACTTTTGAAAGTCGGGGCCCTTTTAAGATGTCTCAAGTCACGAGACACTTCTGAAAACCTTAGCCCTGCAGATGTTGACTTGATGTAATTGTCCTGCCTCTCTTTCTGTTGCTAGATGTTACCTTTAAATGCCAGACTGAGTCTCTACAGATAAAAGAGCAGTTGGAGATGTGCAAAAATGTCTTTCTGCAGGTACGTGGAAGGGGTTTATTTGGGCTTTGAGGGTTTTCACAAAGAGTACAGGTCTGTCGCATCTTAGGCGCATTTAACATGTGCGATTTCAGCTTTATGTGGTCGGCAAAAACAAGAAAAAAACAAAAAAAAAGAGAAAAATAACAATTTAAATACTGTTTCTGTAGGGCGGGCGATTCTGCCCGCCATTACACTCAATGTAATTTTGACTATACGCGGTTTTTGCTTTAGGCGCTGACCGCGGAACGTAACCCCAGCGTAAGATGAGACAGACCTGTACACAGTAAACTTTGAGCCTGAGGATTCTCTGCTTATCCAGGGTTTACCACTGACTTCAGTGGGAGCAGAATCAGTCCAACACAAAGTGCTTTTGAAAACTCAACCCTATCATGGAGTGTGACGCCCCCACTGTATATCAGAGTTCTGCAGTTAAGGCACGAGCCAGAGATACAGGAAGTCAGAGTTTGGTTCCCAACTCTGCCCCAGATTCACTGTGTGACTTTGGGCAATTTGCTCAGTCTCTCTGTGCATCGGTTCCCCACTTGTAGAAGGAGGATAATATCCTTACAAACCCCTGTGAGGAAGGGAAGGAGAAATTCATTAATATGCATGAAAGCTTCAAAACTATGTGAAATATCAGCGTGTCTGTGGGCTTCACCACACTTAGCCTTAACATGTCTTAATCTGTAGGCATTCTAGTGGGACAGCCAGCCACCATAGGTCAAAGCAAGATCACTCTGTGGAACCATTAACCTTAATTTTGGGTGGCCTTTCCATGCTTACAGAAATAACCCATTTCCTCTGATTGTTCTGCAGGGCAGCAACAGTGAATTTTGCTCCTTCGTGAATTCAACCTTAGTGAATTTGGAGACCATGTGTGCACAGGACAGAGCAGTATCGCTGCAGGTCAGAGGTTCTGCCCCTACGTGTGTGGGCGCTCTATGGCCAAATGCCCTGAGCACTGGAATTGCAGTCTCACTTTGGGGGGAATTGTAGCTGCTCTTCAGAAAAGGGGTGTGTGTGCACGTGTGCATGTGCTCTAGCTTAAGTGGCAGGGGAGCTGGGCTCTGTCCCCGTTGGTCCTAGGAAGATCCAAATTGCTCCCGGGGCCAACACAGAGAGAACCTAGATGCCTGCTGATTTGTTGAAATGTTCTCTGGCACCTACACTGAAGGGACCAGGGATGAGGAGCGAATGACACAGGGTGTTAGCCCGACCCTGGCTTCAGGTTACTGTGGAGTCCTGAGCAAGCCTCAGTAGCCTCACTCGCTCTGCAAAGGGCTCCCTCTTTGAGAATGCTGCAGTCCCTCTGAGTGGGGAAGGTCACTATGAACCCGTATGTCCCTAAGAGGGTCATTGTTCCCCTGGGAGTCTGAAGAATGTGGCCCATGAACCACTGAAATCCTCCCTCCTTCTCAGGGTGTTTCCTTTCCCAATCCCAGGAAGTTGCTGGCCCCTTTGGTTCCTTCCTGAATAGCTCCACCCTCAGTGCTGGTGGGAACGAGAGCAAGAGGGAGGTGGCTTCCGCCGTGACGTTCCTCCTGCAGAGTGTTGAATTGGCTGCACTGACGGCTGCTTTGAGTTCTCCGGAGATGAAGACCCAGAACGTGACAACAGAGTCTATGGGTGAGGAGGATGGGAGGCTCCCACATTGCCTCCCGGTGGCTGTGAGAAAGGGGGTTATACTCTTTTCAATATAGAACAGTCCTGCAGCCTCTCTCAGGGGTTATAACCCAGCCATGGGCGGCAGGTAAACGAGCCATTGAGAGAGGCTAGCCCCCGGCCCCTCCCTCTCTGCCCAAGACCCCGCCCCTCCCATTCCACCCCCCTCTTCCGCTGGCGCCCAGAGCAACCTGCCGCCCCCTGCGTTACCCCAGCCCCAGAGCATCAGGCGGGCAGTGCAGCGGTAGTGGAGTGCCAGGCAGCCGAAGCATCCCCAGCTCCAGTGCTGGGCAGATAGGCAGGCATTGTGACAAGGCATGGCCCTGGCCCCAGTGCCACCAACCCTGGGCCTTGTGAGCGCTGGCCCCAGCCTGCCTGCCCCAGCCTCTCAGCCATGGAAGAGCTGGAAGGGAACTGGCAGCAGGCAGGAGGAGGTCTGGGAGCGGAGCATGAGCAGGTCCATGCCAGGCTGTTTGGGGAGGCACAGCCTTCCCCGGCCTATGCTACCCACCAGCCATAAACCCAGCCCTGGGGCTTTGCAGCAATGGCAGCTGCCTGAGAGGATTTTAAAAGCAATGCCAATCTCCTGTCACCACAGGCAGCTGCCATTGCGTCCTCCTTTCACTCCCTGCCCCAGCAATACCCCTTCTTGCTGCTTCCCCTGCTAAAGCGCAGAGGTGAGGCAGCAGGGAGAAGTTGCCTTCTGCATCTTGGCACAGTGACATCTTCATGGGGACTCAGGGATGATGGATCATAGGAGGTCAGCCAGAGGGGCTCAGGGAAACACAGAGAAATGGAGGGGAGGAGAAAGGGGGAGGGGGGGGTGGGATTCAGAGAGAGTGGAGCTCCAGACCTGCCTTGCTCTTGCAGCAAGAGGCTTTGCCATTTCCCTCCCCAGCTATCGAGACGCTCCTCGTTGTCCCGGCTGCAGGTCCCTGTGATGAGGTCTTCAGTCTGAGAGCTCAGGAGGAGACAATGGACATTCACTGTGATACGGTCACCAGATCACCTACAGAAGGTACCATCCTGGTGCTTCCCAGGCACTCACCCCTTTAACTAGACACCAAACCCCAGCCCTAGTTCTCCCCTTCCTCTCGCCCCAGGCTGGCTTGCTTGCCTCTGTTATCCTGACACTAGTGTGGACCTTGTTGGCTGAGCCAGTGTTTCTCAGGCCATTGAGCTCTGCAGAGCCCTTCATTCCTGGTTGTCCGGCATCATGAAAACTGAGCAATGGGAGGGGCAGGGAGGAGAGAGAAGCTTTGATAGGCATATGAATTGGTCCAGAGAATGGAAAGATCAGAGATCTGCTGGCCCAACATATGATGTCCTGATGAGGAGTCCAGCTAGACCCCAGGTTGACGTGCGTGACTTCCTGGAATGGAACCAGGATAATATTTACCAATTTTACTCCAATTTTCAGGCAGTATGACCTAACTGGGACTGGTTTTAATTTTTTTCTTTAATTCTTTAATTAATTTAATTCTTTAGCACCAGGGAAAGCTCCTCACTAACCAACCCCTCTGCCTCTCCTAACCAAGAAAAACTATGGCTTCACCTCAGTGCCTTTCACCTAGGGCTGTCTACCTAGCTGGATAATGTGCAATATGGGGGTATGATTTTTCAAGAGCACTAACGTGCTGTGCATCAATTGGTCAGTATAGACCCTGCTAGTGTGCACTAAAGGTTCCCTAGTGTGCTTGAATGTATGTTTGTGCACTTTAGGAATCACACTCCCACAGGGCATGCCAGATGTTTCCAACACATAAGTGCTTCTGTAGAAGAAGAGGGAGGAGGCAACATACTCTAGTGGTTAAAGCTCAAACTGCTAGCCAGGACTCCTGGGTTCTTTTCCTGGCTCTGCCCCAGACTCGCTGTGACCTTTGACACCTGGCTTGCTCTTTCTTTGTCTCAGTGTCCCTGTCTCTATGACGAGGCATCATTTCATGTTTTCAGATTCTGGGGCTGTTGCTTTTATTTCTTACTCCACCCTGGACTCCATCATTAACAAGAGATTTCTCAACGAGGGAGATCTAATGGCTGATGAGAAATTGAGGAATTTTCACCTGAATTCCAGGGTGGTGAGTGGGGCTATCGGAGATGGGAGGCCCACGAACCTCCCCGAACCTGTGAACTTCACCCTGCACCATAGACAGGTGAGTGTCGATCCTTTTACTTTGCTCTGTGCCCGGGGCTCCAGCTGGTCACTTAAAAGGTGCGTCTCCTGCAGGGCATCTGAGTCCTGTTGCCTTTCTGGACTGAGAAACCGTTATCTGAGAAAGAGAGGGAGCTTCTTCAGTCCTGACACGGGGGCTGTTTTGGTGGAGGACATTACATAGGGTTCACACCAGGCCTGATTGGGTTATGATTCATCATGTAACAACTGTCCCTGGCTCACCCCTTAGAGGAGGAATAATTGGAAAATAACTCTCTATAGCAATGGTCCCCAAACTTTTGAGGATCGCACCCTCCCTCACCCCGTCCACGCCCCTCCCTCTGAGCCAGGGCCGGGAGCGGGGCTCGGGGGCAGGGGGAAAGGACATGGGCAGGGGTAAGGGGGCTGAGGTTGGGTCTGGGGCTGGGAGCAGGGCCAGACCCATGGCCGGGGTTGAGGCTGGGGGCGGGAGTGGAGCAGCAGCCTGGCTGTGGTGGGGGCCAGCAGCCAAGCCCATGGCCATGTGCGGCTCCACTCCCAGCCCTGCCCCTGCCTCTAGCCTCGGCCCTGGGCTGGGAATGGAGCTGCAAGGGGCTGGGGCTGGGAGTGGAGCCATGCTGAAGCTGGGGACGGTGCCAGACATGGGGCTGGAAGTCAGGGATGCGGCTATGGGTGGGACCAGAGCAGAGTTCAGGGTGGGGAGGGGCTGGGTGGTGCTCTCTTTCCGCCCCACATGGGGGCTGACCCGGGACCTCTCATGTCCCTCCAAAGGATCCTGTGTGCCCCCATAGGGGGACGCTCCCCACAGTTTTGGGACCTCTGCCCTACAGATAACAGAGTTCAGGGAAACAGCATGAGATGGTACCTTCTTTGATAAAGTGATGAACTTGGTAGGGTGCATGTGGGTATTTGTGGGCGGGTGTGTGAATGCCTTTTAATGGCTCAAATCGGAACTGCACAATTGTGTGTCATAGACCCTACAGTGCTGAGAGTTAAGGGAATTACCACTTTAGCTCTGGGATCGGGGGCTTGTGCTATTGGAGCTGGAGGATCTTGCTTGTATTTCCACTGCCAATGGGAAGTCCCAAATGGCTGTTACGTGCAGCACGAGAGCCATGAAGCCGTTGGTGACTTCAGGTTTATTATTGTCTATTAGAGATGTGTGACAAAATAAACAGTATTCTCCCCATGATCCAGTGAGGATGATGATGGGGTGTTTTTGTTTCCAGACAAAAAAAGAGGAGGAAGAGGCTCACTGCGTTCACTGGAAATTCATCGCTGGAAAAGGCACCTGGGCTGAGGATGGCTGCATCATTCTCCACACAAACAGCGCTCACACCATCTGCAGCTGTGACCATCTCTCCAGCTTCGCACTCCTTATGGGTCACACCGGAGCGGAGGTATCTCACTGTCAAGCTCAGATCAAAGGGCTGGACTCTGAGCTCCTGACTTGGGCAAAATCAGTGGGAATTTTGCCTGAATGAACGCTGAGTAGGAACCTCAGGGTATAATCTGTGGCCATACAGGATGGGTCAGGGTCAAGGGGGCTGGGGTGGGGTTATGATCTGAGGTGCCTAGAGTAGTCCGCACTGACAATGCCAAGGTCAGGGCAGGCTATAAAAAGGAGAGCAGATTCCCCCAAAACTGGTGGTTAACATTGTAGTTAGAATCACCAGGGCCAGATTAACTTTTTGTGTGCCCGGCGCCAAACATATTTGTGGGCCCGCCTAGGGAATGAAGCGGCATGGGGCAAGAGCACAGCGGGCAGGGTGGATTTGATTTAAATCATGATTTAAATCACTAGTCAGAAAGACTCGATTTAATCATGGTTTTCTACATAAACGTGCATTCTTGTTGGTTCTTATAGCCTTAATACATATTCTTCACAACTCAGAGATAGATGTAGGTTTCATTTTTAGAAGGTACACACTATACATTTTTAAACAGTGATTTATTTTGAAAACTTTTCAGATGAGTTTTACAGCTATATCAGAAAATGAATGATTGTTTGGTTATTTCATTTACCAAAGATAATTGAAGGAGATATTTATGAAGTCACTGGGAGGTGAACTACAGTATCTCCAATTCAACAGGCTAATCATTAATATTTGGAGGATTTTCTTGTCAGGCTGTATTAGGAGGAGAACACCACCAGACAGACATTTAAATTGTTTTATTTAACTAAAACAACAACGTTAAGTAGTCTGGATTCTTTTCTTCAACAGCAAACATAATATTTTAATAAAAAAGCATATGTCCCTCGCTTCTCACATTTATCTCCAGACTTCTTCTCCTTGTCCAGATCTATTCTGCCCCCAACAATCTTCTATTCATTGAACTCTTTGAAACTTTTCACTTTTAAAGAAAGGTAAGGGATTGACTCTGTGTACACAAATTTGCAGAGGGACAGTAGAGTTGAGGTCTGTTATTTCTCACCTCTATATATTATTTTTTATTTAATTTTTTTTTGCTGTTAACAAGCATTTTACCCCTGGCTACACAAATCCACAGTTTGAGAACTGTAAAACTAAGCATCTCTGATGGTATCTTCTAGACTGCGCACTGAGTCCCATTGGGTAGATAGAAAGATTAACCTAAATAATCTATACAGAAGCCTGTGGAACCCCATAAGATTGGGTCCCTAATCCATGAACTATTAGAACTCATTTACAAAACTTTTCTTAAACATTACATGAATATATTGTCTCATACTATAGAATTAGAATTTATAATCCCTATTACATTATCTCTCATCATGGATCTTAATTAAAACTATCTTTAGCTAGTTTTTTCCCCCTCAAAAATCCAATTTAAATAAAAAAATCTGATTTTTTTTTAAGTCATTGACTTTTATTCACCCTGACAGTGGGGAATGGTGGGGGGGAAGGATTGATCCCCAGCTGGAGCGAGGCAGGGGCCAGGGGCAACATGAGCACAGTGGGGTATGGGGGGAGGATTAGTCCCTGCTGACTGGAGCAAGGCAGGGGCTGGGGGCAAAATCACAGTGGGGCGGGAGCTAGGGTTGGTCCCTGGAGCAAGGGAGGGGCCGGGGGTAAACTGCAAGCGCAGCAGGGCTGGGGAGGGGGTAAACAGGATCCCCTCTGCCCCTGCCCACATAGAGCGGGTACCTACCTTCTCCCTGGTTCTAGCCCATTCTCTTCGTCTCTCTCTGCACTGAGCTGAGGGTTGGGGTGCTGAGGTGCTGCACTGAGCTGAGGGCTGGGGGTGCAGTCAGGTCTGGTAGGGAGTTAGGGTGCAGGAGCAGGATGGGGGTTGGGGTACAGGGTCTGGCCAGGAGCTAGGGTGAGAGAGGGGGCTCAGGTTGAGGCAGGAGTTTGGGGTGTGGAGCGCTTACCTGGGGCAGCTCCCATTTTGTGCGAGGGGTGCAGGTGGGAATGTGGGGGGAGGTGCAGGAGCTCCCATTTGCTGCTCAGTGTGGGGGTGGGTATGTGGGGGTGGTTCAGGAGTCAGGGCAGAGGTCTGGGTGTGTGTGAGGGGGTGCAGGGGTCAGGACAGGGGTTGTGGAGGTGTGTGTGGGGGTGCAGGGGTCAGGGCAGATGGCTGAGTGTGTGTGTGAGGGGGTGCAGGAGTCAGGGCAGGGGGCTGTGGGAGTGTGAGGGGGTGCAGGGGCCAGGGCTGGGGTCATGGGTGTGTGTGAGGGGGGTGCAGGAGTCAGGGCTGGGGTCGTGGGGGTGTGTGGGGGGTGCAGGGGGATGAGATGTGTGTGTGGAGTCATGGCAGAGGCTGGGGGTGTGGGCTGGGGTCGTGGGGGTGCTCCCAGCCCCCTGCCCTGAGCGGCTCACGGCAGGGGGCTGGAGGCGCTATGCCCTGATTCCACCCCTTCCCTAAGGCCCTGCCCCTGTCTCTTCTCCACCTCCTCCCCCAGCAGCGAGCACGCTGTGGCTCCGCTCCTCCCCCTCCCTCGCAAGGACAATCAGCTGATTGGCAGCAGGGAGAGGGAGGGAGCGGGGGAGGGGCAGGAAAGTAGCACGCTCCAGGGAAGGGGGAGCTTGGTTGCCGGCAGAGCCTGCCCTGCTGCAGGAGCCGGCAAGACCCAGCTTCTGCCCGCTGCCCTGCAGGCAAGAGCAGGGGGCGGAGAAGAGTGGGCCAGGCCGGGGCTCCTTTGGACCGTGGGCCTGGCCCCATGGTAAATCTGGTACTGAGAATCACCAACCAGTCACAATCTGTGCTCTGGATCCCCCACACTGGTTATCAAGAAGCTGAAAAAAAGAAATCACACAACTTTATTGAATTCCAGTCTCTGGCTCCCAATCAGCAGATAGGTCCAGTAAAGTGAGAAGTTACTTAAAACTCTATTCACCTAACAACATGTTCTTCTGATCCCCTGTCATAAATATAAAGGAAAGGGTAACAACCTTTATGCAGTAACATAAAATCCCTCCTGGCCAGAGGTACAGACAGGTAGAGAATCATTTTACCTGTAAGGGGTTAATCAGTTCAATTAACCTAGTTGGCACCTGACCAGAAGGACCAATGGAAAAAGAAGATACTTTCAAATCTGGGGGGTGGGGAGAGGAGGTTTTGTTTGTGCTCTCTTTGTTTGTTCTCTCTGGATAGAGAGAGAGAGCCCAAGCAGGTAAACCATCTTTTGAAAAGATACCTTGATATGATACATCTAAAATTACAGAAATTGTAAGTAAAGGCAAGGAAATGCATTAGATTATCTTCTGTTTTAGCTTGTGAATTTTCCCTATGCTAAGAGGGAGGTTTATTCCTGGTTTTGTAACTTTGAAGTTGAGCCTAGAGGGGAATCCTCTGTGTTTTAAATCTTTTTATCACCCTGTAAAATTACCTTCCATCCTGATTTTACAGGTGTGATTCTTTTACTTTTTTCTTTTTAATAAAGTTCTTCTTTTAAGAACCTGATTGATTTTAGTGTCATAAAAATAAAGGGTCTGGTCGGTACTTTTATTAAAGGCAATTGGTTGGTATATTATTCTCAAGCCTCCCCAGGAAAGGGGGTGAAGGGGCTTGGGTGGATATTTTGGGGAAATAGGAACTCCAAGTGGTCCTTTTCCTAACTCTTTGTCTAAATCACTTGATGGTGGCAGCAATACCATCCAAGGACAAGGAAAGGATTTGTGCCTTGGGGAAGTGTGCCTACTAGAAATAAGCTTAGAGGGTCTTTCATGCGGGTAAAATGATAATGTACCTCTGGCCAGGAAGGATTTTATGTTACTGCATACATAAAGGTTGTTACCCTTCCCATTATATTTATGACATCCTGAAAGGGGCAGCCACATTGCCAGGTCAATATTAGGTTGGATCTTACCCAAAATACCATGCTTCCAGCCAATCCTTTAGTATCTAAAACTAAAGGTTTTATTATATAGGAAAAGAAAAGAAAGAGAAGAGAGCTGTTAAATGATCAAAGCAATCCGTTACATATGACTTCAACGTCCATATATCAGGTTCTTAGCAGTGTTGGTGAGTTTGCTGGCTTGTAAAGTCCCTCTGGAACACACCCAAAGCTTAGATGGGTCTATCAGACCTTTGTTCAAAGCTTCAGTTTGTAGAGAAGTTACTCCAGAAGAGAGAAGCAGGACTGAAGACAAAATGGAGGTGATGCAGCTGCCTTTTTATATCCTTGTCCATGTGGCTTGCACTTCCTCTGTCCCAGGGGAGTCCTGCTGACTCATGGGCATAGCCCCTGGCTTCTCTCAATGGGTTCATTGTATAGCTCAGTGGTTCTCAAACTTCAGCAACCCGAGGACCCCCATTTTGATTAAAAAAAATTTGCAGACCCCCAAACCCTCTGCTCAGCCTGAGACCCGACCCCCATTCCATCCATTCCCCCAAGGCCCCACCCCACCTCTTCCCGCCCCAGCTCCACCCCGCTCCTCTTCCCTGCTTCTTTCCACCCTGTCCCCCGAGCGCTCCCCATCCCTGCTCCTCCCCCTCCCTCCCAGCGCCTCCTGCATGCTGCTGAACAGCTGTTCCCTGGCATGCAGAAGGCACTGGGAGGGAGGTGGAGGACTTGGTCAGAGGGGCCTGTGGACCCCCTGGAGTGCCCTTGCGGACCCCAGTTTGAGAAATGCTGGTATAGCTGATTACCCTTGATGGGCCATCAAACAGACTGGATAGTGGTGATGCCAATCTGTCTGGGGGTGTCACCCAGAAACACACGATAACACATGATGCAAAAATGATACATACATAAAAACAAGATTCTCAGACTTAGCAAATCATAATTTTTCGCGTCATATCTTACATGGCATATCTTGTAAGCTTCATTACAATTTTGTAATACTAGTATCCATAATTTTATTAATGGTCACCCATATTCCATATAGCATCACAGGGCTCACTGGTGATTCTCCCTTTGCTGTGTTCCAGGAGAGTTACCCACTGACCATCGTCACCTACGTGGGACTGACCTTCTCCCTGCTGTGCCTCCTCCTCGCCATCCTCACCTTCCTCCTGTGCCGCTCCATCCGCAACGTCAGCACCTCCATCCACCTGCAGCTCTGCCTCTGCCTCTTCCTGGCCGACCTGCTCTTCCTCACCGCAGTGAACCGCACCAGCAGTCGGGTCTGTTATCCACTTTTATTCTCGGTTGAAAATTGAGCTGTGTCCAGATCCTCTGTCAGCATTTCTAAAGCTCCCCTCACCCCAGCACCTTTTTATACCTTCAGCTGGACGGTAACATTTATTCCATGCTCTTTAGTCCCGCAGAAATAATTATTTACTCCCCATCCAAAAGAAATCTCTATGGGTGAAACCAGTCCTTCCCTTTTCCTTGTGGGCTCCATCCTTCATCATTCAGACAAAGGAACCCCGATTTCCAGCGTCACAGTCCCCTGCCTGCCCTCTCTGCCCCCACACTGATGGGAAGATGCAAGACACCTATACCCTGAAGCAGATATAGAGAAGAGAACCTACACCCTCCAGGTCTCTCCCTATTATGAGGACCGGGAACTTGTTTATATCCCTGCTCCCTTTCCTAGGATTCCTCACAGTATCCAACAATTTCCATGATTCATTTGGGAACTACAACTCCCAGAAACCATCTTTTCTGAGTGGAGATCAGGACCGGGCCCTTAGACAATCCCCCCATAAACTGAAGAACGTATTGTCTCTGGAAGAGAGCTGTAACTGGAGAGATGTGTTAATAAAAAGCCCTATGTGATCCTCCACAAAAGTCCCCCCACCTCCAAATTCAGTATTTTCCTTCCCGGAAGCAGAGTCCCAGAGCTCTGTCTCGTCCTGTCCTCAGGTGGTGTGTGCTGTCATTGCTGGCTTCCTACACTACCTCTTCCTGGCCTGCTTCACCTGGATGTTCCTGGAGGGGCTGCACCTCTTCCTCACCGTCAGGAACCTGAAGGTCGTGAATTACACCAGCGCCAGCCGGTTCAAGAAGAGATTCATGTACCCGTTCGGCTACGGATTCCCAGCCCTGGTGGTGGCTATTTCGGCAGCGGTGAATCCTGACGGCTACGGAACTTCCACACAGTACGTGCAGCGCCCATCCCAAAGGGGAGCTGGGATGTGGCTTCCATGCGGTTGTCCGGCTCACCCCAGGTCTGACTTGAACCGAGATTTCCCTGCTCAGCCTGCCTGGGAGCTGAACGTCCCCCTGGGACCCTTCCCATCCCCAGGGACACTAACCTGCCCCGAACGCTGTAGTTGAGTTGCCCACCTGTCAGACATCTACACTCCTCACCCCACAGATGATGCGGAAGAACAAGCCAGAAAGATCCCAGCTTGACACCCAGGTCCCTGGCTGGGTTTGTGGGGCTGGTGGGTAGGAAACAAATGCAGCTTCTTACTGTGTGCAAATCCCTGAGGATCCCCTCTCTAAAGTGAGCGACTCCACTAAATCAGGGCGTGGCGTGTTCTAGACACCCCAGGCTAGATCCTCAGCTGGTGTAAATCAGGGCAGCTCCACTTCCTTCAGTGCAGCTCAGCCAATGTCCATCCGCTGCATGTCTGGCCCTCCAGCAATACTGCGCCCATCCAACAGAAAGGGTCATTTGAGGAGGTGGAAGAGGCAGTGGTGGCTGAAAGCAGGAGATGCTGAGGTACATGGGGAGGGCTGTTTGTCTGCTGCCCGCAAGGGAGTCGGCCATGTCACAGGCAGGCTGAGATCCATCTCGCTTTTGAGAGCCAGCTGCCCTGTGACACCCCCTCTCTGCCCCTGGGGCTGAAAAAGGGCAGTAATCCCATTAAAGTCACCTTCTTCTTCCTCCCTCCCTGTAGCTGCTGGCTCAGCCTGGAGAGAGGATTTCATTGGAGCTTCCTGGGTCCAGTCTGTGCCATAATCCTGGTGGGTACTTCACAGAACCACAGGGCCCCATTCTCCTCTCACCTCTGCAACCCTGTGAACTCCAGTGGAGCCAAGAGAAGAATATCTCCCAGAGAATTTAAGATGAAAGAGTCCTATAAGATTCCATTTCATCCATCCCTCTTTGGCCAGTGCAAGATTTTTCCCTAACACAACAGCCTACATTCTATGGAGTCAGTCAGGGCGAATGGGTCGGGCACTGGGTTGTGAGTCAGGAGACCTGACTCTGCCACTGACCTGCTGTGTTAACTTGGGAAGTAGCTTCCCCCTCGCTGAACCTCTGTTTCTCCTCCCACCCTTTGTCTGTCTTGCCCATAGGCACCGAAAAAAAATAGTGGATGCTCAGCACACACTGGCAGCCACCTCCCCCACTCACCCCCCTGTGTCTCCCGTCCACTGGCAGCCGCGCCGATCAACTTCTCCCCGTCCATCCCAGTGCCTCCCGCTTGCCGCAGTCAGCTGTTCTGTGGTGTGCAGGAGGTGCTGGGAGGAAGGGGGCAGAACTGCGTGGGAAGAGGTGGGGCGGGGGTGGGAAGAGGTGGGGGTTGGAGAAGGGGTGAGTAGGGGCGAGGCTTGGGGCCAAGCAGGGGTGGGAAGAGGTGGGGTGGGGGCTTGGGAGAAGGGGGCGGGTGGGGGCGGGGCCTGGGGCGGAGTGGGGGGTTGAGCGGCCCGGGGGAAGCCGGCGCCTGTGGTCTTGCCTAGTTATTTTGCAAACAAATGCTCCAGGACAGGGGCTGCCCCTTTCTAGGTGTGAATACAGAACCCAGTGCACTCTTATTGGAGCCTCTAGGTGCTACCATAATATGATTCATTATAATATGTCATTACTCATGCAATGCTGCCATGGAAGCAAGTGGGACCTCTGCCGGAATGAGGATGGTTTTGTCCCTTGCCTTGTCCAGCCAGGCTGATTAATAACCCAAGTGATGGGGGAAGGGAAGGTGGCTGCAGCGTGGGGAGTTTGAGGATGGAAGGGCACATGTGTTGCAAGAGATAAAGGTAGCAAATGTACTTGCAGATTCCTCCCCATCTCAGGCAGCGGATTAAGAATTAATTTCAGCCTCAGAATTGAAGGGAGTACTCTAGAGACAGGATCTAGAAGCTTTGGGCCAAATCACACGGCTCTAAATCTGGAATAACTGCAGACCCCACTGGAATCAGTGGAGTCACTCCAGATTCAGATAAGAGCAGAATGTGGCCCTCTGGCGGTATGATCACATGTGATTTATTGCAGCCCTGCCTATGCCAACGGTTCCCTGCACGGCCTGGGACCAAGATCTGGCAGGGAATGGTGTATGGCCCACCCTGACGAGCAGTCACTGGTGTGCAGCAGTCTGATCCCATAGGACTGTTCCGTGCCTCCGCCAGAGAGACTGGCCTTGGCTGGCATGTTTTACAAGGAATATTTCATGCTGTTTCCACAGATAAATTTAACATTTTTTATTGTAACCCTCTGGATCTTGAGAGACAAACTCTCCTCCCTTAATGAAGATGTGTCCACTCTCAAAGACACCAGGTAGGACAGCACTAAATCTACTAGAACAGGGGTGGGCAAACTTTTTGGCTCGAGGGCCACATCCGGGTGGGGAAATTGCATGCAGGGCCATGAATGTAGGGCTGGGGCCGGGGGTTTGGGTGCGGGAGGGAGTGCAGGGTGTGGGAGGGGGTGAGGTGTGCAGGAAGGGGCTCAGGGCAAGGGGTTGGGGTGGAAGAGGGGTGCGGGGTGTTCGAGGGGGCTCAAGGCAGGGGGTTGGGGTGCAGGAGGGAGTGTGGAGTGCGGGAGGGGGCTCAGGGCAGGGGGTTGGGGGCTTAGGGAAAGAGGTTGGGGTGAAGGAGGGGTGCGGGGTGCAGCAGGGGCTCAGGGCAGGGGGTGGGGGTTTTGTGCTGGAGGGGTTCAGGGTGCAGACTCCGGCCCGGCGCCGCTTACCTGGAGCGGCTCCAGGATGGCAGCGGCGCGCAGTGGGGCTCAGGCAGGCTGCCTGCCTTCCTGCCCTGGCCCCGTGCTGCTCCCGGAAGTGGCTGACACCACGTCCCTGCGGCCCCTGGGGGGGGGGGGCAGAGGGCTCCCCCTTCCCGGCCAATGGGAGCTGTGGGTGCATGGGGGCCTGCAGGCGATGGCAGCGCGTGGAGCCCTCTACCCCCCCTTCACCCAGGGGCTGCAATCCATGGGGGTGGCAATCCCGCGGGCTGGATCCGAAGCCCTCATTGGCCGGATCCGGCCCATGGGCCATAGTTTGCCCACCCCTGTATTAGAAGGATCCAGTGAGCCTCCTGTATGGGAATTCCTGTGGGATCCCCCACAGATTGCTGCTACCATACAGCTGAGCACATGCCACTGTAGAGTTTCCAGGTTATCTTGGCAACCTTCTGCTTGATGAGAGAGTAACAGTCTCACTGCCCAAGCAGCTGATAAACTCTAACTCACATCAGCAGTCCCTTACTCATGAGTCCTGAAGTTGTCCATGGGACCATCTGCCAAAATAAGAACAATTTGCATGAATAAGGGTATGCTGTATCGGACCTTAAATTAGACACAGCACAGCCAGGGTGACAACTGAAGGGTCAAGTTAGGAGAGAGGAGAGGTCTACGGCAATAAAGGATCATCATGGGAGATACTTTTCTGCCATGCGCATCATGTTGGTCCCTGGATGGATATTGAGATGATAGATGCAGTCTCTTCCAAAGCCCGCTGAAGTCAGTGGAAGTAATGGTACGGAAGAGACTGCTAGATCAGGGAGGCTCTTGCAGTAAGTCCTGTGGCACATTCAGAGTGTGGCATGCAAATGGTCTTTAAAGCAGCTCATTATGAAATCTGTTTGTTCAGGAGGAACAAGATCAGGGCTGCCAGCTGGGAGTGCTGGATGGAGACATGAGAGGGGGGAAAAAGATTTTGGAACCAGATCAGTATGTTGAGGCTTCAGAAAGCCATGGTGTTACTTACTGCACGTGCCTAGAGCTGTGTAAGGAGAAATGAAAGTTTGTGCAGATATTCAGAGCTGGGCCATGTGCTACTTAGGGAGGAAACTCATCTCTTTTCCCTGGGGCTGTGGATACTGTTGAGGTAAAGTGCCGTCCATTGAGGAGAAAGGCAAGTGTGGCTTACTGTTGCCTTGTTGCAACCCCTCTGTCTATTTCTGGAACAACATAGATGGGTTCCCGAGAGCCCAATATCCTGTTCCCACTTGATTGTCACATTGCCAGGACCTGATATGAAGGGATTAAAAACAAAACATGTGAAGGGATTAAAAACAAAACCGTAATAAGAGGTTGAACCATTTGCTTTGGAAGAGCCACCTGTGGGAGGGGAAGGTGTGTGTGTCGGGGGAGATGGTTGGGCACAATATTGTATTTCGGATTCATAGGCGTACGTTGCCATTATGTTCGTCTTGACAGTAAACCTAAGACACAGTAAAGCGCCCAGAGCCCCGTGTAATAAACATACAGCTAAGGGTAGCATAAAATCCTCCCTGAGTAGCTGTACTGGATTGCCTTACCTGTAAGGGGTTAATCAGTTCAATTAATCTAGTTGGCACCTGATCAGAAGGACCAATGGGGAAAGAAGATACTTTCAAATCTGGGGCGGGGAGTTTTTGTTTGTTCCCTCTTTGGGGGGAGAAAGAGACCAGGGCAGGAAAAAACATCTCCTAAAAACATACCTGAAATGAGCATCTAAGATTACAAAAATTGTAAGTAAAGCAAGGAAATGCATTAGATTATCTTTTGTTTTAGCTTGTGAATTTTCCCTATGCTAAGAGGTAGTTTTATTCCTGTTTTTTGTAACTGTGAAATTGAGCCCAGAGGGGAATCCTCTGTGTTTTAAATCGTTTATTACCCTGTAAAGTTACCTTCCATCCTGATTTTGCAGGTGTGATTGTTTTACTTTTTTCTTTATAATAAAGTTCTTCTTTTAAGAACCTGATAGATTTTTAGTGTCCTAGAAACCAAAGGGTTTGGTCTGTGTTCACTTTCTTAACCTATCGGTTGGTATATTATTCTCAAGCCTCCCCAGGAAAGGGGGTGAAAAGGTTTGGGGGGATATTTTGGGGGGATAGGGCTCCAAGTGGCCCCTCCCTGAATTTTTGTTTAAATCACTTGGTGGTGGCAGCAATACTGTCCAAGGACAAGGAAAGGAATTTCTGCCTTGGGGAAGTTTTTAACCTAAGCTGGTGGAATATAAGATTAGGGGGTCTTTCATGAGGGTTCCCAAATCTGTACCCCACAGTTCAGAGTGGGGAGGAAACCCTGACAGCCCCTTCACTCAGTCACTCAGGACTCAGTCGTTATAACGGGATCTCTCCGTCTGCCTTTATCCAGACTACTGACTTTTAAAGCTATCGCCCAGCTATTCATTCTGGGCTGCACATGGAGTCGTGGTCTCTTCCAAGTCGGCTCAGCAAAAATGGTCATGGCGTATTTATTCACCATTGTCAACAGCCTGCAGGGAGCCTTCATCTTCCTGGTGCACTGTCTCCTCAATCGCCAGGTAATGCCCATGGCGCGTCATCAGCCACTCAGTGACTTCACGGGCCTAGCAGTGGCCTGGTCTGAGGGTGTTAGTGACCATGTCCCTTATTCTCCAGGTGAGAGAGGAGTACAGGAGATGGATTAAAGGCACAAGAAAACCCAGCCCCACAACTCAAACTTGTAGTGTGAACGTGTCCACTGTCACTACCAGCAACAAGATGGTAAGAGATCCTCTATTCTGTTCCAATACCAGCATCCAAAAGTCGCATCCATCTGGGTCTATTGTAGCTCCTGAGGTGCCTTTTCCCCTGAGTGACACATGCTTGTTTTAATCCATCTGAGAACGGCATTGGGAGTCTTAGTGAGATTCAATTGCATCCAAATCAAGGGGAATCCCAGGTTTCCTAGAACCCAGCACAGAACTCCTCCTTTCTTGCACACCTCCAAATTCCCTTCCTTTTGCTTCTTTGCAAGCTCCATGCATCACTCACTCTGGAATGGAATGGGCTGGGAAAGTGTTGGCTTTGACACACATTCAGGTAATTATCCAACTGGGGAGGCTTGCAAACCAAAACCTAGGTGGAAATCTTGTCAGTGCAGATGGGCCATCCCCAACGAAGAGTTAGCACTGCATGGAATTTCCTCTGGCTCCGTTACCTCTACTGGGAAAGGATCCAGAAGCTTTGTCTGGAGAGAAAAGTGGAGCCTTATGTCTGGAAAAACCTCCCTGCTTCAGTCCTAGCATGAGACGCCACAACCTTTGTCTGGAAGTGGACATTTCTGGTTTATTTAGAGCAGCCTCTATTAACTGGGGCCATGCTCCTCTTGACCTGCTGCTTACAAACAGGGAAGAATTGGTAGGGGAAGTAGAAGTGGGTGGCAACCTAGGCAGCAGTGACAATGGGATGTTTGAGTTCAGGATCCTGACAAAAGGAAGAAAGGAGAGTAGCAAAATACACTTCATAAAAGCAGACTTAGACTCCCCTAGGGAAATGATGGGCAGGATCCCCTGGGAGGCTAATATGAGGGGGAAAGGAGTCCAGGAGAGCTGGCTGTATTTTAAAGAAGCCTATTGAGCGTGCAGGAACAAACCATTCCAATGTGCAGAAAGAATAGCAAATATGGCAGGCGACTAGCTTGGCTTAACAGTGAAACCTTTGGTCAGCTTAAACTCAAAAAGGAAGCTTACAAGAAGTGGAAATTTGGACAGATGGCTAGGGAGGAGTATAAATATATTGCTCGAGCATGCAGGGGTGTAATCAGGAAGACGAAGGCACAATTGGAGTTGCAGCTAGCAAGGGATGTGAAGGGTAAGAAGAAGGGTCTCTACAGGTATGTTAGCAACAAGAAGAAAGTCAGGGTAAGTGTGGGACCCTTACTGAACGGGGGAGGCAACACAGTGACAGAAGATGTGGAAAAAGCTGAAGTACTCAATGCTTTTTCTGCCTCGGTCTTCTCAGAAAAGGTCATCTCCTAGACTGCTGCACTGGGCAACACAGTGTGGGGAGGAGGGAGCAGCCCTCAGTGGTGAAAGAACAGGTTAAGGACTGTTTAGAAAAGCTGGACATGCACAAGTCCATGGGTCCAGATCTAATGCATCCAAGGGTGCTGAGGGAGTTGGCTGATGTGATTGCAGAGCCATTGGCCATTATCTTTGAAAACTCATGGTGATTGGGGGAGGTCCAGGACGACTGGAAAAAGGCAAATATAGTGCACATATTTAAAAAAGGAAAAAAGAGAACCCGGGGAACTACAGACCTCACTTCAATTCCCAGCAAAATCATGGAACAGGTCCTCAAGGAATCCATTTTGAAGCACTTGGAGGAGAAGAAGGTGATCAGGAGCAGTCAACATGGATTCACCAAGGGCAAGTCATGCCTGACCAACCTGATTACCTTCTATGATGAGATAACTGGCTCTGTGGATAAGGCGAAAGTGGTGGCTGTCATATATTTTGACTTTAGCAAAGCTTTTGATACAGTCTCCCTCAATATTCTTGACTATGAGGTGGATAGAAAGCTGGCTAGATTGTCGGGCTCAATGGGTAGTGATCAATGGCTCTATGTCTAGTTGGCAGCGGGTATCAAGCGGCGTGCCCCAGGGTTCGGTCCTGGGGCTGGTTTTGTTCAACATCTTTATTAATGATCTGGATGATGGGATGAATTGCACCCTCAGCAAGTCCGCCAATTACACTAAGCTGGGAGGAGAGGCAGATAAGCTGGAGGGTAGGGATAGGGTCCAGAGTGACCTACACAAATTAGGGGATTGGGCCAAAAAAAATCTGATGAGGTTCAACAAAGACAAATGCAGAGTCTTGCACTTAGGAAGGAAGAATCCCATGCACTGCTACAGGCTGGGGACTGACTGGCTAAGCAGCAGTTCTGCAGAAAAGGACCTGTGGATTACAGTGGACGAGAAGATGGATATGAATCAGCAATGTGTCCTTTTTGCCAAGAAGTCGAATGGCATATTGGGCTGTATTAGTAGAAGCATTGCCAGCAGATCAAGGGAAGTGATTATTCCCCTCTATTCGGCACAGGTGAGGCCACACCTGGAGTATTGTGTCCAATTTTGGTCCCCGCACTACAGAAGGGATGTGGACAAATTGGAGAGAGTCCAGCAGAGGGCAACAAAAATGATTAGGGGGCTGGGGCACGTGACTTACGAGGAGAGGCTGAGGGAACTGGGGTTATTTAGTCTGCAGAAGAGAAGAGTGAGGGGGGATTTGATAGCAGCCTTCAACTACCTGAAGTGGGGTTGGAAAGAGGATGGAGCTTGGCTGTTCTCAGTGGTGGCAGATGACAGAACAAGAAGCAGTGGTCTCAAGTTGCAGTGGGGGAGGTCTAGGTTGGATATTAGGAAACACTATTTCACTAAGAGGGTGTTGAAGCACTGGAATGGGTTACCTAGGGAGGTGGTGGAATCTCCATCCTTAGACGTTTTTAAGGCCCGGCTTGACAAAGCCCTGGCTGGGATGATTTAGTTGGTGTTGGTCCTGCTTTGAGCAGGGGATCGGACTAGATGACCTCCTGAAGTCTCTTGCAACCATAATATTCTGTGATTCTATGATTCTATGAACTGCTACTTTATGGCTTACCTGTGCGTGGGTGGGGGAAGGGAGCGGGCTTTGTTTACACTTGTTTAGTTATTTTCCTGCACGTGATGTCACTTCAGTGGAGGCTGGCTGAATTTTGCAGACTCTGCACTATTCCTGAATGAGGACCCAGTCCTGATCCCATTGAAGTTGACTGGAGTTTTCCCACGGGATTGGCACTCAATGTATATTTGTTTTGCTGGCAGGTGAGTTGGGGAGAGCCCTCCACTTCATCTCTGTGAAACAATCACCTCTCCAACCACCGATGTTTATCATACAGCCGGCTTTGCTGTGCCAGTGGGGCAGGTGCTTCAGCTGCCATTCTTCATCGCAACTACATACAAATCCTGGAAGGGGAAGCAGGATTGGACCAAATCCTCTCTCTGATCCAAATCCACAACACCTACTGAATTCAAAGGCCACCCTAGGGTTGTAGCTGGGTGTCTCTCCCAGATTTAAAGGGCCAGATCCCAGGTCAGACGGCAGTTATTTCTTAGGGAAAGCACACCATGGTGGGCGGGGGGAGACGATTTGAAGAGCCCTCGCGTGCTATGTGTGTGAGCTAGCTCTGCTGTTTCACTGTAATGTGTAAATAATAAAATAACCTGCTTATGGACCTTGGTTGCTTCTTTGGTTTGAGGGTTTGCTCTCAGGTTCTGCCTGTCCTGGAAACCTAGGGCCCAATTCTAAAGCCTCTTTATGCCCATCTGGCAGTGTAAAGGAGCTTTAAAGTGGACAGAAATGGCCCTGTGATTAGCCCTCCTGTGCAGGAGTCCTTCCTGGCTGCTGTAGAGCTGGCATAAAATCTCTACATTAGCCCTGCTCCCAGCCCCTGGCATGGGGGTTGTGACTGGTGGGGTGGAGGTGCCGCTGAGGGCATGGCTGAAGGACACTGCTTCATGGCTATTGTCTGCTTCCCAAGGCCCAGGAGGATCCTTGAAAACGCACTAGTTTACACCAGCTGAGTAGTGTATCAGAGGGGTATCCGTGTTAGTCTGGATCTGTAAAAGCAGCAAAGAATCCTGTGGCACCTTATAGACTAACAGACGTTTTGTTAGCTGAGTAGTTTACTCCAGCGCTGTCACTGTACCACTAAATGCTCTTCTACTTTTTTTTAAAGAAAATTTGTTTTCAAACCGTGCTTTCCCCACAACACTATGAAATTCGCTGATGTCATTTTCCGTAAGAAACTTCTCCAAACTGAGAGCGATGACTGTGTCAACCCACTTCTGTTTCCCCGTATTTATTTATATTATCTGGGCACGTACAGTCCCACGATGCTTGGTTCTGTACATACACATAGTCAGAGAGAATCCCTGTCCCAAAGAGCTTACAAGCTAAGTAGACAAGATGGACACAAGGTGGGAGAACAGAAGGATTATTACCCCTATTAGACAGAGAGGGGATCAGGTGACTTGGCTAAAGTCACATAGGGATCCTGTAGCAGAATCAGGAACTAAATTCAGTTCTGCTGCATTAGGATGGTTTTTTGGTTAAGGGGTATCAGGCAGCGCTGTGGTCTTGCTCACTTTGGAAGAGCTGCAGAAAAAGTGGCTGTGAACTTCCAAAAAGGAGGTGTGCTCAGGGCCTAACTCAGTACAAGTTTTTCTAAAAATAGATTTAACTTGCACCTCTTTCACTGCACATTGGCCCTTGGCGGTAATAGGGGCTGGGTTGAAATGTAGCTGTACAATGAAGTGTTGATTAAAGTAGGACTCAGCTCTCTGCTTGAGCTGCAGGATGTTCATGTAGCTATGACCGTGGATTGGGATGGCAGATCTGCAGTCTGTTCTTGGCTCTGCCACAGCTGCCCCATATGTGGAAGGGGTATGCAGTGCATGATATTAAAATACACACAGACACCCCATGGATTCTGGGTGTGGAGAGTGTGCGCTAAGACGAAGCAAGACTCTGAGCCAATCCGTGTGAAGGGCAAAAGGTTCCTCAATTGCAAATGTGCTCCTGGCGCCATGCCTCATCCCCGTGGTGGATCCAGGTTCTGCCTCCTCACCAGACGTCCTCATCAGATTCAAACTTAATGGGTTTATGGATTTCCTCCAAGCTCAGGAGCTGTGCATCCTGCTTTAACCGACCTCTGGATAAAAGTGTCCTCCTGCCTCCAACAAAACATCTCCCCTTTTACATGACTAACACGTCTGACATATTAGCTGGTGATGATGGTGAACGTGCTCCATCTGTACCTGCTACTAACACTCCAGGGAATTGTCTGTTCCCTCGCATGCACCTCCTGTCAGAAATGTGGACTGGTCCAGCTCCTGATGGGGTTCTAAGAGGGCTCATCGTGCTTAGCAAAGACAGAATCCTCTCTCTTCCCTGGCTCCCTCCTCACACACAGATAAGCCAACAAGTATCAGCTGTTTTCAATAAAGCAGGAATTTCGTCTTCCATGCAAAGGCTTCAGTGTTTGGTGCTGGGCTGGAGCAGGGAGGTTTGTCAGACACAAGAATCTGCCCTTTTCCTCCATGTTCTTCATTCCTGGAAAGAAAAGCAGCAACATGATGATGGGTTCTGAAGCCCCTGAGAGCGTCATGTACAAATTGGTGGCAAAAACCGAAGCTCCTGGATCCTTACTTAATAAGGGTAAAGGACCTAAAGGATATTTCTCGAAGTCCTGACGGCTAACTGGGCAGGGTCCATCTGGACCGACAAAGTTTCAGTCCCAGGAAACAATCCTGAACCAATACGTCCAGATCATTACATTGCAAGTGCCAACAACACCCACACAGTCGACAATCAGTGACCACCGGAGTTCTCAGTGGAGCCAAGGGGAGGGAATGTGGAGCTGCTAGGAAAGGAGCATTCGGTGCTGGTGCCTAAGACATGTAGGATACCCCTCAATCAGGATGCGATTGACTAACACTCTTAATGAGATTCCCAGCTGGCTTATAACCAATCCTGCGTCATTCGGGGGGCAAAGCACCTTTACAGCAGTAATGGGACCCAGCTAGAGATGACTGTTTCACAGGCTGGTACTGGAACAGAGCAGAGGACCTCTTACCATCTTGGTGCTGGTGGTGGGGACAACAGACATGGATAGATCGGATGTCTGAGATTTCGTGCTGGATGTTCGGAATCCCTTGATCCATCTCCTGTACTCCTCTCTCACCTGAAGAGTGAGGGACACGGTCACTACACTATGTGACTAACGCTGAGAAGATCAGACATGGCCACCACGAGGCCGGTGAAGGTGCTGGGTGGGCGCTGATGGGCCGTGGGCATTACCTGGCGATTGAGGAGACAGTGTACCAGGAAGATGAAGGCTCCCTGCAGGCTGTTGACGATGGTGAATAAATACGCCATGACCGTGGCTGCTGGGCCGACTTGGAGGAGACCAAGGCTCCATGTGCAGCCCAGAATGAAGAGCTGGGCGATGGCTTTAAAGGTCAGTAACCTGGATAAAGGCAGATGGAGAGATCCCGTTACAATAACCCTATGGAGAGCAATTGGGTCAGGAGAATCTGGGCAGAGTAGGGTGGAGCTACCGGCCCCTGCTTTCCTGTGTGGGACAGGGTTACTGTCAATGCAAACACACTGGGAATTTGTTCCCATGAATCCTAGATATGCTGTTCCCCTCCTGCAATCCCTCACGCCCTCCGCATGCCAAGGACATCCCAAACCAAGGCACCTGATCCTCCAGGATTGCTTTGTTGCCTTCTCAATTGTGGTCTTTGAGAATGGACACATCTGCGCTGAGGGAGGAGAGTCTGTTTCTCAAGATCCACAGGGTCAGGGCAAAGAATGTCACATTTATCTGTGAAAACGTATAATCTGGGGCTGATGACTCCAACTGAGGCAGAGAACGATCCCAGGGGACCGATCCGATTGCTGCAGAACCAGGGACCGCTCATCCTCTCTCCAGTAATATCCTCTGGCTGCTCTCGGTTCCTCCCCATGCACGGAGCTGATGGCATAGCCAGGGCTGAGATGGATCAATGGGATCACAGAGGCCAGATTCTGCACAGAGTTAAAAAGGAAGTGACTCCAGCCTCCAATGGGGTCAGTTTACACCAGTGTAACTGAGAGCAGGATCTGAGTCAGAGTTTCCAGCGCCCTGTCTCTAGGCTCTTCCCTGCCACTTTCAGCTGTAACTAATCTCCCCAGCCCCGGGACCTGGGGAAGAAACTGCATGGACTTTGTCATCTTCACTTAGGGTGACCGGATGAGGGGAAGAAAATATCGGGACACATGGGGGTGGGGGGGCGGGGTGCCCACCGGCTGAGCAAAATAAAAACAAACCACAGTGCTGCCGGTGGATATCGGGACAAAATGCGTCCCGATCAAAGATCGGTCGGGACGTGGGACAGACACCAAAATATCGGGATGGTCCCAATTTTATTGGGACATCTGGTCACCCTATCTTCACTCCACACAATGTAGGGCCTTTCCCACACCAAACACTGCATGGTGCAGCCCTTCCCTTCCTCATTCCTTGGGTCAGGAACTGGACTAGACCAAACTCTTGCTGTCCCCAAAGGTAAGCTCCCACTGGTTTCTGTGGCAGCTGTGCCCGAGTAAAGGCTCTGGCCTGGGAATACAGCACAGAGACTAATCCCAGGACTAGCCAAAGCAGATGAGCCATGTGGGACCTAACAGTCTTTCACTGCGTTTTATGGGCCATGTTCTCCTCCTGGCTCCTCTGAAATCAGTGGGGTCACAGAGGTGAGAGGAGAATGGAGCCCTGTGGTTCTGTGAGGTACCCACCAGGATTATGGCACAGACTGGACCCAGGAAGCTCCAATGAATGCCTCTCTCCAGGCTGAACCAGCAGCTACAGGCAGGGAGGAAGAAGAAGCACATTATCCCAGCGCAGTGGCATTAATATGAATATATTACCCCTTTTCAGCCACTGGAGCAGAGACGGGGATTGTGTCCTGAAGCAAAAAATGGATTAGACTGAAAACCTTGAACACAGTCCCAGAGCCAGGTGTGGACTCCAGCTATACCAGTGTAAATCCAGAGACATCCCATAAGAATCCATGGAGTTCATCCTGATTTACACAGGTGTAAACACTCAGAGCTCAGATACCATGGTGATGGGTGTGGAATAAGAACCTGGGGGGAATAGAGAGAGAAAAGCGAGACAGATGTGAGCAAGTCTGGCCTGCTGGTGCCAACAGAGTGTGCAGATTACTCTCTCTCTGGCAGATGCGTGCAGTATTGATGGAGAGCCAGAGACTCAGCTGATGTAAATTGGCTTAGCTGCATTGAAAGCAATGGAACTACGCTGATTTACACCATCTGAGGATCTCGTCTGGAGTGTCTAGAAGAAGCCACACCCCGCTTAGTGGAAATTCCTCATTTTAGAGGAGGGAGAAGGGAGAGGGGATCCTCAGGGCTTTGTACACAGGAAGAAGGTCATTTGTTTCTTATTCCCCAGAACCACAAACCCAGCCTGGGAGCTGGGAGTCGAGCTGGTATCATTAGTGGGGTGAGGTCTGTAGATATATGGCAGGTGGGCAACTCAACTACAGCGCTCGGGGCAGCTTAGTGTCACTGGGGAGGGCGAAGGGTCTGCACTTACTGTCGGGTTGTTCCGTAGCCACCTGGGTTGAATGCTGCAGAAATAGCCACCCCCAGGGCTGGGCTGGGAATCGGTAGCCAAACGGGTACATGAATCTCTTGAACCGGTTGGCGCTGGTGTAATTCACGACCTGCAGGTTCCCGACGGTGAGGAAGAGGTGCAGCCCCTCCAGGAATATCGAGGTGAAGCAGGCCAGGAAGAAATAGTGTAGGAAGCCAGCAATGACGGCACACACCACCTGGGGGAGACAGGGAGCCCAGGGATACTGCAGTGAGGAAGGGAAATGCTGCGTATGGGGGAGACCTGCCAGGGGGTCACACTGGGATTCTTGTTATCACAGCCCTCCAATTATAGTGCTCCGTGACCCAGATGCAGGAAGGGAGCAGAGATTAGTGGTTAGAGCAGGGGAGCAGGGCTCAGGGGATCCTGGTTCTGTTCCCAGCCCTGCCACAGATTCCCTGGGTGATAGTGGGCAAGTCACTTAGTCTCCTTATGCCTCAATTCCTCTCCTGTGACATAGGGATAGAACTGGCCAAACTCCTGGGGATGGGGAGACTGAGTCCACTGTGCCCAGTGTGATAGGGCCTAACAGGGGGTGGAAATATTCCCCCCGGGAATCCCCTCTGTGTCCTGCACAGCCCAGAATCCAGGGAGCACAAGGGGTTAAAGCCACACACCCCTGCCCTGCTGAGAGTGGAGGAACAGAGCAGAGGAGAATCAGGCCGTACCTGACTGCCATTGCGGGTTACCATGGTGAGGAAGAGGAGGTCGGCCAGGAAGAGGCAGAGGCAGAGCTGCAGGTGGAGGGAGGTGCTGACATTGCGGATGGAGCAGCACAGGAGGAAGGTGAGGATGGGGAGGAGGAGGCACAGCAGGGAGAGGGTCAGTCCCACGTAGGTGACGATGGTCAGTGGGTAACTCTCCTGTAATACAGCAAAGGGAGAATCACCAGTGAGCCCAGCCCAGCCCCCTCGGCCCTGAGGTTCCTACTCAGACTTTACCCCACCAAAGCCACCAATGGCTCAGGGTCCAGCCCTTTGAGCTGAGTCTGAGAGTGAGACACCGCCACTGCAGTGGGACCCATAAGGAGAGCGAAGCTGGGGAGATGGTCACAGCTGCAGGTGGTGTGAGTGCTGTTTGTGTGCAGAGTGGTGCCTTTCCCAGCGATGAATTTCCAGTGGATTCAGAGAGCCTCTTCCTTGGCTGCCTTTGCCTGGAAACACAATAGCACCATCATCATCCTCACAAGATCACTGAGACAATGTTGTTTCTGTTATTGTGGGTCTATATCCCACACAGTAACAAACCCAAGGCCATGTAGTGCCCCATGGCTCTCCCCACGCGGCACCCAGTGCCCATGGGTCATTTTATGATGACAATGGAGAGAGAACTCAGATCCCAGAGCTCTAAAAGCAAAGGCCCTGCTACCTGAGAGCCCTTGTTAGCTAACAGCCCTACAGGGCATGTGGCACATGGCTGAGCTGTTCTCGTTCCATCCAGTAGATGGCAGTGGTACAACTGCCCCCCCAGCTCATTTCTGTATCAAAGAAAGCACTGTTTCATGCTGATTCCCTGAACCCCATGAGCTATTACCCTGGAGCACTTTCCACGATGAATCATAACCCAGTGTGACACGATGCGAACCCGCGTAACATCCCCCAGTAAAACAGCCCCATTGCATTAGGAATAAGGAGATCTCTCCGCTTCTCAGACCCAGTGGGAACCCAGAAAGGCACCACAATCCAAATGCTCAGTAGGGGAGCCCCAGACAGAGAGCAAAGTGAGGGGATCTCCACACACCTCTCTATGGTGCAGGGTCAAGTTCACAGGCCTGGAGAGGTGAATGGGTCTCCCATCTCCGATGGCCCCACTCACCACCCTGGAGTTCAGCCGAACATCCCTCAGCTTCTCACCAGCTGGTAGATTTCCCCTCACTGAGAAATGTCTTGTTAATGATGGAGTCCAGGGTGGAATAAGTAATAGAAGCAACATCCGTGAAACCTGTTGGAACAGGAGATGATACCTCGTTCTTGAGATAGGGATGCTGAAGGTGAAGAAAGAGCCAGCCAGGCACAGCTAGCAGGGGAATTTCAGAGAGCAGAGCTGCAGAGCCTACACATGGAGGTAGGGGGACTTGGCGAGGTGTTTGGTGTTGGTTTGTTGGTCTCCATGTAGCTGGAGTTTGGGGCCCCTGAACAGGTCAGGTGAGAGAAGTCTGTTCATGTCTCTGTGGGGGGCAGAACAAGAACCAACATCTGGAAGCTGAAGCCAGACAAAAGAAAACTGGAAATAAGACACCACAGTGATAGCGATTAACCAGTGGAACAAACTCCCAAGGGAAGCAGTGGATTCTCCAGCCCATGCTGTCTTCAGATCCAGACCAACTGCCCTTCTGGAAGGCACCAGGCAATTTAGACAAGCACAAGTTATTGACCTTAATACCTGGGGCCTGTTCTATACAGAGGGTCAGACCAGATGATCTAATGGTTCCTTCTCGCCTTAAACTCTATGAGACACCCAATGACCAGCGAGATTGTGGCAGAATTGGGTATCGAACTCAGGAGTCCTGGTAACCACTGGACCAGCCTACGTCCCCACTCTGAGGCTAGAGAAACATTCCATCTTGGAAACATTAAGCTACAGGAAGGTGAGGCGAAGACATAACTTTTCTCAGTGAAGACAAGCAGAGGAGTTGGCCAGAGAGGAGCTTTCCCTGGTGCTGGAGGATTCGGGAGCAGTATCAGGACTTGTCTACACTGCAAGTTACTGTGCTGCAAGCGAGGTGGAGAATCTATGGTGCACCAGCTTGCTGCGCAATAACATCCCCTGTGGGCACTGCTGTAGCACGCTGAACTGCAGCAATGCTCACAGGGGATTTTACTGAGCCACAAGCTGGTGCGCTGGAGATTCACAACCTGGCTTGCAGCGCAGTATCTTGCCACGTAGACAAACTCTCAGTTAGGTCGTATCCAGGGCCGGTGCAAGGATATTTTGCGCCCTAGGCGAAACTTCCACCTTGCGCCCCCCACCCCCACTCCCACTCCCACCCCTCCCCCCGGAGCATCACTTATTGTACACTTTCAAAAATGAATGTGGCATAATGTGGCATTGTTCATTAGAATTAATACACATTTGGCTTGAAAATTTATTATTTTCATTATTTAGTCTACATATNCGGGTGTGGGGCTGGCTGAGGGCAGGGCAGGGGGTGCAGCAGGGTCTGGCTGCGGGCAGGGCAGGGGGGTGTGGGGCTGGCTGAGGGCAGGGCAGGGGTGTGTGGGGCTGGCTGAGGGCAGGGTTGCAGGTACCAGAGCCGTCCCTAGATATTCTGGGGCCCTACACAGCCCCCCCGTGGGAGGGGGGTGCCCAGGCCTCCGGGGGGCGGGAGCGGGGGGGCCCCAGGCTTCTGGGGTGGAGCAGGCCTCGGGGGGGGGCAGGACTGGCTTGGAGGGCCGGGGGAACCACCCGCCAGCACTCACCGGCGGCGCAGCTGGGGCCAGATCTCTGCACTTCCCGTGACCCGTGAGTGCCGGCCTGGCCCTGCTGCAGAGCTCAGGGGAGTGGGGGCGGGGCGTGGCTGAGCAGGAGCAGGGGCAGGGGCCCTGGGGAAGAGCCAGAGCAGCGCAGCGCCCCCCGGCGGCCGGAGGAGGAATGAGATCACTTCCTGGCTGGCTGGAGCTGATCAAAGCCGCATCGCCGCATCGCACAGCGGCGGGGAGAGGGTTACAGGTTAAGCAGCGCCAGGTGAGCATCCCAGACTTTTGGGCACCGCTTTTTGGCGCCCTCAAATCTTGGCGCCCTAGGCGGCCGCCTAGTTTGCCTAATGGTTGCACCGGCCCTGGTCGTATCAGCCCGAAAGTGGGAGTTGAGGGGAAAAGTTATTCTGGTTCCTACCCAGGGAGATGCTCATCTCCAGCCTGGGGTTTAGCTGGGCTAAGAATTCCCTCCCCTTTCCATTCTCTGGGCCCACTTCATACCACAGAGCCCCTCTGCTGAGCCATCTCCCCTCTGAGCCCCCACCTCTGTGAGACAAGCAGAAATGAAGGTGTCTGCACAGTCCCATGGCCAACAGCCTGAGAACCACTGGCTCAGTCAGCAAGGTCCACACTAGTGCTGGAGCCAGAGACGAGGGTCCTGGCCTGGGGATCCATGGGGACAGAGCAAAGATAGAACCAGGACTGGGGTTTGGTGCCTGGGAATCGCTCTGTGCTGCAGTTTGGTCCCTGGGCATCTCCATCCCCTGGATGGTACCTTGTGCGGTTGCCATGGTGACTGTGTAACAGTGAATGTCCATCATCTCCGCCTGAGCTCTCAGCCTGACGGCCTCGCTGTCCGCACTGCAGTTCCCTGTGACGAGCCGAGTCTCAGTACCTGGGAGGGGGGAAATGACAGAGCTTCCCACTGTGAAACCACTTCCCCGGGAATCCGTCCATTCTGGCCCAGATCCTTGCCCCTCTCCCACTCTGCCTGATAGTGAGAGACTTGAAGAGCTCAATCTGTTTAGCATATCAAAATGAAGATCAAGAGGAGAATTCACCAGCTCCAGAGTCTTCAAATCCAGACTGGCTGTCTTTCTGGAAGATGCTTTAGTCAAGCACCCAGGGCTGTCCCTAGACATTGTGGTGCCCTACGCAGCCCGCCCCCAGGCCTCCGCGGGGGGACGGGGGGAGGAGCAGGCTTGGGGGTCAGATCCCCAGTTGGTAAAATGGGCAAAGATCCATTGGAGTCAACACACCGATTTATACCAACTGAGGATCTGGCTTTATATGATGAACTTCCACACACTCGGGCGTAGCATCATGCCCAGAATTAGTCCAGGGACGAGAAGGGGCAATTAACGAGACTGAGGAAGTTCTTCAGAAGTGTTCTAGGTCTATCCTGGGGAAGTTAAACTCAGGCTCAGCGCAGAGGCTGTTTGAGCCAAAACACTGAGCTGATGCAGGAGGCCAAGCCCAGACTGCAAGGGCTAGTGAGGCTCCCAGCATAGGCTGAGCTACACGTCCCCACACAACACAGACCACGCACTGCAACTGGAACGCTGTCCCCGCGCCAGAGCAGTTCTTCCCCAGCAGCACTAGTGTTGTGGATGTTTGATGCAGTGGCTGGTTGTATCGGGAGCGCTGAGTGCACCCGGCTCATGACGATGGCTGATGAAAGGCTGGCATTTTGGGGGGGGGTTGTGGGGTACACGGTAGCTGTGGTAATGGCACAGTGTGACTGTGGCTGGAGAAGTTGGAGCCATGTCATGGGAACTGGCTGTGCTTTTTATTTCCTTCCTTTTGTGGCTTTCATTTTCAATGTGTTGTTCATGTTTAACTGCAGGTCCCAGTATGGGAGAAAATTTGGGGGAGAAGCTGCCGGTGGAAAATATTTTATCCAGCAGCTGAACTTGAGATCTTCTCTGCTGCACAAGATGGTAGCTCTGGCCAGAGAAAGGGTTATATGCCCCTGGTTCTCAAAATCAGGCATGTGTGCACTTGCCTCCCTCCCTTCTGCACCACATCATTCAGATTTTGTGCACCGAGGCTCCAACCAACCAATGAAGTTTGTGCACAGCTGGCTGTGACGTTGCACTCTATATGTTTATGAAAATATGCTTATAAGTGTGAATATAATGTAACTGGAATATGCTTTATGCAAAAGGTCTCTTATAAGGTATCATTACAAAGCTTATAATCTACTGAGTGTGTTCATCCAATTTGTATGTATGTATTATTCTTGTATCTAAAACTAGAAATATGAAGTATAATTCTGAAGTCCTATTGTAATTATGCAAAGTGTGGGCCATTAATAATGACTTGGAATCTTGATGGCTCCCATTAACTCTGTTTATCTGCAAGCCTCCACTGCATACATGCAGGCCAGTCTTGGAAGAATGGAGACTAGGAGTCTCACAGGACATGTGACCATGTCACATAATACTGGAATCCATCTTAAACCTGGTGCTTTTCCATTTAAAAGGAGTGGTGGGAACCCAGAGAGAGACAAAGGATTCCCACCTTGTGCCAAAGCTATAAAAGGGGGTGGAACAGAACAAAGGGGTCCCAGTCATGTGGAATCACCTGCTTTTCACCTAAGATGCCTGCTGGAACTAACAAGGTCTGTACCAGGGGAAAGGATTGGGCCCAGACTAAGAAGGAGTCTAGTCTGTGAAAGAAGCTTATTGGAACATCTCTGAGGGTGAAATTTACCTGTATTCAGTTTTTTAAATGTATTAGGCTTAAACTTGCATGTTTTGTTTTATTTTGCTTGGTAACTTACTTTGTTGTGTCTGTTATTACTTGAAACCACTTAAATCCTAGTTTATTAATTAACCCAGAGTAAGTAATTAATACCTGGGGGAGCGAACAGTTGTGCATATCCCTCTATCAGTGTTATAGAAGGTGGACAATTCATGAGTTTACCCTGTATAAGCTTTATACAGAGTAAAACAGATTTATTTGGGGTTTGGATGCCATTGGGAGCTGGGTGTCTGTGTGCTGGAGACAGGAGCACGTTTTAAGCTGTTTTCAGTTAAGTCTGCGGCTTTGGGGGCATGGTTCAGACCCTGGATCTGTGTTGCAGCAGGCTTGTGTGTCTGGATCAACAAGGCAGGATTCTGGAGGCCCAAACTGCCAGAGAAAATGGGCTTAGAGGTAGTCTCAGCACATCAGGTGACAGTCCCAAGGGGGTCTCTGAGACCGAACCCGTCACAGTGGCATAGTCGTGCTTGGATACACATTACCACAGGTTAATTGGGTTTTTGGATCAGAAACATACACTTGTCAAAATTTAATTTTGATATTGGAGAGTTTAAGGGTTAAAAATCAGTTACAGTGAGTGACCCATGATCAGGATCCTGACAGAAAAAGCCTGGAAGAATTTTGCTTACAGAGAGGGTTGTATTTTAAGCAAAAGGCTCCAGAGGAGGAACTGAAAAATCTGTTCGTTGCCAGTGATAAGGAAGTAGACCCAGGGAAAATGCTTGCAGTGAGAAACCAGCAGCTAGAACTTGAATAAAAGCAAAAAATAGCTGATATGGAAGGAGAAGCTACTGAAAGAGAGAGCCTGTGTTTTGAACATGAACAAAAAATGACATATATTTGATTGCAAGAACTAGAAGCTAAGGCAAAAGTGGACAGACTTAAGCTCCAACTCAAGAGAATAAAGGAACAACAGGAACTGTATCATACTGAAAAAACAGTTCCTTTCAACAACAAAGATGGGGATAGAATCTATCCAGTTTGTAACAATGTTGCTATGTTGTTTGACTCTAAGCAGTTGTCTGTGTGTAACCAAATTTACCCCAACACTGCCACCTTTTATGTAAATGCTTTTACTGTGAGCTCAGGTGAAGGCAACCCCATAACTTGTCCAGCGAATGTAAAAGTCAATGGTTTAGGGCAAATTACAGTTTCTAACATCACTCTTGTTAAAACAGATTTTGTCAAAGAGGAAGATTATTTACCAAATCAGAGTGTGAATATTGTAATCCTCTATGAGTTTACTGTAAGTGTGCCTTTAGCCAGAATCCCCCTTGAATGGAATTGTGCTAAACATGAAGTTATAGCTGGTGTAAGGAAGTTATTGCCTAAGGATCTTTTGATTGGGGATGATATTAAAACTTTGTTTAGTCAAGTTGATGACATAAACCAGTCACAGGAAAGAAATAGTCCTGAACCTGTGTCTACTAGGGGAAGGATTTGCCTGTGGAGAGTTTCTCCAAATGTTTGTCTGAGGAAGATGGCTGTTTATCTGTGCAAAGAAGCAGTGCATATATGGAAGAAATTTCTGAGTGTCTGTCTGGTATCTCAGAAGTGAATCTGGCATTAGATAAGGCTCAGGAATATGTTTCTCTAGAGCAAATTAAAGTTGGCGATGAGGTTAAAGCCCTACCTGAGAAGAAGAGGGACAGTCTTGGTCAGTGATGGATTGTTGGCAAGGTCAGTGGAACATGAGTATCCCAATACCTTACCTGTGACCAGTATGGAGAATTGTGACAGTGAAGGAAATGTTCCTGTGTCTGTTAGGGGTAATGACTTGCCCATGAAGGGAGCTACTCCAAGCAATTGTCTGTGAATAGCCATGTGTGCTGGGACAAGGGAAAGGAGATCCCAAGCTGTTTGTCTGTTAAAAGGGAATGTTTCTTCAGCTCTTTTCTGCCTGTAAAGCAGACAGGAGAAGCCTGTCAGCCTATGATGGTTGACAATTTATCAGTTGAACCAGAGTTGACTCTGGATACAACTAAAGCCCAGGAAGGAAGTGGTCCTGAATTTGTGTCTGCTAGGGATGGTGACATTGTAACTAGGTTGCATCCAGTTAATGTCATAAATAGCTCCCAGAGACCAAGCGATTCTGGTGCTTCTATTTTGCCTGTTGCTAGTGTGTTGCTGGGTGAAGGTTATGACAACTCTATTTAACCAGGTTGATATCATAGCCAGGGCACAAGGAGAGCATGAAGGTGATTTAACTGTGTTACCCACTAACAGTGTGGAAACTTGTAACAAGGAGGTAATGATTCCTAAGCGTGTGTGTGGCAGAGGGAAAGAAAGTGCTTCTAACCTTTTATCTAGTAAGTCTCTCAGCTTGCCTGAAAGGGGGTTATGTAAAAATCCTCGTGATGGGTCAGAGGTGATTCTGGATTTAAGTGAGAACCAGAAAGAGTCTGTTGTTGCTCAGAAAAATGTTCCTTTAGAGAAGCCCTAGGTGAAAAGGGTAAGGGCAGAATTTCTGTGAAAGATTAGAAAGATTTGTTGCTTAAAAAGATTCCTGAAGAGAAAAATCTTTAGGGTAGTTTTTGCAAGCAGTTTGCGGCAACTGATGGGTGTGGAAGTGATTTGATTGAGTTAACTGAGGGTGAATCACTGTATAGAAAGCAACAGTTTGTTTGGGAGACTTGTTTCAGTTCCTAACTGCCAGAGGCTTTCTGAGGTGTATAAATTCACTGACTTTGCTTTGGAAAGGCCCTGTGTGGATAGCTTTGAGAAGGTTTTAGATGGAATAAAAATGGTCGGGGAATTTGAACAGCCCTATGAACAAGTGGCTGTGCTTGACCAGCTTGTTGAGAAGACAATATTGTTGAGACAGGAATGTCTCCATATTGATTCTTTGAGTAAGCAGTCTGTGACTCAGGTACTGAGGAAAGATTGGGTTACTGGTTTTTCAAAGCAGAACAGTCTTATGACTGAACTCACAAGGATGCAGGGGAGAGCAGGCAAACTCTCACCCTTAGACACTTTGAATTTGTTTGGTATCTCTTTAAAACAGAGTCCAGTCTCTAAGTTGCTGGTGGTGGTAGATTCACAAGCAAGCATGCAGGAGAGCGTCTGTGTAGATGTTCATAGCACAGAGGGGCTGCAGTTGGTGAACACACCTAGCCACCAAAGGAATTTCTGTGAGCAGGAAGTTTCAGTTTTCAACCTTCTAGGAAAAAGGTGGGGAGGAAAAGAACCGAATCCTGCTGAAGGGAAGAATGAGTGTCCAGCCTTGAATTTGAAAGCTAGTGTTTGTGTTCATGCAAATTACCTGACTGACTGGGGGGAGAAAGACTTGTCTGGAGCTATTAGCAAAAAGGACACACCCAGCCGGCCAATGGATTCCGTTAAGCAAGAGAGCTCAGATTTTGACCCACTGGAACAGGGAGAAAGGGGAAAAGTTTATCATGCTAATGAAAGCCACAGATTAACCCTAAAATGCCAAAACCCCAATGGTATTGAGCCAAAGGTGTGGCATAACAAAAATGATTGTGAATGTACACTTGTAATAAATGTGATGTTAATGTTAATGCTAATGTTAACTTTTGTGACTGTTGTGCTAATACCAAGAACTGTAAAAATGTACAATGTGCATGTTGTTTTGGAAAAGCCCTTGAACATGTTGGGGGTGATACATAAGAACTCATTATGTTGTAAAAGCCTTCATGGTTATACTGTTTCATTTCATGACAACACACACTATGTTAAAAGGCCTGGTGATACTGATATTTCACAGTTAGTGCCTGTATCTAATTTTGAAATGGTACACAGCAGAAAAACCACTACAAGCATGAACTGCTGTGCAAAAGGGGAAACTGAGGTACAACTCCTCATAGCCTTCATGGCTGGATGCCAGAGTAAGTGCTCTCTGAAGAACATTAATGGCTATGTTAAGTTAACACATAGACCAAACCCTGGAATCACTAAAGTGTTTCACAAAGTATGGACAAGTTTTTAACTTGGGCCAAAGCAGGCATCAATAATTTGGCCTCACAAAGAATTCAATGTAAACACAGCTCATATCAATGTTGGAAGGTGCTAAAGGTGTATCCAGGAGCTCTAATTTCGCCCTTCCACACCAGTCTCACGTTGGGGGTGTGACACATGGCTAGAAAGGGTTAAACATCCTGCAAAATAAATAACCCTCAAAAGACATGTAGGGAGATAATGTTTGTGTTTTTGTGTGTTTACATATGTATGATTAGGGTTCACAATGTAATCAACAGTCCCTGTCTATGCTGTATTTTGATATAATTTAAATGAATTATAAACATGGGATATCTCGGTATTCATCTCTCTTTGAAATGTACTGTGAATGGTGGAGGAAAAACCAAATGGCCTTATGTTAATTCGTATAGCTAAGTACCGGTGATGGACCTCCTTCAAAGGGTATGTCTACAATACGGGATTACTCCGAATTTACAGAAGTCGATTTTTGGCAACCAATTGTATAAAGTCGAGTGCATGCGGCCACACTAAGCACATTAATTCGGTGGTGCGCGTCCATGTACCGAGGCTAGCGTCGACTTCCGGAGCGTTGCACTGTGGGTAGCTATCCCATAGCTATCCCATAGTTCCCACAGTCTCCCCCACCCATTGGAATTCTGGGTTGAGATCCCAATGCCTGATGGGGCAAAAAACATTGTCGCGGGTGGTTCTGGGTACATCCTTCCCCTCCCTCCGTGAAAGCAATGGCAGACAACCATTTTGCGCCTTTTGTCCTGGGTGAACTGTGCAGACGCCATACCACGGCAAGCATGGATCCCGCTCAGCTCAAGACAGCAGTCATGAACATTGTAAACACCTCGCACATTATCGTGCAGTTTATGCTGAACCAGAACCTGAAAAACCAGGCGAGGAGGAGGCGGCGACGGCAGCACGGCGACGAGAGTGATGAGGACATGGACACGGACACAGAATTCTTTCAAACCGCGGGCCCCGGCACTTTGGAGATCATGTTGTTAATGGGGCAGGTTCTAGCCGTGGAACGCCAATTCTGGGCCCAGGAAACAAGCACAGACTGGTGGGACCGCATAGTGTTGCAGGGGTGGGAAGATTCCCAGTGGCTGCGAAACTTTCACATGCATAAGGGCACTTTCATGGAACTTTGTGACTTGCTTTCCCCTGCCCTGAAGCACCAGAATACCAAGATGAGAGCAGCCCTCACAGTTGAGAAACAAGTGGCCATAGCCCTGTGGAATCTTGCAACGCCAGACAGTCGGGAATCAATTTGGAGTGGGCAAATCTACTGTGGGGGCTGCTGTGATGCAAGTAGCCAAAGCAATCGCTGAGCTGCTGCTACCAAAGGTAGTGACTCTGGGAAATGTGCAGGTCATAGTAGATGGCTTTGCTGCAATGGGATTCCCTAACTGTGATGGGGCGATAGATGGAACCCATATCCCTATCTTGGCACCGAAGCACCAGGGCAGCCAGCACATAAACCGCAAGGGGTACTTTTCAATGGTGCTGCAAGCACTGGTGGATCACAAGGGACGTTTCACCAACATCAATGTGGGATGGCTGGGAAGGGTTCATGACGCTCGCGTCTTCAGGAACACTAGTCTGTTTAAACGGCTGCAGCAAGGGATTTACTTCCCAGACCAGAAAATAACTGTTGGGGATGTTGAGATGCCTATAGTTATCCTTGGGGACCCAGCCTACCCCTTAATGCCATGGCTCATGAAGCCATACACAGGCAGCCTGGACAGTAGTCAGGAGCTGTTCAACTACTGAGCAAGTGCAGAATGATGGTAGAATGTGCCTTTGGACGTTTAAAGGGTCACTGGCGTATGTTACTGACTTGCTTAGACCTCAGCCAAACCAACATTCCCATTGTTATTGCTGCTTGCTGTGTGCTCCACAATCTCTGTGAGAGTAAGGGGGAGACCTTTATGGTGGGGTGGGAGGCTGAGGCAAATCGCCTGGCCGCTGATTACGCGCAGCCAGACACCAGGGCGATTAGAAGAGCACACCAGGAAGCGGTGCGCATCAGAGAAGCTTTGAAAACCAGTTTCATGACTGGCCAGTCTATGGTGTGAAAGTTCTGTTNCGGAGCCTCCCCCCTAGCGTTCTTACACATCTGGGTGAGGAGGCTATGGAACTTGGGGAGGGGGGAGGGCGGTTATAGAGGGGCTGCAGCGGCACTCTGTGATCCTGCTGCTGCCGTTCCTGAAGCTCCACCAGATGCCGGAGCATGTCCGAGTGATCACGCAGCAGCCCCAGTGTTGCAGCCTGCCACCTCTCATCTCGAGCATCCCTCCTGTCCTCACGTTCACTGGCATCTTTCCTGTACTGTGACACTGTGTCCTTCCACTCATTCAGATGAGCTCTTTCATCGTGGGTCGATTTAATGATTTCCGAGAACATCTCGTCTAGCGTGCGTTTTTTCCGCCGCCTTATCTGAGATAGCCTTCGGGACGGAGGAGGGAGGCTTGAAAAATTTGCAGCTGCGGGAGGGAAAAACGGGAGAGAAGTATTTAAAGAGATACATTTTACAGAACAATGCTTATACTGTTTCACGGTGAACAACACTATTCACATTACATAGCACATGTGATTTCGGTACAAGGTTGCATTTTGCATTATATTGAGTGCCTGCGGCTTTGGTGTTAGAGATCACAGACGCAGGGCAGGGCAACAGAATTCGGTTTGTATGCAGCCATGGTAAGCCATTGTCTTTCGGCTTCTGCAACCTTAATAAAAAGCAGCGCCCTCCTTTCCCATACCAAGCAAAGGCCGTTGAGTGCTCTGGTTTTCCTGTTAACGTGCAGCAGCAGAAACCAAACTTAACCCCCCCCCATCCGATTCTCTGGGATGATCACTTTACCCCTCCCCCCACCGCCTGGCTGGTATCAGGGAAGATCCCTGCTAGCCAAATGCGAAAAGCTCAGCACCATTGCCCCCCCCCCCCCCCNGGTCAAGTGTCCTACCATGGAGGACGGAATGAGGCTGCACTGCCCAGAAACCTTCTGCAAAGGCTTTTAGAGTACCTCCAGGAGAGCTTCATGGAGATGTCCCTGGAGGATTTCCGCTCCATCCCCAGACACGTTAACAGACTTTTCCAGTAGCTGTACTGGCCGCGAATGCATCCCAAGTCCTCAGGGCAAATTAATCATTAAAAAATGCTTGCTTTTAAACCATGTATTATATATACAAAGGTGCACTCACCAGAGGTCCCTTCCAGGGGGTCTGAGCTACCGCCTTGGGAGGGTTGGGAGGGTACAGGGTGAGAAAAAGATCCTGGCTGTTGGGGAGAACAGAGTGCTGTGTGCTCTCCGCAAGCTCCTCCTCCTCCTCTTCCCCATCCACAGAATCCTCAGGCATGGCTGAGAGTAACCCCTCATCGGAATCCACGGTCAGGGGTGGGGTAGTGGTCGCGCACCCCCCTAGAATTGCATGCAGCTCAGCGTAGAAGCGGCATGTCTGTGGCTCTGCACCGGACCGTCCGTTTGCTTCTTTGGTTTTCTGGTAGGCTTGTCTGAGCTCCTTAACTTTCACGCGGCACTGTAGTGAGTCCCTGTTGTGGCCTCTCTCCATCGTGCCCTTGGAGACTTTTTCAAATGTTTTGGCATTTCGTCTTTTAGAACGTAGTTCTGCTAGCACGGAATCCTCTCCAGTGATCAGATCCAGTACCTCCCATACGGTACATGCTGGTGCTCTTTTTCGATTCTCAGACTGCATGGTTACCTATGCTGATGAGCTCTGCGTGGTCACCTGTGCTTTCCACGCTGGGCAAACAGGAAATGAAATTCAAAAGTTTGCGGGGCTTTTCCTGTCTACCTGGCCAGTGCATCCGAGTTCAGATTGCTGTCCAGAGTGGTCACAATGGTGCACCGTGGGATAGCTCCTGGAGGCCAATACTGTCGAATTAGGGTTAGTGTGGACGAAATTCGACAGTATTGGCCTCCAGGAGCTATCCCACAGTGCACCATTGTGATAATATGGACTGTAGACTGAGAGTCTACATTAGTGAGCAAAACAAGATATCAGAATGACCTATGTATAAACAAAATGGAGCTGCTGCTTATTATTGTCTGTAGCAAAAGGTATAAATGCTGCTGTGATTGTTTACCTGTTGAGAGACCTGTTTAGCTCTCTCCCTCTACGCAATTGCTAGAGAAATAAAGTATCTGACTTGCTGTACCCAAACAAAAAGTGAGAACTGTGTTTTTCTTCGACAATTTGGGGGCTCGTCTGGGATGGCAACACCCGCAGAAGCACCGGCAGCTGCTGCGGATCGTTCCCCTTCGAACCCCATGGCGCCACAAGAGGTATGAGACCTTTTGAAATCTCTATTGGGGTGTCGGAGGAGGACTGTCCGTGGAGCCATCTGTCCCTGTTGGGCTCACGCCATCCGAACTTATTGACTGTACAGCAAGGTCAGATGCAGAGCGGCTTAGGGGAATTGTTTGCCGCCTCCTGGTTGCATATGCGAGGTGCATAGGTATGCACCAGTGAGGGGTTGTTACCGCCTCAGGAGGGGTTTTTACCACCTCAGTGTAGAGTCCGGACCGAGGGGTTGTTACCGCCTCAGGAGGGGTTTTTACCGCCTAGAGTGATGCATCGTGGTACTTGGAATAGTACCTGGAATAGAGGCCTCTGTCTGTGTGTATGTGTGTGGGTGTACACCAGTGTGAATTGAGTGTTACCGGAAGACGCCCAGAGTATTCTGCGAAGTCTTTTGGCTCGTGACCAGAACTACTCTAATGCAAGCCCGGTAACTAGAGGATCTTTTAGGAGATCCGACCCACGGTGGGCTAACTCGGCCTGGCATCGTCCGGCGAGGAGGCTACCTGGGTCTAGGAGTGTATGAACCCATCTTCCCTCCCTTTTCCTCTCTGTGTGAGCCACTGACAGTCTAATCATCTCACTGGATGCAATTAGAGTAAGCGGCGCCGTCGATCTGAGACTAGCCGACGCTCTTTGCTGAAGGGAGGTGTAGGAGGGTCGTGGCCATTCTCGTTAGTCTTTCCTGTGGAGTACCCTGTAGGGAGAGATCCTTAGTTTATAAGCCGCTAGCGCGGATAGGGCATCCTCCTTGTGTGTGTAATTGGAAAATGGGTGGGGGACAGTCTACGCAGTCTCTCTCACACCCCCTAAGGGTACCCCAGCTTATTTCATGTACGTACATTATAGTCCTAAAACCTGCAGGTATTTAGAAATTGGAATTTTTGCACGCGTGATAATCCATCTAAACAATGCCCACTAGAAGGTACCTTCGATCTAGATAAGATCATACATCTCAGAGGAGCTTTTAATCACCAAAAAAAGCCTCTGACAAGAATGGGAGCAATTTGTCTATAGCATCCGGATGCCTCCCTACCCAAATCATTTTATTAACTCCCTCGGCTTCTTTATATCCCCAAGTAAGGTAAGGCTGAAAAAAGGAGGGAAAGGAATGGGTTAATTTGGAAAATTCACCCTCCTAGCTAGATAAAGAAAAGCTGGTCTGCGTTCAAGGTCAAGAATCGACACAGACCATGCCAAGTACAAAGAAAAAACTGCTTTCGGCCCCAGCTGGCTGTGGGAAAAAAATATATAGACAGAGGCAAACCAAAGGCAATACAAGTTACAGGATTGAGATTACATTTGCAAAGTTTAACTGTCCAGTGAGATCCAACAGTCTTCCTTTGCGACCCTGGAGCTGGCATGGTTTGGGGACGCTGAGGAAGCCACAGGCAGCCGGGCTGGACTGGAATCTCTGAAAGAGACGCCGCAGGAGACCCCAGAGTGTAAAAGAACAGCCCTCCCAAGAGTGGAAGCAAGTTGGAGATTCTGGACAAGCTGTATACAGGATAATCTCCCGTCCATCTCCCCCTTCTCTGGATGTTATACACAGACGTGGCCAGTCTGGACATACGTGTGTGAGTATGAAAGTGCTTAGGGCTTGAGGCATTAATGTTTTCTTTCCTGTTGTTGTTTTATTAATTTTTTTTAATGAAGCTTTAAAATTCAGTCATATGATGTGTTTTCTTCATCTTCCGCTAACGATCCTGCCGTGTCAGCCTGATCACCTGACACGAGGAATAGATTGGTAACCGAAATCTGTCAGTTTTAGTGGAAAAAAATTAAGAAAAGGGGGGGAGCCCTGCGGGGTGCATGCCATCTATTTGTTTTGCCCTTGTTATTTTATGTTTGCTTTGCTTGGTATTGTTGGTGTTGTATGTTGAGGACTGTGTGGTTGGAAGTGTGTCCACTCTCAGCCACAGTAAGTCTGAGAACCGGAGAGGGGTTTAGCATTCCTCTCTCCAACCCGGTTGACCGGGAAGGGTGTCAGATGGATCTACCCCCAGTCGTAGCAGGACTGGGCAATAGAGAAGTTGGAGAAAAGAGATGTGTACTTGATAATTAGAATTGAGCAATTAAGAGCATAGATCATGAACCAGGCAGCAACTCAAACCTACACCCAGGGCAAGTTGCAAGCCTTGAGACAGGACTTCCAGGCAGAAAAGGAAGCACTGGCTAAGCAAGTACCGGTCCTTCAGGGACTTGTCAATATTTAACCATTGTGCTCAGCATACGCCGTAACAGCAGTGTGTTTGCCACAAGAGAAAATTGAATAGNCAAGCCTTGAGACAGGACTTCCAGGCAGAAAAGGAAGCACTGGCTAAGCAAGTACCGGTCCTTCAGGGACTTGTCAATATTTAACCATTGTGCTCAGCATACGCCGTAACAGCAATGTGTTTGCCACAAGAGAAAATTATTGACAAGTCCCTGAAGGACCGGTACTTGCTTAGCCAGTGCTTCCTTTTCTGCCTGGAAGTCCTGTCTCAAGGCTTGCAACTTGCCCTGGGCGTAGGTTTGAGTTGCTGCCTGGTTCATGATCTATGCTCTTAATTGCTCAATTCTAATTATCAAGTACACATCTCTTTTCTCCAACTTCTCTATTGCCCAGTCCTGCTACGACTGGGGGTAGATCCATCTGACACCCTTCCTGGTCAACCGGGTTGGAGAGAGGAATGCTAAACCCCTCTCCGGTTCTCAGACTTACTGTGGCTGAGAGTGGACACACTTCCAACCACACAGTCCTCAACATACAACACCAACAATACCAAGCAAAGCTGCAACAAGCGTCTCTTCAACATTCTTTTCTGAACACCGGGTAAAGGCCATTTACTTAACATATAATCCAAAGGGCTATCCTTAGAGGGTTTTACCAGAGACCCACTCATCTGCCTGCTGACACTCTAACAGAGAATTACACAGAGAACAGAGGGAATTATGGCCCAATAGGATCCTATTACAGGAATTTCTACTAATACTGACCGCTACAGGGGACGGGACAGAAGGATCCCAATTCGACCTCAGAGCTTCATCGCACGCAATGGCTTCCACTCTGAGGAATTACGAATGAGAGGCTCAGTTCCGTCCACACACCTAACGCCCAAATGTATAAGACAGAAATTCAGAGGAGTACAGAAATCGATTTTAAGAGCCCTTTATATCGAACTAAATGGCTTCGTTGTGTGGACGGGTGCAGGGTTAATTCGATTTAACGCTGCTAAATTCGACCTAAACTCATAGTGTAGACCAGGCCAAAGTCATCCTAATTATCTTTTGTTTCCCAAGGGAATCCCAACTTGTCAAAAAGGACATGAAATTGTGTAAAAGATCCTTGGGTCCTGATTCTGTCTTCTCAGATCTGCTTATACTTCATCAGGGGAAGTTTGAGTCGCAAGACTGAGGTCCCAGTTATGCGTGCATAGTGTTAGAAATACTGCACCCCATCATGTTTTCAAGCACCCAGGGACCAGGAACCCAGAACTTTCCTAGGACACCTATGAATGACATCATAGGGTTTAAAGGTACTGGAAGGGGGTGTGACCAGAGACAAACAGGGATTTTACATGTACTGCCTCCACCACAGTGTCAGACTCCGGCAGTTCAGGAGGGTGTGACATTGCACTCTATATGTTTATGAAAATATGCTTATGAGTGTGAATATGATGTAACTGGAATATGCTTTATGCAAAAGGTCTCTTGTAAGGTATCATTACAAAACTTATAATCTACTGAGTGTGTTCATCCTATTTGTATGAATGTATCATTCCTGTATCTGAAACTAGAAATATGAAGTATAATTCTGAAGTCCTATTGTAATTATGCAAAGTGTGGGCCATTAATAATGACTTGGAATCTCGATGGCTCCCATTAAATAGAACAATTGACTGTAGATGGCTCTGTTTACCTGCAAGCCTCCACTGCATACATGCGGGCCAGTCTTGGAAGAATGGAGACTAGGAGTCTCACAGGACATGTGACCATGTCACATGATACTGGAATCCATCTTAAACCTGGTGCTTTTCCATTTAAAAGGAGTGGTGGGAACCCAGAGAGAGACAAAGGATTCCCGCCTTGTGCCAAAACTATAAAAGGGGGTGGAACAGAACAAAGGGGTCCCAGTCATGTGGAATCCCCTGCTTTTCACCTAAGATGCCTGCTGAAACTAACAAGGTCTGTACCAGGGGAAAGGATTGGGCCCAGACTAAGAAGGAGTCTAGTCTGTGAAAGAAGCTTATTGGAACATCTCTGAGGGTGAGATGTACCTGTATTCAGTTTTTTAAATGTATTAGGCTTAGACTTGCGTGTTTTGTTTTATTTTGCTTGGTAACTTACTTTATTCTGTCTGTTATTACTTGAAACCACTTAAATCCTAGTTTTTAAACTTAATAAAATCACTTTTGTTTATTAATTAACCCAGAGTATTTAATTAATACCTGGGGGAGTAAACAGCTGTGCATATCCCTCTATCAGTGTTATAGAGGGTGAACAATGTATGAGTTTACCTTGTATAAGCTTTATACAGAGTAAAACGGATTTATTTGGGGTTTGGATGCCATTGGGAGCTGGGTGTCTGTGTGCTGGAGACAGGAGCACTTTTTAAGCTGTTTTCAGTTAAGTCTGCAACTTTGGGGGCGTGGTTCAGACCCTGGGTCTGTGTTGCAGGAGGCTTGCGTGTCTGGCTCAACAAGGTAGGGTTCTGGAGGCCCAAACTGCCAGAGAAAACAGGCTTAGAGGTAGTCTCAGCACATCAGGTGACAGTCCCAAGGGAGTCTCTGTGACCCAACCTGTCACACTGGCCTCCATCCATCAGGTTTCTGTGCATGAGGAAGAGCCAGTGAAAGTGAACAGAGAACAGCACACTCAAGAGTGATATTTACAATACACCTGATCCTCTGACCCACTTCACTTCCTTTGTATGAACACTGACCACATGTCCCCTGGGGTAGGGAGTCTGCCATGGGTGTAAGGCCAATGTATCTAGCTCCTTCAGCCTCCCCTCCAGCTCCAGCATAGCAGGCGGGGCAGGCATGGGGACCATTACCAGTTGGCAGCCCCCAGGCTGCACCAGACTCCACCAGGGCTGGTGTAGAACCAGCCAACAAGCCCTAAGAGGTTCCTGGGCAGAGCCAAGACCTGGGGCTTAAGCTGGTTAGTTATGTTTCAAGTTGAAAGGCACTGTAGTGGCTCAGTGCAGGGAGGCCCTCCCACTCCGGGTCCTTAGGAGGCTAACCCGCCTCACTACATCACTGATACGTCGGCTGTGGGGAATGAAGTGGTCTCCACTTGCAGCTCGAGCCCAGGCGTGTCTGCAGGCTGAGCATCAAATAAACAGTCAATTAGCTCAGACCCTGGATCAATGTGGGGCAACAAAGAGTCTGAGGCTCAGGCTTCTGGCCTGAGGAAGGGGAGACTGGCACCCCCGGGTTGGGGTGGCAGGGGGGATGCAGGCCCACTGCGTCTCGGCCCAGGGCCCTAACAGTGACAAAGCGCTTTGTCACTGGGTCAGCGGGGATCCACGCCGCAACACACTGACTCACCCTCTGTCAGCATTGCGGCCAGACAGGGGTCTGCTACTCCTGGGCCACTTCCACTCTCCCCTTCTTGGTGTACCTGTTGCCGTGAGAATGGGTCGAGGCTGAAGGTGGCTTCCAGGTCCGTGAGCAAGTTCTCGGGGATCTGGTCTGTCATGGTCTGGACCAGTCATCCTCTCCCTCCCCTGTCCTCAGGTCTGACAGTGGTCTGGGCGGTCCGGGCCAGTCGTCCGCTTCCTCCAGGTCTGAATCAGCTAGTGGCCCTGTTGGCCCAGGCCAGTCCTCTGCTTCCTCGGCACCCTCCACCGCTTCCCAGCTTGGGAGGCCACAAGAGGCGTCTGGTCTCTCCAGTGGTTGCCTCCCTACTGAGCTTTCTTGGCCGCCTTTTATACTTCCTGCCCCTCCCACCCACCTCCTGAGGGGCTCAGTGCGGGGGCCCTCCCACTCGGGTCACCCCACCTCACTACACACCCCGCCCTTAAGTCCGGCTCCCGATCTTCAGGGCTGGGCTCTTGGCTTTCCCCTAGGTGGGACAGAAAGTCCGCATTAGCATTCTGTTTCCCCATGCGGTGTCGAATAGTGAAGGCATATTGCTGCAAGGTGAGGTACCATCTCATCAGCTGAGTGTTGGCGGTTTTCATGGTGCCCAACCACCTTAAGGGCTCATGATCGGTTATCAGAATGAAGGGTTTCCCGAAAAGGTAGTGTCTAAGGGCCTCAATCGCCCATTTGACGGTGAGGGCCTCCTTTTCTATAACTGCATAGTGGTGTACTCTGGGGAAGAGCTTTCATCTAATGTAGAGGACAGGGTGCTCCTCCCCATCCACCTCCTGGGACAAGAACACCCCTAGCCCCACCTCTGAAGCATCTGTCTGGACCAGGAACTCTTGGTCAAAATCAGGGCTGAATAGTACAGGTTCCCAACACAGGCTCTCCTTGAGGGTTTGGAATGCCTCTTCGCATTCCGCCGACCATCGTACTCAACGTGGGCTGTCCTTAGTTAAAAGAGCTGTGAGGGGAGCTGCGATGGATGCGAACTGGGGGATGATTCGTCGATAGTATCCCGCTATGCCCCAAAACTGCCATATCTGCTGCTTTGTAGTTGGCACTGGGCAGGCCTGCAGGTCTTGGACTTTCCCTATGTGGGGCCATATGAGGCTCGCCCTATGGTATATCTCAGGTAGGTAGTTTCCTGCCATCCAATCTGACATTTCCTCATGTGCTGAAAGGTAGCTGGGGCGCAATGGAGGCCGAAGGGCATCCGGACAAATTGATACAGCCCTATCATGGTGGCGAACGCCGTCTTCTCTCTGGAACGCAGGTCCAGGCGGATCTGCCAATACCCTTTTGTGAGATCAAGTGTGGTGTTGACCTGAATTTTATGGGTTAATTGTTATGGCTCACCACTGATCGCATCCGACCAGAAGATTTATAGGTTCTTATCCAATTCAGACTACAGGGTCCGAGAACTCAGAGAGTTCTATATCGGGAGAGGACTCTTGGGGTGCTTGGCAAAAACACTTACACTGAGGACAATACCAAATTGATAAAAACTTTATTGAAATTAACAAAAGAATAATAAATGCTATGAAACTTATGACTGCAAAACAGTAAAAGAATTCCAAAACTCCTGGTGGTAATATTCCTATTATACGTACCTTAACCTAACATACTCACACCCTTCCTTGAGGACCTGGTAATAGGAGGTGAAGGACCAGCCTTACTCCTGGCATGCCCGATAACACAATGTTTCCCCAATAGTTAGGAATGTTGAGTAGTTATACTATACTACACAAGCTGAGCTGATAGAAGATAGAATGATAGGTAGATAAAAACATAGTCTATAGAATATAGGAGGACAAAGAAAAGAAAGAGCTAAAGCCTCCCTATGATATCCTTACAAGGTATTTTATAGGATCCTGACACTATGTAATTCAGGCCCAACCTACTATACCCAAATCTTATTTCTGTACCCTAAGAAATTTATGGGTACCCTTATCCTATAGGTTAGTGGATTATGACACTTACTCTTTATATATTAATAAGGATTATCTCACTCCAAAAACTGCCAACCTAGGGTCTCTTGGTGACTTCCAGGTTTGTGGTATACCCTGCGGTTACCAACCAGTTGCAGACGCCAGATACACCTGTTCAGTGTTGTGTATAGTTCCTCCCTTTGGTTCCCCAAAGTTCAGGGACCATTCCTATCTGTGCCAAAGGTTACCAGCTTTTATGCTAATTTACCTTAACTGATTTTACTTTTAGCTATTTAGCGCATTTTACCAGATACAGGCCGGTAGGCTTCTTGCATTTCAGCAAAACTTATTCTATGTATAATTATTAGGAAACACGTATCATATGCCTCAACACATCCTAATTTCATAGGAATTAATACTGATAAAATGTAAGAATGAAATGGATTAATTCAGAAAGAGAAACATATTATTTGATATGGCTGGCTGGATTAGTAGGATATAATAGCAAGCAAAATAATCCTGTGGGCTACAGTGGTGATGTAATTGGCAGTTCCCAGACTGTCGAGGAGCTCATCAATCCGCAGCATCGGATAGGCGTCAATCTTCGAGATTGCATTTACCTTCCGAAAGTCGATACAGAAGCAATGGCTCCCATCGGGTTTTGGGACCAGTACAATGGGGCTGCGCCACTCGCTTCACGACCGCTCGATGACCCCCAATTCTACCATCATTTGGACCTCCTTCTCCATGATCTCTTGCATCTGCCGTGGGAGGGGGCGTGTCGCTTCCCAGACCACCTGTCCCGGGGTTGTCTGGATCGTGTGCTGTACGATGGTGGTCTGGCCAGGGCGTGTGGTCAAAGTCTTCCGGAAGGCTTCCAGGAGGCACTGAGCTTGTTTCCATTGATCAGCCGACAGCATGTCGCCCAACTGGGGCTCCATCTTGTCCAACTCAGGCACTTGGGGCCCTAGGGCTGGTTCGGGTGGGTAGGGGGCTATTAGCAATCCTTCCCAGGCATGTCAGGGTTTCAAGAGGTTCATATGGTACACCTGTTTCTTCTTCTTCCTGTCGGGCTGGTGAACCTCATAGGTGACAGGCCCCACCTGCCGAACAATTTTGTACGGGCCTTGCCACCGGGCCAGGAGCTTCGACTCTTCTGATGGGAGGAGTAGAAGTCCCCGGTCCCCGGGCTCAAAGCTTTTTGTTCTGGTTATAGCTCCTGGATCCCTTGGGCTGCCTGAAGATTTTCTCAGGCAAGGGTCCCGACTCGGTCAAGCTGGGCTCGCAATTGCAATACATATTGGAGAAGCCCCTGGGCAGTTGAGGGGGTGTACTCTCAGGCCTCTCTCCTCAGTTCCAGTACCCTGAGGGGCTGGCGTCCATACAAGAGTTCAAAGGGGGAGAACTTGGTGGATGAGTGGGGTACTAGGTTCGGACCTCCTGGTTCTGGGGGTCCCGCTCTACCCGATAGAGGCGATTGGCTGTAATCTCAAACCACGGCCACTGCAGTGCTCTCTGGGGGTCTATAACAGTCCTGTTACTTGGTTACAGGCATGCTTAAGGGTGGGGTCATCCCACTGGTCTTGAGGGAAGTCGGACGGGGAGGTTCTCGCAGGGCCTTCCCGCACTGGATCTGGGGGCCGGGTTTGGGTCTGGGACTCATCAGGGTTTTCTTTTCCTTGTTCCTCTTCCTCTGGTTCACGGTGTCCCTCTCCTTTGGCCTCAGGGCCCTGGTCTGCCACTGCATCTTGCCCTAGAGCTGTCAGGGGAAGAGTCCTCCGAAGGCTGGCCTCCCAGAGAAGGTCATTAAAGCCCGGCCAGTCCCGGCCGAGAATGACGGGATAGGCTAGGGCGGGGGTCAACTCTACTATCATCTCCTCGGTCACCCCATTTGTCATTAAAAGTACCCGGACCCGGGGGTACACTTTTATGTCTCCGTGAACACACTGGAATCAAATCTCTCCTCGTTCCTTTTCGGGTTTGGGATGATTCCCTGCCATACAAGGATCTGCCAACATCCTGAATCCAGGAGGGCCATGACTGGCTTGGGGCCTACTTCCACCGGCGTTGTCAGCTTCGGGGAGGATGGCTTGCGGGCCCAGGATTCCCAGGTGCAGACCTGGCCAAAGCTACAATCCATCTCAGGGCATTCATGCTGTAAGTCTCCGAATCGGCCACACGTGAAGCAGGGTCCCACGTCTGAATGCGCTGCTGGGGCACTGCTTCTAGAGGTGGGCTCCGATGATAGTCCGGGCCCGCTGGGCTCAAGGCTCCCCCAGAAGCATGCCCTGCGGATGATGAGGAACAGGGGGGTTACAGTGTGGTTCTCTGAGTTGCTGGCGCCTGGGCGCTGCTTAGTTTGGGTCCGGGTCTCTGGGTTGATGCTCGGGTCATCGCCGTAGTTGTGGCGCCCAGAGCCCATGCCCCCTGCCCGATGGGATCTTCAGCAGCCAAGAACTCCTCTATCAAGGTGATGGCCATGCTTAAAGTTTTTGGGTGATGTCGGAGTACCCATGCCCTACCGTGGGGCCGGAGAATCTGGGTGAATTGCTCCAGGGCCACTTGCTCGGCGACTTCTCCTGCCGAATGCCACTCCAGGAGCAACCACCACCACCAGTGGTCCTTTAACTCATGGGCAATGGTGCGAGGTCTGGCCCCTGGAGTGTAGGTCGCCTTTCGGAGCCGCCGACGAAAGGTCTCGGGAGTAATCATAGAATCATAGAATATCAGGGTTGGAAGGGACCTCAGGACATCATCTAGTCCAACCCCCTGCTCAAAGCAGGACCAATCCCAAACTAAATCATCCCAGCCAGGGCTTTGTCAAGCCTTTAAAGCCTCTAAGGATTGAGATTCCACCACTTCCCTAGGTAACCCATTCCAGTGCTTCACCACCCTCCTAGTGAAATATGTTTCCTAATATCCAACCTAAACCTCCCCCACTGCAACTTGAGACCATTACTCCTTGTTCTGTCATTTGCTACCACTGAGAACAGTCTAGATCCATCCTCTTTGGAACCGCCTTCCAGGTAGCTGAAATCAGCTATCAAATCCCCCCTCATTCTTCTCTTCTGCAGACTAAACAATCCCAGTTTCCCCAGCCTCTCCTCATAAGTCATGTGCTCCAGCCCCCTAACCATTTTTGTTGCCCTCCGCTGGACTCTTTCCAATTTTTCCACATCCTTCTTGTAGCGTGGGGCCCAAAACTGGACACAGTACTCCAGATGAGGGCTCAACAATGCCGAATAGAGGGGAATGATCACTTCTGTTGGCAATGCCCCTACTTATACAGCCCAAAATGCCATTTGCCTTCTTGGCAACAAAGGCACACTGTTGACGCATATCCAGCTTCTTATCCACTGTAACCCTAGGTCCTTTTCTGCAGAACAGCTGCCTAGCCACCCGGTCCCTAGTCTGTAGCAGTGCATGGGATTCTTCTGTTCTAAGTGGAGGACTTTGCACTTGTCCTTGTTGAACCTCATCAGATTTCTTTCGGCCCAATCCTCTAGGTTCCTCTATATCCTATCCCTACCCTCCAGTGTATCTGCCACTTCTCCCAGTTTAGTGTCATCTGCAAAGTTGCTGAGGGTGCAATCCACGCCATACTCCAGATCATTGATGAAGATATTGAACAAAACCGGCCCCAGGACCAGGGACTGAGGTGAGGCTGACTGGCCTGTAGTTCACCGGATCCTCCTTCTTCCCTTTTTTAAAGATGGACACTATGTTAGCCTTTTTTTCAGTCATCCGGGACCTCCTCCATTGCCATGAGTTTTCAAAGATAATGGCCAATGGCTCTGCAATCACATCCGCCAACTCTTTTAGCACCCTCGGATGCAGAGCATCCGTCCCAATGGACTTGTGCTCATCCAGCTTTTCTAAATAGTCCAGGGGAAAAATGGGATCCTCCCTTCCCACTAGTTTTAAATCTCTCTTTCTGTGGCCTGCCCTCAATAGACACCGGAGACTGTTCAAAGGCATCAGCTAAAAAAGCCATCTCATCCACCGTCTTTATATCTTCGTCCCATAGACACTGCTTTACTTCGGCCTTACCTATGCTTAAGAAATGCTCTTGAGCAACAAGATCAAGCATTCCTTCAAAACGTGCCACCTCTTTACTCCTCACCCATTTTCCCAACAAATCTTTCATTTTGTTTACATATTCCCCATTACTCATACCAATATCCCTCTTATGATTCCTAAATGTAACTCTATAGGTTTCAGGGGTAATCTGAAAACTTCGCAAAACAATATCTTTAAATTTACAATAGTCTAAAGCACCTTCAATAGGCATTCCATTTAATACATTTTGAGCTTTACCAGTTAATTTTGCAATCAGGGTAGGAACTCTCTTATCAGGGATTTCATGTATTACACACAGGCTTTCGAAGGCAGTCAGATATTCAGCAATATCATCCTCTTCACTGTATGCAGAACATAAGTGTTCCCATTTGTGGATTTTTGGAGTGATGGGAGTCGTTGGGATCGGGGGGTTCTGGTTCTGCTTCTCTAGCAGGTCCAGTTGGTGTTTTTGCTCTCTCTCTCCCTCTTTCTTCGCGCTCTCTCTCTCTTTCTTCCCGCTCTCTTTCTCTTTCTTCTCTCTCTTTCTTCCATGGCCCTTCTGTGTGCAGCCTCCTCTCTGGCTGCCTCCCTGCCCACCACATTCGAAACTCGCGGTCCTTTTCATTCTCTGCAGCTTCCAGTCTAGCCAGCTCTAGTTTTGTAGCTACCTCACTGCTTTCTTGTGCTTATTTCCCTCACCCGAAATAAACAAACAGAAAATAACAAAACTGTGACCTCCTCCAGGCTGTTCTTAGCCACTGCACTTAAGATTCAGTTAAAATCACAAATATCAGTGCTTTAAGTGTGAACTCCAATTGGAGTAAGAAGCTGCACATACACCCTGTTCACTGCGCCACTGTGACGTTCCCCTCTGGCTGTTATCTGGACTGGTGATCTGCTAGGACACTCCAATCCTTGACTCTGGGAGCCAGCCTTACCCTGCTCTGCTGTGAGAACCCCCACTCCTGGGCTGTTCACGCACAGCCTCTGGCATGTAAGCTGCTTCTTGGATTGTGCAACCCAATGACACTAGCCAATATCTCCGGTCCCAGACACAAACCTAGGAACCTCTATCTTGCAGTGTCCAGTTATGCCCGTTGGAGGCTGCAAGCTTATATGAGTTCGTCAGTGTAACAAATAAATTGATATGTACCAGGCTTGTTATCCAAAGGGGAGTCTCTGACATGCTTCAAACCAAACACACTGCTTCAGGTAGAATAAACCAACAGATTTATTAACTACAAAGATAGATTTTAAGTGTTTATAAGTCAAAGCATAACAAGTCAAATTTGGTCAAATAAAATAAAAGCATTTTGTTCAAGTAACAAAATGTTCAAACAAACTGCTGTTCGAAGCAGTTTCGATGCTGTTCAAAGGCATCAGCTAAAAAAGCCATCTCATCCACAGTCTTTACATCTTTGTCCCATAGACACTGCTTTACTTCGGCCTTACATATGCTTAAGAAATGCTCTTGAGCAACAAGATCAAGTATTCCTTCAAAACTTGCCACCTTTTTACCCCCCACCCATTTTCCCAACAAATCTTTCTTTTTTTATATATTCTTAAAACATCCAGTGATGGAGATCCCACAACTCCCTAGGTAATTAGTTCCAGTGCTTAACTAACCTTACAGTTAGGAAGTTTTTCCTAATGTCCAACCTAAATCTACCTTGCTGCAATTTAAGCCATTGCTTCTTGTCCTGGCCTTAGTTGTTAAAAAGGACAATTTATCACCCTCCTCTTTATAACAACCTTTTATGTACTTCAAGACTGTTATCATGTGTGTCTCCCCAACTGCCCCCAGTCTTCTCCAGACTAGACAACCCCAGTTTTTTCAATCTTTTCTCACAGGTCATGTTTTCTAGACCTTTAATCATGTTTGTTGCTCTCTTCTGGATTTTCTCCAGTTTGTTCACATCTTTCCTGAAATGTGGTGCCCAGAATTGGACACACTACTCCAGTTGAGGCCTTATCAGTGTTGAGTAGAATGGAAGAATTACTTCTCATGTCTTGCTTACAACACTCCTGCTAATGTATTCGAGAATTATGGGTTTTTCTTTTTTTCCAACAGTAGTACATTGTTGATTCGGCTTTTTGTTTGTGATCCACTATAACCCCCAGATCCGGGTTGCAGTGTGGAGTGAATTTAGCTATTTATCCACTGTGGGTCATCAGGAGGGATTGTACCTAGTATCTTCTGCACTAAAAGCATGAGCCTTGTACCCCTTTAGCTAAAGGATATGCTTCTCTAGTGTACAGCAGTAGTAAACTCTTATTCTCTTATGTGAAAGTAACTAGAGAGCTGCATTTCCCTAATGTGGGTTATTTAAGGGTAGAAAGTGGTTGATTTTTTTTTTTTTTTTGCAACAGTAGTACATTGTTGATAACCAGCAGGAGAACACTTCAATCTCCCTGGTCACTCAATAACAGACTTAAAAGTGGCAATTCTTCAACAAAAAAACTTCAAAAACAGATTCCAATGAGAAACTGCAGAACTGGAATTAATTTGCAAACTGGACACCATCAAATTAGACCTGAATAAAGACTGGGAGTGGATTGGTCACTACAAAAACTAATTTCCCCCTGCTGATGCTCACACCTTCTTGTCAACTGTTTGAAATGGGCCACCTTGCTTACATTATCCTCATTAGCACTACAAAAGTGATTTCCACCCCTTCTTCTCAACTGTTGAGAATAGCTCACTTCCACCTTAATTGAATTGGCTCATTAGCACTGACCCTCCACTTGGTAAGGCAACTCCCATCTATTCATATGCTGTGCATTTATACCTCCCTACTGTATGTTCCACTCCATGCATCTGATGAAGTGGGTTTTAGCCCATGAAAGCTTACGCCCAAATAAATTTGTTAGTCTCTAAGGTGCCACAAGGACTCCTCATTGTTTTTTCGTCTGATCTTAGTTTTGTAACCCTTGTTTGCTCATCTTATTTCAGCACCAATTGTATACATCTCTCACCTGGTGTGTCAGATCTCCCATGAGAGTGTAACCGGCAGCGTAAGGACTGTCTGATTCCCTGTTGCCCTGTGAGGGCACCCAGCACACTGCAGGGGTTAGGGAAGATAATAAATAATAAAGGGCCCATCCCCTTAGTGGGATCAGTTAGTGACTTCAGTGAGGTGAACTTGGCCCAAAGACTTTGTTTCCAGAGACCAGAGATAAGGGGACTAAAGAGGAAGATGCTGTGACGGAGTTTTGCTTTGGGTCTTGTTTCTGGTTAATAAGGAAGCTGCAAGGGTCAGAATCCCAGAGCTTGTCTTCTGAGCAGACATGGGACGCCGAGGCGTCGCGTTTCCTCCAAGTAAGTAGAACCGAGTTAGTGATGACAGAGCCATGATGTAGGGGAGAGTGTGGCAGGCAAGCCGCTATCCTCTGAATAGCTGGGAGTAGCCAGCTGGTAACTTACTGGAGATGCCAGGGAGGGGATGTTAGGAGGGTTCTGTCCTCAGGTACTTCGGAGGTTCCCTGGCCTATCAGGGTCCATCTACACAGCCTGTGTCAGGGACCCTCCAAGCCCAACTTGATAGACTTGGGCTTGTGCTACCATGATAAAAAGAGCTGTGTAGACAGCACTTTTAAGTTGTGGTTTGGACCAGCCGAGGCCCATCCCGCTCCCCACACTTCAGAGCCTGACCTCCCGTCCCAGCCACAACTTAGAAGCTCTGTGTACGCAGCTACTTTTAGCACGAGCCCGAGTCTGTCGAGCTGGGTTCTGAGCCGTGCTGCTGCAGTCTGCTGCGCGGTGTAGATGTACATTCTGTTACCAGTTGGGCTTCACAGGTGGACGGAGAGCAGCTGCAGCACAACTGTTGGCTAAAGAGATTATCAAGATACATGCTCTCCTGCAAACTTATTGTGCATGTTGCCCCTCTCTAGGGCGTGTGTTTGCTTCCATCCTTAGCATTGGGCATCCTGACCCACGAGGAACAGATGGGAGAAGGTTATAGCTGACAGAACCCAAAATGACAAGGGCAAAGGGGGAAAGCCCTGTGTGGTGATTGTGTGAATTTTGGTATTGATTTATGATTCCTGTGCATGCTTCAGTTTCCCTCTGGCCTTTGCATTTCTGTGCATTGAGCGTAAAGGGAAGTGATGTGGTATTTGACTCAGCAGTCTGGTTGGAGACTAGAGTCATGAACAAACTAAGTAAAGAAAGTCTACACATGTGAATGGAGGGTCTGGAAGAGACAACGGAAACTGCAGGGGCCGGGATATTCACTCCTAGTGACCAACAGCTGAGAGGAAGGAGATTTCCCGGCCCCTTGCAGGGCAGGAAACCAAACGCCCTGAGCGGGAGAACAAAGGGGAAAGGTGACAGGTTTAGAGCTGAGGTTGGGTTTAGAGCTGAGCTTTCAGAGACACAGGAGACACACCTGGAACTAAAGGAACAGAGACGGCGAGAGAGAGCCAAGATGGTTTGTTCCTACAGCAGCCTGGCCCATAGGAGCCCTGGCATTGGTCAGCATGGACCATGTCCTAACCTGTGCCTCTCTATGCTAAAGTAAGGACTGTCAGATTCTGTAGGCCAGGTGGCTAATACATTCTTACCCTGTTTTGAAAAGGCTGCCTGGCATTACTGCAAATACTCACTGAGAGCGTTGTTCCCTGAAGGAGTAAAGAACAAACCTCCCACTGGAGTCTGGCTCTGCTGGACTTACTACAGGGAGCCATGGAAAACGATGGGGATTGCTGGCACCCTGCTCCAAAGGCCTAGTTTTGGAGGCCACGGGTCTGCCCTGTGGAACTGTGTAGGTACTTGGGGCCCAGCACACTACAGGGATCTCTCCAAAGGGACTGGTTACAGGCTGCAGCATAGACCAGACCCTGTGAATCCATGACACCCTCCCCCAGGGCACTGAGAAGTCACTCAGACTCCAGACTCCCAGCTGCCTCCTACAGAGCATCAGACGATGAGACTAGAATGGAAAAATCCAGTGCCTGGCTTCCATTCTCCACACATCAATGAGGTCCAATGCCCTCATCCTAATTCTGATGTCCTAAGTCCCAGGATAAATCCAGGGTAACTCCAGTAAAAATAAAGCAATGGAGTCATTCCAAATTTACACCAGTGTAACTGAGATTAGGGTCAGACTCATACAAAGGTGCTTAGAATCCTTTATTTAGTAATATCTCCCTGTGTTGTTTATTGCCATATCTTAGATTTTAAACAAGTTTTGTTCATCTTCTCTCAAGTGTTTTTCCTCCTTGGACTGTTCTGGTTTCTACCACCAGCAAGCGCCCAGAGAACAAACACAATTGGTAAGTTCTCAGGTTAGTGAAACATAATGCCTTGTGTAATGTTTTTGTGCCCATAATAAGTGAGTCCCATATAGAGTGTCTGCAATGAAGCTGGTATTAGCTTGGCAGCTCTCAGCAGCATTATCTGGACTCTAATGTGGGGGTTCACTGCATCTGGGTCATGAGGAGTAGTGGAATGCCCAAAGGGGTGGGTACACCTCATGTTCTAAACAGGCCTTAAAGAGAAAACCCAGAATTTTGAGAAGAGGAAAGATTGGGTGTCAGGGATAATTCCTCCTTCTCTGTGTTCGTTTATTCATTGACTCCGTCTTTCTCCCTCTGTCACTTCTTAGGGTATTCTAGTTTTAGTCTGCTCATACTCTGTCCCATGGTGGACAAGAACCTCTTTCTGCTGCCATGTCCCACTGAGAGGTCTTTTAATAGTGTCACGAGGCCATACTGAAAAGCCAGAGGTGGGCCCAGAAACCGGTAGCTGGGGACTTCATACACTGGACTGCAGTACCTGGAGGTCTGTCAGAAAGGAGCGAGGGAGAATGAAGTAGCAGTAACTCTGGGTCTGTCCTTTTGGCAGCTTCCCCTTTAAGAAGCTGTTAGCATTACAGAATTGCAAATGAAAATTGAGATCACGATCAATTTAGTGAAGAAACTAGAAGCACTGGGAAATCCTACAAATGGAGCTAAATTCTGAGAGGCATTGAGGACTGGCAGCCAGGGCTACCCTAAACCAAATGGTGCATGCACCCCTCCCCCCCATTTGTTAAACTTTTAAATACCTTATTTTTTATTGCATTTGTAGCCCATTTCAGGACTTTAATGCATGATTTGTATGCATGATTTATCCCTGTCTCATAAGACTAACTGGTGATACTAGGGTTGCCAGGCGTCTGGTTTTTGACTGGAACGTCCAGTCGAAAAGGGACCCTGGTGGCTCCAGACAGCATCGCTGACAGGGCCATGAAAAGTCCAGTTGGCAGTGCAGTGAGGCTAAGGCAGGCTCCCTGCCTGCCCTGGCTCAGTGCAGCTCCTCAGAAGCAGCCGGCATATCCGGCCCCTAGGCACAAGGGCGATCAGTGAAGCTCCGAGTGCTGCCACCGCTCCCAGCGCCAGCTCCGCATCTCCCATAGGCCGGGAACTGTAACATTCCAGCTCAGTGAACGTGCCGGCCACTTCCGGGAGCTTTGCAGAGCCAGGGTAGGCAGGGAGCCTGCCTTAGCCCCACTGCGCCACTGACCGGAAGCTGCCTAAGGTAAGCACCGCCTGGCCAGAGCCCTCACCTTGAACCCCCTACCCCAGGTTGGAACCCCCTCCTGCATCCTAAATCCCTCCCAGACCCCGCACCCCCACCTGCACCCCAACCCCTTGCCCCAGGTGGGGTTGGCCTCCCGCACCCAAACTCCCTCCTGGAGCCTGCACCCCATATCCCCTCCCGCACTCAAATCATAGAATCATAGAATATCAGGGTTGGAAGGGACCTCAGGAGGTTCTAGTCCAAGCCCCTGCTCAAAGCAGGACCAATCCCCAACTAAATCATCCCAGCCAGGGCTGTGTCAAGCCTGACCTTAAAAACCTCTAAGGAAGGCGATTCCACCACCTCCCTAGGTAACCCATTCCAGTGCTTCACCACCCTACTAGTGAAAACGTTTTTCCTAATATCCAACCTAGACCTCCCCCACTGCAACTTGAGACCATTACTGCTTGTTCTGTCATCTGCTACCACTGAGAACAGTCTAGATCCATCCTCTTTGGAACTTCCTTTCGGGTAGTTGAAAGCAGCTATCAATGCCCTGCCTTAGCCCTAAGCCTCCTCCAGCACTCCAAACCCCTTGGCCCCAACCTGGAGCCCCCTCCTGCACCCCAAACCCCTCATCCCTGGCCCCACCCCTGAGCCCACAACCCCAGCCGGAGCCTGCACCCCCTCCTGCACCTCAACCCCCTGCCCCAGAGCAGTGAAAGTGAGTGAGGGTGGGGGACAGTGAGCGACGGAAGGGGGCGGGGGGCTGGAGTGAGTGGGGGCGGGGCCTTGGGGAAGGGATGGGGCCAGGGTGTTTGGTTTCGTGCAATTAGAAAGTTGCCAACCCTAGGTGATGCCCTGCTCTGTATATAGTCGCGAGGGCATGGCTGACAACATTCTCGGAAGCTGGAGGAAAATGTAGTTCTCAGAAAATCTGGAAGGTTCCATGAGATCCTATAAAAGTCCAGAACATTCTAGGAGGCTGGTGAAAAATGAATCCACATGCAGAATACCTGAAACATTTTACTTCAAACATTCCGTTCTACCTTTTGTCGCTAACAACAACAAAAAGACACCTATCCTTATCAAAACAACAGACTAAGGTTCCATTTCCAACACTGGGAAGGGTTGTAGGTTTTAACGATTAAAGCAAAAGAGACTGAGAGTCAGGAAACCTGGGTTCTATTCTTAGTTCTACTCATGATTTGTGGTGTTACTTTGAGCAAGCTCCTAACCCTCTCTATCCCTTAGTTTCCCCCTCAGTGCAATGGGGACAGTAATATTGACTCATCTCCTGGTGGGACTGAGAATTATTTAATGTCTGTCTGTAAAGTGTTTTGATCTTACACAGGCGGTGCTAGGGATGGGCAAACAATTATTCTTAGAGCTGAGTCCAAATCATTAAATGTGCATCTGGATCTGAAATTTTTCTGTTTCCATGAGCGTTTGGATCCAGGATTCTGGTTCTAAACTATTATAGAGATCAGGGACAATCATGCAGTTCTGATCCAGATCGGAACATTCCCCGAAGTCGTGTTTGGTTCCAGGTTGGGTTCTAAGCTGTCTAAGTTGTGCTTGTTCATTATTTAAAATAATATTTACTATTAATAAAAATTATTTTCATTTAGATTAAAAATATAATGGGAAAAATTTCTAGCTGCATTAAGATTTTCAAGTTCCTTTTCTTTTTTACTGGGCCTTATTTTTTGGCCTGAATAAAGTTGATCCAGTCCCTTTTACTCTCTCCACCTCTTGACAGTATCTCTCTCCACCTCCAACGTTTTATTGCTATTTTTCCTTGCAGGCACATGTCAGACTGAGACTCTGGGAAGAGAATTCATCACCTCCTACATAGAATCATAGAATCATAGAATATCAGGGTTGGAAGGGACCTCAGGAGGTCATCTAGTCCAACCCCCTGCTCAAAGCAGGACCTAATCCCAAGTAAACATGGAGGACTGTGGGGTCTCTAGTCAATTTGAAGTACAAATTACTAGCTACTTTGCCTTCACTTCAGTGTCTGTTTCTATCTCCAATTAACTGTTTGACGAGGGAAGGTTTGAGAAGAAGATTATGGTAAATCAGGGAGAGATGGTGCGGGTCAGGTTACCAGAGTCAGTGGGAATTAAGGGCACTACCAAGTTCTCCAAGGTGGTCCTAATCAAGGCTGACAAAGATATCTCAGTAGTGTCTGTCAGCAACAAACATGTGAGCCCTGAGACCACTGTGCTGTATCCCGTCTCCAGCTTGGGAAATGAACACTACATAGTGACTCCCTCTACAGAATCCTTAGATAGTTACCCAGAGTTCTCTGTTATGATGTACCAAGAGCCCAACTCCGTGGAGGTCCATGTGAAAGGCAAGTTACATTACCTAACAAAGGTCTACTCCACTGGCACCAAACTGGTAATTAAGCTCCTCGCTTTCCAAGGCACCCAGTTTCAAGGCATAGCAGATCTGTCTGGCACCAGGATTGTCTCAGAAAAGCCAGTGGCTGTTTTGGTTGGCCAGGTGTGTTTTTGTAATAGCACAAAATGCAACCATGTCTTTGAGCAGCTCCTACCAGTTTGCAGCTGGGGTACAACATACATCATGCCTCCCTTACCCTGGCAGGAAGTAATATAATATAATATATGGAGATATACCTATCTCATAGAGCTGGAAGGGACCCTGAAGGGTCATCGAGTCCAGCCCCCTGCCTTCACTAGCAGGACCAATTTTGCCCCAGATCCCTAAGTGGCCCCCTCAAGGATTGAACTCACAACCCTGGGTTTAGCAGGCCAATGCTCAAACCACTGAGCTATCCCTCCCCCAGTAGATGAAAGAGTCTATATCACTGCTTCCCAGAGCACAACTGTGTTGTATCAGCTAGTGGAACAGCAAGAGACTATTACTCTAGCAGGAGGCAGTGTACTCCAGCATCCTGTCAAGCCCTCGATCCCAGTCTCCATCTCTGCTCCTGGGTTCTGTTCCCAGCTCTGCCCCAGACTTGCTGTGACCTTTGGCACCTGGCTTGCTCTTTTTTTGTCTCAGTGCCCTGGTCTCTATGATATATTAATATATGGAGATATACCTATCTCATAGAGCTGGAAGGGACCCCGAAGGGTCATCGAGTCCAGCCCCCTGCTTTCACTAGCAGGACCAATTTTGCCCCAGATCCCTAAGTGGCCCCCTCAAGGATTGAACTCACAACCCTGCGTTTAGCATGCCAATGCTCAAACCACTGAGCTATTCCTCCCCCATGATGAGGCATCATTTCATATTTTCAGATTCTGGAGCTGTTGCTTTTATTTCTTACTCCACCCTGGACTCCATCATTAACAAGAGATTTCTCAACGAGGGAGATCTAATGGCTGAAGAGAAATTGAGGAATTTTCACCTGAATTCCAGGGTGGTGAGTGGGGCTGTCGGAGATGGGAGGCCCATGAACATCTCCAAACCTGTGAACTTCACCCTGAGCCATAGACAGGTGAGTGTCGATCCTTTTACTTTGCTCTGTGCTCGGGGCTCCAGCTGGTCACTTAAAAGGTGCGTCTCCTGCAGGGCATTTGAGTTCTGTTGCCTTTCTGGACTGAGAAACCGTTATCTGAGAAAGAGAGGGAGCTTCTTCAGTCCTGACACAGGGGCTGTTTTGGTGGAGGACGTTACATAGGGTTCACACCAGGCCTGATTGGGTTATGATTCATCATGTAAAACGCTCACGAGTAACAACTGTGCCTGGCTCACCCCTTAGAGCAGGAATAATTGGAAAGCAACTCCCTATAGCAGTGGTCCCCAAACTTTTGAGGATCACCTCTCTCCCCCCCCTTACCCTGTCCACACCCCTCCCTCTGAACTGGGGCTGGGAGTGGGTCCATGGTTCAGGGGCAGGGGGAGAGGACACGGACAGGGGTAAGGGGGCTGAGGCTGGGACCGCAGCTGGGTTGGTTTTGGGGCCGGGATCAGGGCCAGAGCCATGGCCGGGGGCCAAGGTTGACGGTGGGAGTGAAGCAGCAGCTGGGCTGCAGTGGGGACCAGCAACTGAGCCCATGGCCAGGTGCGGCTCCGCTCCCAGCCCCACCCTTGGTCCCAGCCTGGGCCCTGTGCCGGGAATGGAGCCGTAAGGGGCTGGGGCTGGGAGTGGAGCCATGCTGAGGCTGGGGACGATGCCAGACATGGGGCTGGAAGTCAGGGATGCGGGTATGGGTGGGACCAGAGCAGAGTTCAGGGTGGGGAGGGGCTGGGTTGTACTCTCTCTCCGTTCCTCATGGGGGCTGACCCGGGACCTCTCATGTCCCTCAGAAGGTTCTTCTGTGCCCCCATAGGGGGGCACACCCCACAGTTTTGGAACCTCTGCCCTGTAGATAGCAGAGTTCAGGGAAACAGCATGCGATGGTGCCTTCTTTGATAAAGTAATGAACTTGCTAGAGTGCATATGGGTATTTGTGGGCGGGTGTGTGAATGCCTTTTAATGGCTCAAATCGGAACTGCACAATTGTGTGTCATAGACCCTGCGGTGCTCAGAGTTAAGGGAATTACCACTTTAGCTCTGGGATCGGGGGCTTGTGCTATTGGAGCTGGAGGATCTCGCTTGTATTTCCACTGCCAATGGGAAGTCCCAAATGGCTGTTACGTGCAGCACAATGAGAGCCATGAAGCCGTTGGTGACTTCAGGTTTATTACTCTCTATTAGAGATGTGTAACAAAAGAAACAGTATTTTCCCCATGATCCAGTGAGGATGATGATGGTGGTGTTTTTGTTTCCAGGCAAAGAAAGAGGAGGAAGAGTCTCACTGCGTTCACTGGAAATTCATCACTGGGAACGGCCCCTGGTCTCCAGACGGCTGCACCGCTCTGCACACGAACAGCACTCACACCATTTGCAGCTGTGACCATCTCTCCAGCTTCGCTCTCCTTATGGGTCTCTCACCGGAGTAGAGGTATCTCACTGTCAGACTCAGAACAAAGGGCTGGACTCTGAGCTCCTTACTCAGGTAGAATCAGTGCGAATTTTGCCGGAATGAATGCTGAGTAGGAACCTCAGGGTATAATCTGTGGCGAGGGCAGGCTGCAAAAAGGAGAGCAGATTCCCCTAAAACTGGTGGTTAACACTGTAGTTAGAATCACCAACCAGTCACAGTCTGTGCTCCAGATCCCCCACACTGGTTATTGAGAAGCTGAAAAAAAGAAATCACGCAGCCCCCTTTATTGCATTCCAGTCTCTGACTCCCAATCAGCAGATAGGTCCAGTAAAGTGAAAAGTTACTTAAAACTCTATTCACTTAACAAAATGTTCCTCTGATCCCCAAAGGGGCAGCCACATTGTCAGTCAATATTAGGTTGGATCTTACCCAAAATATCATGCTGCCAGCCAATCCTTTAGTATCTAAAACTAAAGGTTTTATTATAAATGAAAAGAAAAGAAAGAGAAGAGAGTTGTTAAATGATCAAAGCAATCCGATACATATGACTTCAAGGTCCATATATCAGGTTCTTAGCAGCGTTGTTGAGTTTGCTGGCTTGTAAAGTCCCTCTGGAACACACCCAAAGCTTAGATGGGTCTATCAGACCTTTGTTCAACGCTTCAGTTTGTAGAGAAGTTACTCCAGAGGTGAGATGCAGGATTGAAGACAAAATGGAGGTGCTGCAGCTGCCTTTTTCTATCCTTTTCCATGTGGCTTGTGCTTCCTCTGTCCCAAACACAAGCTCACAGCACATGGGCATGGAAAGGTACTTAGAGTCCCCTTTCCATAGGCATGTCCCTACATGTCCTGCTGACTCATAGGCATAGCCCCTGGCTCCTCTCAGTGGGTTCATTGTATAGCTCAGCGGTTCTCAAACTTTAGCAACCCGAGGATCCCCATTTTGATTTAAAATTTTTCGCAGACCCCAAGCCTCCCGCTCAGCCCCAGACTCCACCCCCATTCCATCCATTCCCCCAAGGCCCCACCCCACCTCTTCCCGCTCCCTCTCCACCCCTTCTCCTCCTCTTCCCTGCTTCTTTCCGCTGCCTCCCCCGAGTGCCTCCCATCCCCGCTCCTCCCCCTCCCTCCCAGCGCCTCCTGCATGCCACTGAACAGGTGTTCCCCAGCATGCAGAAGGCACTGGGAGGGAGGTGGAGGACTGGGTCAGTGGGGCCTGCGGACCCCCTGGAGTGCCCTCGCGGACCCCAGTTTGAGAAACGCTGGTATAGCTGATTACCCTTGATGGGCCATCAAACAGACTGGATAGTGCTGATGCCAATCTGTCTGGGGGTGTCACCCAGAAACACAGCACAGATATATGACACATTTATAACGCACGATGTAAAGATGATATATGCTTATAAACAAGATTAGCATACTTAGCAAATCGTAACTTTTTGACTGATACCTTACATGGCATATCTTGAAAGATTTATTGCAATTATGTAATATTGGTATCCATAATATTATAAATGGTCACCCATATTCCATAGAATCACAGAACTGAAAGTGACCTCTCGAGGTCATCTAGTCCAGTCCCGTGCACTCAAGGCAGGACTAAGTATTATCTAGACCATTCCTGACAGGTGTCAGGCACTAACCTGCTCTTAAAAATCCCCAATGATGGAGATTCCACAACCTCCCTAGGCAATTTATTCCAGTGTTTAACCACCCTGACAGTTAGGAAGTTTTTCCTAATGTCCAACCTAAACCACCCTTGCTGCAATTTAAGCCCATTGCTTCTTGTCCTACCCTCAGAGGTTAAGAAGAACAATTTTTCTCCCTCCTCCTTGTAACAACCTTTTATGTATTTGAGAACTGTTATCATGTCCCCTCTCAGCCTTCTCTTCTCCAGACTGAACAAATCCAGTTTTTTCAATCTTCCCTTATAGCTCATGTTTTCTAGACCTTTAATCATTTTTGTTGCTCTTCCATCCAGTAGCGGCGCCAGCTTTGCCGGCGCCCTAGGCGGCGGAAGGTCCCGCCCCCCAAATCCCGCCCCCAACAGCGGCGGCGGAAGGTCCCGCCCCCAAATTTCTACGGCCAGCCGGGGCGCCGGCGCCCCTCAAATGTTCGCGCCCTAGGCGACCGCCTAGGTCGCCTAATGGGTTGCGCCGGGCCTGCTTCCATCCCCAACGAAGAGTTAGCACTGGATGGAATTTCCTCTGGCTCTGATACCTCTCCTGGGAAAGGGTCCAGAAGCTTTGTCTGGAGGGAAAAGTGGAGACTTATAACTGGAAAAACCTCCCTGCTCCAGTCCCAGCACGAGATGCCACAACGTTTGTCTGGAAGTGGACATTTCTGGTTTATTTGGAGCAGCCTCTTTTAGCTGCTACTTTATGGTTTACCTGTGCGTGGGTGGGGGAAGGGAGCGGGCTTTGTCTACACTTGTTTAGTTATTTTCCTGCACGTGATGTCACTTCAATAGAAGCTGGCTGAATTTTGCAGACTCTGCACTATTCCTGAATGAGGATCCAGTCCTCATCCCATTGAAGTTGACTGGAGTTTTCCCATGGGATTGGCACTCAATGTATATTTGTTTTGCTGGCTGGTGATTTAGGGAGAGCCCTCCACTTCATCTCCGTGAAACAATCACCTCTCCAACCACCGATGTTTATCATACAGCCGGCTTTGCTGTGCCAGTGGGGCAGGTGCTTCAGCTGCCTCTTCATCGCAACTACATACAAAACCTGGAAGGGGAAGCGGGATTGGACCAAATCCTCTCTCTGACCTAAATCTACACTGCCTACTGAATTCAAAGGCCACCCTNGTATCCTGGAAACCTAGGGCCAATTCTAAAGCCTCTTTATGCCAATCTTTGAAGTGGGCAGAAATGGCGCTTTGATTAGCCCTCCTGTGCAGGAGTCCTTCTTGGCTGCTGTAGAGCTGGCATAAAATCTCTACATTAGCCCTGCTCCCAGCCCTGGCATGGGGGTTGTGACTGGTTGGGTGGAAGTGCTGCTGAGGGCATGGCTGAAGCACACTGCTTCATGGCTATTGTCTGCTTCCAAAGCCCAGAAGGATCCCTGAAAACGCACTAGTTTACACCAGCTGAGGACCTGGCCAGTAATAGATTTTCAGCTCCAGCGCTGTCAATGCACCACTAAGTGCTCTTCTACTGTTTTTTTTTTTTTTTTTTAAGAATATTTGTTTTCAAACCGTGCTGTTCCCACAACACTATGAAATTCGCTGATGTCATCTTTCCGTAAGAAACTTCTCCAAACTGAGAGCAATGACTGTCAGCCCATTTCTGTTCGCCAGTATTTATTTATATTATCTGGTCACGTACAGTCCCACGATGCTTGGTGCTGTACATACACATAGTCAGAGACAATCCCTTTCCCAAAGAGCTTACAAGCTAAGTAGACAAGATGGACACAAGGTGGGAGAACAGAAGGATTATTACCCCTATTAGACAGAGGGGGGACAGGGGATCAGGTGTCTTGGCTAAAGTCACATACGGAGCCTGTAGCAGAATCAGGAACTAAATTCAGTTCTGCTGCGTTCGGATGGTTTTTTGATTAAGACGTTGGACTTTCACCATATCTCTCCTATCTCCTCAGCACCATTCAGATATTCAGCTAGTGAAAATCAGCTTTGTTGTTCTAAGGAGATGTTGCCTAATGGTCCCTGTAGATTCAGGTCTGTGGAAGGGTATCAGGCAGCGCTGTGGTCTTGCTCACTTTGGAAGAGCTGCAGAAAAAGTGGCTATGAACTTGCAAAGAGGATGTGTGCTCATTAATTATATGAGTTGAATTTATAATTATTAATTATTATTATTAGGTTACTGTTTTTTTTCAGTGTTGGAAATTTTGTGCTATTTTACGGGTTGAATGACATAATTACCCCCCCCCAAATGTCTGTTCCTAAGTCCAGTAATTTTGTCAAGTGTCTGTCACAGAACATGGTGTCTACCCCTGCCCTGTGCTTTAGGGGGACACAGGGTCCAGAACAGCCTGAAGGGATAGCGGGGGGCCTGGCGCCAGCAACAGCAAGTGATGTGGCCCCAGCCCACTCCACTACACCCCCACCGGCTCGCGGCGTTGCTCAGGGGTGGGGCCTTGGGGAAGGGTGGAGTGGGGGTGGGAAGAGGTGGGGCAGAGACAGTGTACTAGGAAGATGAAGGCTCCCTGCAGGCTGTTGACGATGGTGAATAAATACGCCATGACCGTGGCTGCTGGGCCGACTTGGAGGAGACCAAGGCTCCATGTGCAGCCCAGAACGAAGGGCTGGGCGATGGCTTTAAAGGTCAGTAACCTGGTTAAAGGCAGATGGAGAGATCCCGTTACAATAACCCTATGGAGAGCAATTGGGTCAGGAGAATCTGGGCAGAGTGGGGTGTAGCTACCGGCCCCTGCTTTCCTGTGTGGGACAGGGTTACTGTCAATGCAATCATGACTTGGAATTCATTCCCATGGATCCTAGATATTCTGTTCCCCTCCTCAGGGCCGGCTCCAGCGTTTTTGCCATCCCAAGCAGCAAAAAAAAAAAAAAAAAAAAAAAGCCGTGATCGCAATGGGCGTCACTTCGGCGGCAGCTCTACCGCCACTTCATTCTTCGGCGGCAATTCGGTGGCAGGTCCTTCGCTCCGAGAGGGAGTGAGGGGCCCGCCGCCGAAGAGCTGGACGTGCTGCCCCTCTCCGTTGGCCGCCCCAAGCACCTGCTTGCTGCGCTGGTGCCTGGAGCTGGCCCTGCCCCTCCTGCAATTCCTCACTCCCTCAGCAGGCCAAGGACCTTCCAAACCAAGGCATCGGACCCTCCAGAATTGCTTTGTTGCCTTCTCAACTGTGGTCTTTGAGAGTGGACACATCTGCGCTGAGGGAGGAGAGTCTGTTTCTCAAGATCCACAGGGTCAGGGCAAAGAACGTCACATTTATCTGTGGAAACAGCAGGAAATATTTCCTGTAAAACGTTTCATCTGGGGCCGATGACTCCAGCTGAGGCAGAGAAAGATCCCAGGGGACCAATCTGAACACTGCAGAACCAGGGACCGCTCATCCCCGCTCCTGTAATATCCTCTGGCAGCTCTCCGTCCCTCCCCATGCACGGAGCTGACGGCACAGCCAGGCCTGAGATGGATCAATGGGATCACAGAGGCCAGATTCTGCACAGAGTTAAAAAGGAAGTGACTCCAGCCTCCAATGGGGTCAGTTTACACCAGTGTAACTGAGCAGGATCTGACTCAGTTTCCAGTGCCCTGTCTCTAGGCTCTTCACTGCCAATTTCAGGCTGTAACTAATCTCCCCATCCCCGGGACCTGGTGAAGAAACTGCATGGATTTTGTCATCTTCACTCCACCCAATGTAGATCCTTTCCCCCACCAAAAACTGCATGGTGCAGCCCTTCCCTTCCTCATTCCTTGGGTCAGGAACTGGACTAGACCAAACTCTTGCTGTCCTCAAGGTAAGCTCCCACTGGTTTCTGGGGCAGCTGTGCCCGAGTAAAGGCTCTGGCCTGGGGATACAGCACAGGGACTAATCCCAGGACTAGCCAAAGCAGATGAGCCATGTGGGACCTAATAGTCTTTCACTGTGTTTTATGGGCCATGTTCTCCGCCTGGCTGCTCTGAAATCAGTGGGTTCGCAGAGGTGAGAGGAGCATGGGGCCCTGTGGTTCTGTGAGGTACCCACCAGGATTATGGCACAGAGTGGACCCAGGAAGCTCCAACGAAAGCCTCTCTCCAGGCTGAGCCAGCAGCTACAGGCAGGGAGGAAGGAAATGAGCATTATCCCAGTGCAGTGACATTAATATGAATATATTACCCCTTTTCAGCCTGGCAGGGTTCCCCCCCCCACTCTGAACTCTGGGGTATAGATGTGGGGACCTGCATGAAAGACCCCCTAAGCTTATATTCTACTAGCTTAGGTTAAAAACTTCTCCAAGGCACAAATTCATTTCCTTGTCCTTGGACAGTATTGCTGCCACCACCAAGTGATTTACACAAAAATTTGGGGGAGGGTCACTTGGAGCCCTATCCCTCCAAAATATTCCCCCAAGCTCCTTCACCCCCTGTCCTGGGGAGGCTTGAGAATAATATTGGTTAGCAATGTAAGCACAGACCAGACCCTTTGTCTTCAGGACACTGAAAATCAATCAGGTTCTTAAAAGAGAAACTATATTTATAAAGAAAAAGTAAAAGAATCACACCTGCAAAATTAGGATGGAAGGTAACTTTACAGGGTAAATAAAAAGATTTAAAACACAGAGGATTCCGCTCTGGCTCAGCTTCAGAGTTACAAAAACAGGAATAAAACTACCTCTGTAGCATAGGAAAATTCACAAGCTAAACACATTTCCTTGCCTTACTTACAATATCTGTAATTTTAGATGGAATATTCCAGGTATATTTTCAGGAGCTGTTGTACCTGCTTGGCTTCTCTCTCCATCCGGAGAGGGAACAAATCCTCTCCCCCCCACCCCCTCCTCCAGATTTGAAAGTATCTTCTTTCCTCATTGTTCCTTCAGGTCAGGTGCCAACTAGGTTATTTGACCTACTTAACCCCTTAGAGGTAGAGCGATTCAGTACAGCTGCCAAGGAGGGATTTTATGCTAGCCTTCTCTCTTGTCAAAGTTAGAATCTAGACTCACAGTTTTTAGTTATAGACCACTCTGTTTTATTAACGCAGCGCCGTGCTAATACATTCAGATAATGTGAGCACCATATAAGACTCAGACTGTCTTATTTATACAGATAAAAAGGGGGGTGAACTTAACAAGAAAACAAAGGAAGCAAAGCTGATAAGTTTTCCTGGGGCCAGACACACATCTTATTTCCTTATTAACTCTTAGCAATCTTCTGCTAATGTCCCACCATTAGCTTAGGTGCGAGTCATTGTTCTATATCTTAATGTTTCTCTTCCTGACAACTATATTTCAACATTCCTCATTCCTGCTTAAAGGAACATACAGCATTTCTTTAATCCATTCTATTTTTACAATATAATTCATTCTACTTTCACACTCTATATCTATGACACAGCCACTGGAGCAGAGACGGGGATTGTGTCCTGAAACAAAAAATTGGATTACACTGAAAACCTTGAACACAGTCCCAGAGCCAGGTGTGGACCCCAGCTATACCAGTGTAAATCCAGAAACATTCCATACGAATCCATGGAGTTAATCCTGATTTACACAGGTGTAAACACTCAGAGCTCAGATACCGTGGTGATGGGTGTGGAATAAGAACCTGGGGGGAATAGAGAAAGATTAGAGAGAGAGATGTGAGCAAGTTTGGCCTGCTGGTGCCAACAGAGTGTGCAGATTACTCTCTCTCTGGCAGATGCGTGCAGTATTGGAGAGCCAGAGACTCAGCTGATGTAAATTGGATTAGCTGCATTGAAAGCAATGGAACTATGCTGATTTACACCCTCTGAGGATCTTGCCTGGAGTGTCTAGAAGAAGCCACACCCCGCTTAGTGGAAGTTCCTCATTTTAGAGGAGGGAGAAGGGAGAGGGGATCCTCAGGGCTTTGTACCCAGGAAGAAGGTCGTTTGTTTCCTTTCCACCAGCACCACAAACCCAGCCTGGGACCTGGGAGTCGAGCTGGGAGCATTAGTGGGGTGAGGTCTGTAGATATATGGCAGGTGGGCAACTCAGCTACAGCGCTCGGGGCAGCTTAGTGTCACTGGGGACGGCGAAGGGTCTGCACTTACTGTCGGGTTGTTCCGTAGCCACCTGGGTTGAATGCTGCAGAAATAGCCACCCCTGGCTGGGCTGGGCATCTGTAGCCGAACGGGTACATGAATCTCTTCTTGAACCAGCTGGTGCTGGTGCAATTCACGACCTGCAGGTTCCTGACGGTGAGGAAGAGGTGCAGCCCCTCCAGGAACATCCAGCTGAAGCAGGCCAGGAAGAGGTAGTGTAGGAGGCCAGCAATGACAGCAGACGCCACCTGGGGGAGACAGAGAGCCCAGGGACACTGCGGCGGGGAAGAGAAATGCTGAGTATGGGGGAGACCTGGCAGGGGGTCACACCGGGATACTTGTTAGCAGAGCTCTCCAGTTATAGCGCTCCGTGACCCAGAGACGGCAGGTTCCTCGGTCTATGGAGGGTCCTGCAGCTGCACATTGCTGATGCAGGAAGGGAGCAGAGATTAGTGGTTAGAGCAGGGGAGCAGGGCTCAGGGGATCCTGGTTCTGTTCCCAGCCCTGCCACAGATTCCCTGGGTGACAGTGGGCAAGTCACTTAGTCTCCCTATGCCTCAATTCCTCTCCTGTGACATAGGGATAGAACTGGCCACACTCCTGGGGATGGGGAGACTGAGGCCAACTGTGCCCAGTGTGAAGGGGCCTAACAGGGGGTGGAAACATCCCCCCGGGAATCCCTCTGTGTCCTGCACAGCCCAGAATCCAGGGAGCACATCGGGTGCAAAGCCACACACCCCTGCCCTGCTGAGAGTGGAGGCAGGGGCGGCAAGTTGTATGGGCCTGTGGTGCCCGGACTCCAGCAATATTCAGGGCCTGGGGGCCTGACTCCATCAATGTTCGTGGCCGGGTCTCTCCCCCGGCCCCGCCTGCCACCCCTGCGTGCCTCCCCCGAGTGTCCCCGGCCCCCACTTGCTGCCCCCGTGCACCTCCCTGGGGCCCCGGAGCAGAGTGTCCCTGTCTCTCCCCTGCACCTCCACGCTGCCTCCCTGCATCAACTGCCGCCACAGGGTCCTAGTACCCCCCTCCCACTACTGCCAGGGCAGACTGACCCTGAGCCTGCCCTTCCCCCTCAGGCCCTTTCATTTTCCAGAAGGACCCTCCACCAGCACAGGGCCCCCCCCGCCCACAGTCACTGCTCCTGCCCCATGCTGGACAAGGGGCTGCCCCACCCCGCACCCCCAGTGAGGTTACAGTGGGGGGTAGCAGTAGGGGAGGAGGTGCACATGCAGGGGAGGCGAGGGGGCTTCCTGTACCTGAGAGGGGCCCTAGAAGCACGTGCAGTGACAGTGGTGTGAGGTGAGTGTGGTGCAGGGGGGGAAGTAGGGGGGCCTCCCCCAGAGCTTGCTGCTGCCTTCAGGGAGAGGGCTGGGGGGAATCCTCTCTGGCCCTTGCCCTGGGGCAGCCTGTCTGCACCCCAAACTCCGCATCCCCAGCCCTGTCCCACCCCAGAGCCCGCACCTCCGGCCAGAGCCCTCACCCCCTGCACCCCAACCCTCTGCCTCAGCCCTGAGCCCTTCCCACACCCCAAGCCCCTCATCCCCAGCCCCACCTCACCCCAGAGCCCTCACCCCCTGAACCCCAACCCTCTGCCCTAGTCCTGAGCTCCTCCCACACCCCAAGCCCCTCATCACCAGCCCCACCCCAGAGCCCTCACATTTTTACATTATTTTAAAAAATATACAGTAACTCCTCGCTTAATGTTGTAGTTATGTTCCTGAAAAATGCTACTTTAAGTGAAACGATGTTAAGCAAATCCAATTTCCCCATAAGAATTAATGTAAATAGGGGGGTTAGGTTCCAGGGATTTTTTTTTTTGCCAGACAAAAGACTATATTTTATATAGAGAGGATGTATAAGGATGATTTAGTTGTGGATTGGTCCTGCTTTGAGCAGGGGGTTGGACTAGATGACCTCCTGAAGTCCTTTCCAACCCTGATATTCTATGATTCTATGATATATACACAGTAAGTTTTAAGCTAATAATTTAATACAGTACACAGCACTGATGATTGTGACACGTGGTGGAGTAAGAGGGTGGGATATTTCCCAAGGAATGCCTTACTGCTAAATGATGAACTAGCAATTGGCTGAGCCCTCAAGGGTTAACACATTGTTGTTAATGCAGCCTCACACTCTATAAGGCAGCACGAATGGAGGGGGGGGGGGNTCCAAGGCAGAGGGCAGGAGCAGCACACGGCAGTGGGGAGGGAGGGAGGGACACCTGAACTGCTCAGCAATTGATAGTCTGCTGGGCGGCAGCTGCACAGGGAACTTAGGGGGGCTGTTGGCCCACCCTGGTTCCAAGCCCCCACCACTAGCGCTCCAATGGGCTGCTCTTTCTGCAAGCAGTGCACAAAGCAGGTGGCTGCCAAACATAAGGGAGCATTGCGCAACTTTAAACGAGCATGTTCTCTAATTAAGAGGTTCTCAAACTGTGGTCCACGGACCACCAGCGGTCCGCGAGCTCCATTCAGGTGGTCCGTGGATAGTTCCCTCTAAGGTGCGCGCCTGGGTGGCCGCACATGAGAGAATGAAGGGCCACCCACCTAATTAGTGGAGCCGCACAGGCGTAGCTCCACTAATTAGGTGCCTGGACCCTGGAGAAGATGCACATGTAAGGTGAGGTGGTGGCGTTGGGGGGAATAGGGGGTAGGTGGGAGGGGGCAGTGGTGTGAGCAGAGGGGGTGGGGGGAATTTGGGACGTGCAGGGCTATGGCGGCCAGAGAAAGAGGCTCCACGGTTGTGGCTGCTGGGAGAGACCCCCTTCCTTCCCAGCTTCAGCTCTGTGGCTGCTGTGGCAGGGGAGAGACCCCCCCCTCCTTTCCAGCCCAAGCTCAGGGGCCGCTGCGGTGGCGGAGAGAGGGAGAGAGCCCCCCTTCTTCCCAGTACCAGCTTGGGGGCTGCTGCGGTGGGGGAGAGAGGCCACACCCATTGCATCAGAAAGGTTAAGACTACTGATATTAAAATATGAGTTGTGTGCTTTTATGTGTAGAATAAAAAAGTTAATTATCATCAAGGGTTTTTTTATATAGCACTTTTATCCAAAGCGCTTTACAATAGTTAGCTAACGGTACAAACATTTGGAAAGATCATTAAGTGTTCCGCCAACACCCTCAGCAATTTTCGAGTGGTCCGCAGGAAAAAAGTTTGAGAGCCACTGCGCTAATTGATCAGCAACATAACAACGTTAACCAGGACGACTTTAAGTGAGGAGTTACTGTATATTGGCTTACAAGGCAGGTGTGTGTGTGTCGGGGGGAGGCGGGACTTGGACCTGTTCTGGGCACCACCAAAAATTATACAAACCTGCCTCCCCCTGTGGAGGAACAGAGCAGGGGAGAATCAGGTCGTACCCGACTGCAGATGCAGGTCACCGTGGTGAGGAAGAGCAGGTCGGCCAGGAAGAGGCAGATGCAGAGCTGCAGGTGGAGGGAGGTGCTGACATTGCGGATGGAGCAGCACAGGAGGAAGGTGAGGATGGCGAGGAAGAGGCACAGCAGGGAGAGGGTCAATCCCACGTAGGTGACGATGGTCAGTGGGTAACTCTCCTGTAACACAGCAAGGGGAGAATCACCAGTGAGCCCAGCCCAGCCCCCTCGGCCCTGAGATCCTGAGGTTCCTACTCAGACTTTACCCCAGAAAAGCCACCAATGGCTCAGGGTCCAGCCCTTTGAGCTGAGTCTGAGAGTGAGACACCGTCACTACGGTGGGACCCATAAGGAGAGTGAAGCTGGGGAGATGGTCACAGCTGCAGGTGGTGTGAGTGCTGTTTGTGTGCAGAATGGTGCCTTTCCCAGCGATGAATTTCCAGTGGATTCAGAGAGCCTCTTCCTTGGCTGTCTTTGCCTGGAAACACAATAGCACCATCATCATCCTCACAAGATCACTGAGACAATGTTGTTTCTGTTATTGGGGTCTATATCCCACACAGTAACAAACTCAAGGCCATATAGTGCCCCATGGCTCTCCCCATGGGTCATTTTATGATGACGGTGGAGAGAGAACTCAGATCCCAGAGCTCTAAAAGCAAAGGCCCTGCTACCTGAGAGCCCTTGTTAGCTAACAGCCCTACAGGGCATGGGGCACATGGCCGAGCTGTTCTAGTTCCATCCAGTAGATGGCAGTGGTACAGTGAAGAAAAACAGAAGGACCACGAAAGACAAATGGACTTAAAGCGCTTGGAGTTGGAAGTGGAGGAAAGAAAAGAGGCAAAACGCTTGGAGACGGAGGCAAAACGCTTGGAGACGGAAATGGAGGTGAAGCACTTGGAGGCCGAGGTGAAACGCTTGGAGACAGAGTTAGAGCTGAAGTGCTTAGAGCTGGAAAGGTTATCTACCAGATAACCCTAACGGTCCTTCTCCAGGTACTGCTCCCCATTCCAAGAAATTCCCCACATGCAAGGTAGGCGATGATACAGAGGCCATCTTAGAAAATTTCGAAAGGGCCTGCCTTGGGTACAGCATCTCTACAGACGAGTACATGGTGGATCTGAGGCCGCAGCTCAGTGGACCCTTAGCAGAGGTGGCAGCTGAAATGCCTAAAGAACACATGAACAACTACAAACTTTTTAAAAAAAAGGCCAGAATTAGAATGGGGCTAACACCCAAGCATGCCCGTCGGTGGTTCAGAACCCTAAGGTGGAAACCAAACGTGGCATTTTCATGGCACGCCTACCACACTGTAAAAAGTTGGGATGCCTGGATATCAGGAGCAAGTGTTAAATCTCTGGAAGATCTGTCTCTCCTAATGCAAATGGAGCAGTTCAAGGACTGGTCAGGAATGTGGACTTTTGCAGTCTATGATGATTATCCCATTCCCATGTGTCTGGGAGAAGACTTGACCAATCATGTGAAGCTAGCCAAGAGGGTGGGAATGGTCACCCGCAGCCAGGCTAAGCAGGTTCCTTACCCGTTCCTGAGCCTTCTAAAAGGGCCCCTTCTGTGTTACCAGAGACCCAGACTGAGGTGGTGGAACCGGATGCCCTGCCAACGACTGCAACAGCAATAGTGAATCCAGTCCCAAAGACCCAACCAGAATCAGTCCCAGAACTGGAAGAGGCAGAGCAACCAGCACCAGAACCATTGCCAGCACTGAATCCAGCGCTTGTAACCCTGTCTGCAACTCCAACGCCAGAGGGCACCAGCGAGCCTGCACAGGCAGCAGCAGCTAAACCTGCGCAAGAGGCTCAGCCGGCGCCTGAAATCCAACATAGTGCACCAGCGGAGAGCGGTTCACAGTCAACGAAAACAAGCACATCACATACATCGCTTCCAGAGGGACTAAGCCCAAGTCCACAATCCAGTGGGAAACTGATGTCTCCAGCATCAAGGGATCAGTTCCAAACCAAGCATGGAGGAAGATAAAAGCCTCCAGGCTAAGTACCAGGTAAAGCTCTTAAGCTTAGCCCACAATCATCCTAGTGGCCATGCTGGGGTGAACAGGACCAAAGACTGTGTGGGAAGGTCATTCCACTGGGAGGGAATGGGCAAGGATGTTTCTACCTATGTCCGGTCTTATGAGGTATGCCAAAGACGGAAAAACCCCAAGACCTAGTCAAAGCCCCTCTCCAGCCACTCCCCATCATTGAGCTTCCATTTCAGCGACTAGCTGTGGATATTCTGGGGGAAAGTCCTTTCCCTAAAAAGACACCCAGAGGAAAGCAGTACATACTGACTTTTATGGATTTTGCCACCCGATGGCAACACCAGGGCTAAAAGTGTGTGCCAGGTATTAACAGACATTTTTGCCAGGGTAGGTTGGCCCTCCGACATTCTTGCAGATTAGGGAACTAATTTCCTGGCAGAGACCATGAAAAAAGTCTTTGGGAAGCTCATGGGGTGAACCACTTGGTTGCCACCCCTTACCACCATCAAACAAATGGCCTGGTGGCAGGGCCGGCTCCAGCTTTTTTGCCGCCCGAATCAAGGGGGGGGGGGGTGAGGTTAACCCCGCCTCCCTGCGTCTACGTCGGTTCTACTACCTCCCCGGTAGTCTGGGCCGTATGGCCCAATGGCCAGAGTCCCTCTAAATCCCCTTCCCCTGGTGGGATAGCATGGCCTAGCAGCCGGAGTCCCTATAGTGCGCTCCTAAAGCAGCGCTGCCCAATGGCCAGAGTCTCTCTAAACTCTCTTCCCCTCGTAGGATAGTGTGGCTCAGCGGCCAGAGTTCCTCTATCTCCTTGAGGTAAAAGAGGGGTTGGTGAACTATCTTGTCACCCCCCAAAAAGGGGGGGTTAGAGACCCCCGGTAGGGGAGCCCAGGCCCACCCACCTTCACTGGGCTCCAACCCAGGGCCCTGTCAGTGACTGCGTGATCCGCCACGGGTCAGCGGGGAATCCTACCGCAACACGTTGCCCTCAGAGTGGTGGGAGATACCACTCCCTTCCCTGGGTCACTTCCTACCAGTTCTCTAAATGAAGCAGTCCCTGTGGCATCAGGGTCTCCAGGTTCTTCAGCACCCGGCACTCCCTGGGATTCCAACAGCTGCTGGCCTCCGGTCCCGGTCCCCGGCTCCTCAGCTCTCCCTGGTAAGGGTCACAACTTCTCCTGGGCTGGAGCCTCTGCTGGGCGTCCTCCTTCCTCAGCCACCAGCCCTGACTGAGCAGCTCTGCAGGCTTTTATACTTGACTCCCGGTTGGAGCATGCCCAGCAGAGCCTCGGGGGTGTGGCTTCTCCTGCCAGCAGGGAACGGTTAACCCTCTCAGTCCCAGTGTGGGGCCAGTCTGCCCCATCACAAATAACAAGAAGAGTTTCTTCAGGTATGTTAGCAACAAGAAGAAGGTCAAGGAAAGTGTGGGCCCCTTACTGAATGAGGGAGGCAACCTAGTGACAGAGGGGGGGAGGGATAGCTCAGTGGTTTGAGCATTGGCCTGCTAAACCCAGGGTTGTGAGTTCAATCCTTGAGGGGGCCACTTAGGGATCTGGGGCAAAATTGGTCCTGCTAGTGAAGGCAGGGGGCTGGATTCAATGACCCTTCAGGGTCCCTTCCAGCTCTATGAGATAGGTATATCTCCATATTATTTTTTTTTATTATTTTTTAAAAGCTAATGTACTCAATGCTTTTTTTGCCTCTATCTTCACGAACAAGGTCAGCTCCCAGACTGCTGCACTGGGCAGCACAGTATGGGGAGAAGGTGACCAGCCCTCTGTGGAGAAAGAAGTGGTTCAGGACTATTTAGAAAAGCGGGACGAGCACAAGTGCATGGGGCCGGATGCGCTGCATCCGAGGGGGCTAAAGGAGTTGGTGTATGTAATTGCAGAGCCATTGGCCATTATCTTTGAAAACTCATGGCGATCGGGGGAGGTCCCCGATGACTGGAAAAAGGCTAATGTAGTGCCCATCTTTAAAAAAGGGAAGAAGGAGGATCCGGAGAACTACAGGCCAGTCAGCCTCACCTCAGTCCCTGGAAAAATTACGGAGTAGGTCCTCAAGGAATCAATTCTGAAGCACTTAGAGGAGAGAAAAGTGATCAGAAACAGTCAGCATGGATTCACCAAGGGCAAGTCATGCCTGACTAACCTAATTGCCTTCTATGATGAGATAACTGGCTCTGTGGATGAGGGGAAAGCAGTGGATATGTTATTCCTTGACTTTAGCAATGCTTTTGATACGGTCTCCCACAGTATTCTTGCCAGCAAGTTAAAGAAGTATGGGCTGGATGAATGGACTATAAGGTGGTTAGAAAGCTGGCTAGATCGTCGAGCTCAACGGGTAGTGATCAACGGCTCCATGTCTAGTTGGCAGCCGGTATCAAGCGGAGTGCCCCAAGGATTGGTCTTGGGGCCAGTTTTGTTCAATATCTTCATTAATTATCTGGAGGATGGCATGGACTGCACCCTCAGTAAGTTTGCAGATGACACTAAACTGGGAAGAGTGGTAGATACGCTGGAGGGTAGGGATAGGATACAGAGGGACCTAGACAAATTAGAGGATTGGGCCAAAAGAAATCTGATGAGGTTCAACAAGGACAAGTGCAGAGTCCTGCACTTAGGACGGAAGAATCCCATGCACTGCTATAGACTAGGGACTGAATGGCTAGGCAGCAGTTCTGCAGAAAAGGACCTAGGGGTTACAGTGGATGAGAAGCTGGATATGAGTCAACAGTGAGCCCTTGTTGCCAAGAAGGCTAACGGCATTTTGGGCTGTATAAGTAGGGGCATTGCCAGCAGATCAAGGAACGTGATCATTCCCCTCTCTTTGACGTTGGTGAGGCCTCATATGTGTAGGGATATTAAAGAAGGTACTAACAGTGATTCCCCCAAGTGACAGTGACCCCCCACAATTTGTCCCCCCACATCTTTTGGGTCTTCTGTTAAAATTTGTAAGCTACTGTGAACACTATGTTACCACCCCTGCTGTGAGCTATAAGCCATTAAGTGACTTTCACTTTATTGTACCAGCAACGGCTCCTAGAAACAGATCCCCACCCTCTGTGATTAAATGGAATGTATGTTGATAAATGCTTGATGTACATGAATGGTTAGGGAGGTGCCAGCCTAGAAAGGGAGTATCCATCCGCCGAAGAAGGTGTAAAGTGGAATCAACCAGCACCTCAAAGGAAAGAAGACAGAACGGAGGGCGAACTGGGATCCACCCCAGCACCTCAAAGGAAAGAAGACAGAACGGAGCCACCCACCTGCTGATTGATTTAACAACAGCAGAATGAAACAACTTCCATGAACTAACATAGGGAAAAATCCCTATAAAACTGGACTCTGAAGAATAAGTCTTTGAGTCTATGGTTCTGCTGCCAGCCTCCAGGAGCATCAGATGAATCTGACAAGGACTCGGCTCCACCCTCATGCCCAGGTTACCTGGCCAGTAACTTGGCATGAGCAACTTCTAGGCTGGTAACTATGACATCTATGCAGAACGTACACGTGTGTGTGTGTGTGTGTGTGTGTGTAACTGAATGAAATGTTATAGCTATAACTGACTGCTTACTATGATTCTTTTTATATTTACAATAAATGTGGCATCTTTGCCTTATCCCTCTTAATAAGATCCTGCTGGTTTTTATTCTATTGGTATAACATATGGAGTACTGTGTCCAGTTTTGGGCCCCACACTACAAGAAGGATGTGGAAAACTTGGAAAGAGTCCAGCGGAGGGCAACAAAAATGATTAGGGGGCTGGAGCACATGACTTATGAGGAGAGGCTGAGGAAACTGGGATTGTTTAGTCTGCAGAAGAGAAGAATGAGGGGGGATTTGATAGCTGAGGATGGATCTAGACTGTTCTCAGTGGTACCAGATGACAAAACAAGAAGTAGTGGCCTCAAGTTGCAATGGGGGAAGTTTAGGTTGGATATTACGAAAAACTTTTTCACTAGGAGGGGGGTGAAGCACTGGAATGGGTTACCTAGGGAGGTGGTGGAATCTCCTTCCTTAGAGGTTTTTAAGGTCAGGCTTGACAAAGCCCTTGCTGGGATGATTTAGTTGGGGATTGGTCCTGCTTTGAGCAGGGGGTTGGACAAGATGACCTCCTGAGGTCCCATATCAATTCTATGATTCTATGCTACAGATAGGTGTAATCCAATGCCACGCACAGATGAGCTACCTTAGACTTAGACCATCTCTACCTTAGACTTAACCACGGGGTACTGGCAAGTACCACTAGATGAATCCCCAAGGAAAGGTCAGCCTTCATCACCCATGTGGGGCTGTATTAATTTAATGTGCTCCCTTTCGGGCTGCGAAATGCACCCGGCACCTTCCAGAAACTTGTAGATAGTCTCCTAGTGGGATTGGGAGAATCTGAAGTCGCCTACCTTGATGATGTGACCATATTTTCTGATTCATGGGCAGAACACCTGGAGCATCTACGAAAAGTCTTCGAGCGCATAAGGGAGGCAGGCCTAACTGTTAAGGCTAAAAAGTGTCAAATAGGCCTAAACAGAGTGACGTACCTTGGACACCAGGTGGGTCAAGGAGCTATCAACCCCCTACAGGCCAAAGTGGATGCTATCCAAAAGTGGCCTGTCCCAAAGTCAAAGAAACAGGTCCAATCCTTCTTAGGCTTGGCCAGATATTACAGGTGATTTATACAGCACTACAACCAAATCGCTGCTCCACTGATAGACCTGACCAAAAAGAAACAGCCAAATGTAGTTCAGTGGATTGAAGAGTGTCAGAAGGCCTTTAACCAGCTTAAAGCGACACTCATGTCTGACCTAGTGCTAAGGGCCCCAGACTTTGACAAACATTTCCTAGTAACCACAGATGCATCCGAGCGTGGTGTGGAAGCAGTTTTAATGCAGGAAGGACTGGATCAAGAATTCCATCCTGTTGTGTTTCTCAGCAAAAAACTGTCTGAGAAGGAAAGCCACTGGTCAATCACCGAAAAGGAATGTTATGCCATTGTGTACACTCTGGAAAAGCTATGCCCACACATTTGGGGACGGTGTTTCCACCTGCAAACCGACCATGGTGTGCTGAAGTGGCTTCATACCGTCAAGGAAAATAACAAAAAAGTTATTTGGTGGAGTTTAGCTCTCCAAGATTTTGATTTTGAAATACAAAACATTTCAGGGGCTTCTTACAAAGTAGCTGATGCACTCTCCTGTGAAAGTTTCCCAGAATCAACTGGTTAAAATTGTCCTTAAAATGTGAAAAATATTGTTAGTGTTATATAATCAGTAGTATGTCTAGAGGTGCATGTGTCTTAGTAACTCTGTTTTCTCCTAGAGTTCCAGGAAGAAATCACAGCCAGTGTGGAACAGGCTGTCCAGCACCGTCTGTGATTTGGGGTGTGTGTCATAAACATACAGATAAGGGTAGCATAAAATCCCTCCTGGACAGCTGTACTGAATCTCTACCTGTAAGGGGTTAAGAAGCTTAAATAAGCTAGTTGGCACCTGACCAGAAGGACCAATAAGGAAAGAAGATACTTTCAAATCTGCGGGGGGGAGGGAGAGGTTTTGTTTGTGCTCTCTTTGTTTGTTCCCTCTCTGGATGGAGAGAGACACCAAGCAGGTAAAACATCTCTTGAAAACATACCTGAAATGATCCATCTAAGATTACAAAAATTGTAAGGGCAAGGAGATGCATTAGATTATCTTTTGTTTTAGCTTGTGAATTTTCCCTATGCTAAGAGGTAGTTTTATTCCTGTTTTTGTAACTGTGAAGCTGAGTCCAGAAGGGAGTCCCATGTGTTTTAAATCTTTTAATTACCCTGTAAAGTTACCTTCCATCCTAATTTTGCAGGTGTGATTCTTTTACTTTTTTCTTTATAATAAAGCTCTTTTTTTAAGAACCTGATTGATTGTAGTGTCCTAAAGATAAAGGGTGTGGTTTGTACTTACATTAAGGGTTGGTATATTATTCTCAAGCCTCCCCAGGAAAGGGGGTGAAGGGGCTTGGGGGATATTTTGCGGGGATAGGGCTCCAAGTGACCCTTCCCTGAATTTTTGTTTAAATCACTTGGTGGTGGTAGCAATACCATCCAAGGTCAAGGAAGGGCATTTGTGCCTTGGCGAAGTTTTAACCTAAGCTGATAGGATATAAGCTTAGGGGATCTTTCATGCAGGTCCCCACATCTGTCCCCTAGAGTTCAGAGTGGGGGGCAACCCTGACAACCTCTCTATAGTGCAGGGTCAAGTTCACAGGTCTGGAGACGTGAAGGGGTCTCCCATCTCCGATAGTGCCACTCACCACCCTGGAGTGAAGCAGTGGATTCTCCAGCCCATGCTGTCTTCAGATCCAAACCGACTGCCCTTCTGGAAGGAACCAGGCAATTTAGATAAGCACAAGTTATTGGGCTCTATACACGGGGCCTGTTCTATACAGAAGGTCAGACCAGATGATCTAATGGTTCCTTCTGGCCTTAAACTCTATGAGACACCCAATGACCAGCGAGACTGTGGCAGAATTGGGTATCGAACTCAGGAGTCCTGGCTAACCACTGGACCAGCCTACGTCCCCCCTCTGAGGCCAGAGAAACATTCCATCTTGGAAACATTAAGCTGCAGGAAGCTGAGGCGAAGACATAACTTAAGACAAGCAGAGGAGTTGGCCAGGGAGGAGCTTTCCCTGGTGCTGGAGGATTCGGGAGCAGTATCAGGACTTGTCTACACTGCAAGTTACTGTGCTGCAGGCGAGGTGGAGAATCTATGGTGCACCAGCTTGCTGCGCAATAACATCCCCTGTGGGCACTGCTGTAGCACGCTGAACTGCAGCAATGCTCACAGGGGATTTTACTGAGCCGCAAGCTGGTGCGCTGGAGATTCACAACCTGGCTTGCAGCGCAGTATCTTGCCACGTAGAGAAACTCAGTTAGGTCGTATCAGCCCGAAAGTGGGAGTTGAGGGGAAATGTTATTCTGGTTCCTACCCAGGGAGATGCTCATCTCCAGCCTGGGGTTTAGCTGGGCTAAGAATTCCCTCCCCTTTCCATTCTCTGGGCCCACTTCATACCACAGAGCCCCTCTGCTGAGCCATCTCCCCTCTGAGCCCCCACCTCTGTGAGACAAGCAGAAATGAAGGTGTCTGCACAGTCCCATGGCCGGCAGCCTGAGAACCACTGGCTCAGTCAGCAAGGTCCACACTAGTGCTGGAGCCAGAGACGAGGGTCCTGGCCTGGGGATCCATGGGGACAGAGCAAGGATAGAACCAGGACTGGGGTTTGGTGTCTGGGAATCGCTCTGTGCTGCAGTTTTGTCCCTGGGCATCTCAATCCCCTGCAGGGGCGGCTCTATGTATTTTGCCGCCCCAAGCACGGCAGTGAGGCAGCCTTCGGCGGCACGCCTCCGGGAGGTCTGCTGGTAATGCAGATTCAGCGTACCCGCCGCCGAATTGTGACTGTATCACAGTGAATGTCCATCGTCTCCTCCTGAGCTCTCAGCCTGACGGCCTCACTGTCCGCACTGCAGTTCCCTGTGACAAGCCGAGTCTCAGTACCTGGGAGGGGGGAAGTGACAGAGCTTCCCACTGTGAAACCACTTCCCTGGGAATCCATCCATCTCCCTGTATCCCCTCCCCACATTCTGGCTCTCTCTCCCTAGGGGTTCTGTATCCCCTCTGCACTCACCCAGCTGGTGGAGTGGTGTTTGGGGCAGGGGCAGAATGGGGGGAGAAGTGTCTGGCTCAGCATTGCTGCCCCTAGGGGCAGGGTGCAAGTACTGAATGTAAAACCTCTGGTATTTGCTGATACTCCTCAGGGCACTGGCTGCGCTGGATTATAATTCCTGGGGCAGGGGATGGTGCTGTTCTGTGTCTGTATTGAATGCACTGTATAATCTTCTGTCCCACAGCCCCTTCACCTATAGATCCTGTCCTCCCGTTCTGAGTCTTCGTCTCTGGAGACCATAGCGCAGTGGCCAGCGTGGCCAGTTTCATGGCCTGCAGCAGGAGCGTCACAGCCAATGCCACCTCTCCCTCACTGGCACCTGCCCGGAGGGAGCTGCTGTTCAGGAGGGAGTCGAAAGGGTGAGTTGCTTCCTAGCGATGGGGAAAAACACACCTTGTGAGTGAGGAGTCGGGGGGCTCTGGCGCCACATCCCGTGTGGGGACCGTGACGTCGCTTAGGGACATTGGGGTTCAGATTGGCCTTTCCCAGCTCAGAGTGCTACACACAAATGTGCACTCCCCACTAGAGCGTGCACACACACATCCCCAGTGGACAGCATAGATATTTTCTGACGAGTATCTACACATCCCCCTGCTGTGAGACCCCGACATGAGCTAAGGGGGCACTGGGATGTGGGGTACACCCAATGGGCTCTGGGGCACACCCAGGGCAGACCCTCTCACATGCAATGATAACGCCGCACTCCCATCTCCGCACGTGGATGTCAAAATCTCTACAGTTGAATTCATGAAAGAGTAAACCCCGCAGCTGCTGCTGCTCATCTCTCCCTGCAGAGAAACCTCTCACCTGCAATAACAACACCACACTCCCAACTCCGCGTCACTGGAGGGGCAGAGTTAAGGTCCTTGGCCTGCGGAGGGAGTGAGGGATTGCAGGAGGGGAACAGCATATCTAGGATCCATGGGAACGAATTCCTAGTGTGTTTGCATTGACAGTAACCCTCTCCCCCACAGGAAAGCAGGGGCCAGTAGCTCCACCCAACTCTGCAAAGATTCTCCTGACCCAATTGCTCTCCATAGGGTTATTGTAACGGGATCTCTCCATCTGCCTTTATCCAGGTTACTGACCTTTAAAGCCATCGCCCAGCTCTTCATTCTGGGCTGCACATGGAGCCTTGGTCTCCTTCAAGTGGGCCCAGCAGCCACGGTCATGGCGTATTTATTCACCATCGTCAACAGCCTGCAGGGAGCCTTCATCTTCCTGGTGCACTGTCTCCTCAATCGCCAGGTAANCTGCTGTCCCCACCACCAGCACCAAGACGGCTAGAGGTCCTCTGCTCTGTTCCAATACCAGCCTGTGACACAGTCATCTCTAGCTGGGTCCCATTACTGCTGTAACGGTGCTTTGTCCCCTGAGCGAGCCAGGATTTGTTATAATCCAGCTGGGAATCTCATTAAGAGTGTTAGTCAATCGCATCCTGATTGAGGGGTATCCTACATGTCTTAGGCACCAGCACCAAATGCTCCTTTCCTAGCAGCTCCACATTTCCTCCCCTTGTCTCCACTGAGACCTCTATTGGTCATTGATTGTCGACTGGGTGGGTGTTGTTGGCACTTGCAATGTAATGATCCGGATGTATTGGATCAGGATTGTTTCCTGGGACTGAAATCTTGTCGGTCCAGATGGACCCGCCCAGTGAGCAGTCAGCACTTCGAGGAATATCCTTTAGGTCCTTTACCCTTATTGAGTAAGGATCCAGGAGTTCGGTTTTTGCCACCAATTTGTACATGACGCTCTCAGGGGCTTCAGAACCCATCATCATGTTGCTGCTTTTCTTTCCAGGAATGAAGAACATGGAGGAAAAGGGCAGATTCTTGTGTCTGACAAACCTCCCTGCTCCAGCCCAGCACCAGACACTGAAGCCTTTGCATGGAAGATGAAATTGCTGCTTTATTGAAAACAGCTGATAGCTGCTACTTGTTGGCTTATCTGTGTGTGAGGTGGGAGCCCGGGAAGACAGTGGACTCTGTCTTTGCTGAGCATGATGAGCCCTCTTAGAACCCCATCAGGAGCTGGACCAGTCCACATTTCTGACAGGAGGTGCATGTGAGGGAACAGACAATTCCCTGGAGTGTTAGTAGCAGGTACAGATGGAGCACGTTCACCATCATCATCAGCTAATATGTCAGACGTGTTAGTCATGTAAAAGGGGAGATGTTTTGTTGGAGGCAGGAGGACACTTTTATCCAGAGGTCGGTTAAAGCAGGATGCACAGCTCCTGAGCTTGGAGGAAATCCATAAACCCATTAAGTTTGAATCTGATGAGGACGTCTGGTGAGGAGGCAGAACCTGGATCCACCACGGGGATGAGGCATGGCGCCAGGAGCACGTTTGCAATTGGGGAACCTTTTGCCCTTCACACAGATTGGCTCGGAGTCTTGGTTAGTCTTAACGCACACTCACCACACCCAGAATCCATGGGGTGTCTGTGTGTATTTTAATGTCATGCACTGCATACCCCTTCCACATATGGGGCAGCTGTGGCAGAGCCAAGAACAGACTGCAGATCTGCCATCCCACTCCATGGTCATAGCCACATGAACATCCTGCAGCTGAAGCAGAGAACTGAGTCCTACTTTAATCAACGGTTCATTGTGCAGCTAAATCTCAACCCAGCCCCTATTACCGCCAAGGGCCAATGTGCAGTGAAAGAGGTGCAAGTTAAATCTATTTTTAGAAAAACTTGTACTGAGTTAGGCTCTGAGCACACCTCCTTTTTGGAAGTTCACAGCCACTTTTTCTGCAGCTCTCCCAAAGTGAGCAAGACCACAGCGCTGCCTGATACTCTTCCACAGACCTGAATCTACAGGGACCATTAGGCAACATTTCTTTAGAACAACAAAGCTGATTTTCACCAGCTGAATATCTGAATGGTGCTGAGGAGATAGGAGAGATATGGCGAAAGTCCAACGTCTTAATCAAAAAACCATCCTAAGGCAGCAGAACTGAATTTAGTTCCTGATTCTGCTACAGGCTCTGTATGTGACTTTAGCCAAGTCACCTGATCCACTCTCCCCTCTCTGTCAGGGGTAATAATCCTTCTGTTCTCCCATCTTGTGTCCATCTTGTCTACTTAGCTTGTAAGCTCTTTGGGACAGGGACTGTCTCTGACTATGTATGTACTAAGCATAGTGGGACTGTACGTACCCAGATAATATAAAAAAATACTGGCGAACAGAAGTGGGTTGACACAGTCATTGCTCTCAGTTTGGAGAAGTTTCTTACGGAAAGATGACATCAGCGGATTTCATAGTGTTGTGGGGAAAGCACAGTTTGAAAACAAATTTCCTTTAAAAAAAAAAAAAAGTAGAAGAGCATTTAGTGGTGCAGTGACAGCGCTGGAGCTGAAAATCTATTACTGGCCAGGTCCTCAGCTGGTGTAAACTGGTGCATTTTCAGGGATCCTTCTGGGCCTTGGGAAGCAGACAATAGCCATGAAGCAGTGTGCTTCAGCCATTCCCTCAGCGGCACCTCCACCCAAACAGTCACAACCCCCATGCCAGGGCTGGGAGCAGGGCTAATGTAGAGATTTTATGCCAGCTCTACAGCAGCCAGGAAGGACTCCTGCACAGGAGGGCGAATCACAGGGCCATTTCTGTCCACTTTAAAGCCCCTTTACACTGCCAGATTGGTATAAAGAGGCTTTAGAATTGAGCCCTAGGTTTCCAGAATAGGCAGAACCTGATAGCAAACCCTCAAACCAAAGAAGCAACCAGGGTCCATAAGCAGGTTATTTTATTATTTACACATTACAGTGAAACAGCAGAGCTAGCTCACACACATAATATGTGAGGGCTCTGCAAATTACTCNAGGTGATTGTTTCACAGAGATGAAGTGGAGGGCTCTCCCCAACTCACCTGCCAGCAAAACAAATATACATTAAGTGCCAATCCTATGGGAAAACTCCAGTCAACTTCAATGGGATCAGGACTGGGTCCTCATTCAGGAATAGTGCAGAGTCTGCAAAATTCAGCCAGCCTCCACTGAAGTGACATCACGTGCAGGAAAATAACTAAACAAGAGTAGACAAAGTCCGCTCCCTTCCCCCACCCATGCACAGGTAATAGAGGCTGCTCTAAATAAACCAGAAATGTCCACTTCCGGACAAAGGTTGTGGCGTCTCGTGTTGGGACTGGAGCAGGGAGGTTTTTCCATATATAAATCTCCACTTTTCCCTCCAGACAAAACTTCTGGATCCTTTCCCAGTAGAGGTAACAGAGCCAGAGGAAATTCCATGCAGTGCTAACTCTTCGGTGGGGATGGCCCATCTGCACTGACAAGATTTTCACCCAGGTTTTGGTTTGCAAACTTCCCCGATTGGGTAATGACCTGAATTTGTGTCAAAGCCAACACCTTCCCAGCCCGTTCCACAGCGAGTGATGCATGGAGCTTGCAAAGAAGCAAAGGGAAGGGAACATGGAGGTGCGCAAGAAAGGAGGAGTTCTGTGCTGGGTTCTAGGAGACCTGGGATTCCCCCTTGATTTGGATGCAATTGAATCTCACTAAGACTCCCAATGGCATTCTCAGATTGATTAAAACAAGCATGTGTCACTCAGGGGACAAAGCACCTCAGGAGCTACAACAGACCCAGATGGATGCGACTTTTGGATGCTGGTATTAGAACAGAATAGAGGATCTCTTACCATCTTGTTGCTGGTAGTGACAGTGGACACGGACAGAGTAAAATTTTGAGTTGTGGGGCTGGTTTTTCTTGTGCCTTTAATCCATCTCCTGTACTCCTCTCTCACCTGGAGAATAAGGGACATGGTCACTACATCATGTAACTAACACCCTCAGACCAGGCCACTGCTAGGCCCGTGAAGTCACTGGGTGGCTGATGACGCGCCATGGGCATTACCTGGCGATTGAGGACACAGTGCACCAGGAAGATGAAGGCTCCCTGCAGGCTGTTGACAATGGTGAATAAATACGCCATGACCATTTTTGCTGAGCCGACTTGGAAGAAACCAAGACTCCATGTGCAGCTCAAAATGAATAGCTGGGCGATAGCTTTAAAAGTCAGTAGTCTGGGTAAAGGCAGACGGAGACATCCCGTTATAATGACCCTATGGTGAGTGACTGAGTCAGGGGGCTCAGAGTGGTGTGGGGCGAAACAGCTGGCACCCGCTTTACTGTGTCTTAGGGTTACTGTCGAGACGAACACAATGGCAACTTACGCCTATGAAGCCAAAATACAATATTGTGCCCAACCATCTCCCCGCCCCACACACACCTTCCCCTCCTATAGGTGGCTCTTCCAAAGCAAATGGTTCAACCTCTCATTACAGTTTTGTTTTTAATCCCTTCACATCAGGCCCTGGCAATGTGACAATCAAGCGGGAACAGGATCTCGGGAACCCANATAAAGGCAGACGGAGACATCCCGTTATAATGACCCTATGGCGAGTAACTGAGTCAGGGGGCTCAGGGTGGTGTGGGGAGAAACAGCTGGCACCCGCTTTACTGTGTCTTAGGGTTACTGTCGAGACGAACACAATGGCAACTTACGCCTATGAATCCAAAATACAATATTGTGCCCAACCATCTCCCCCCACACACACACCTTCCCCTCCTATAGGTGGCTCTTCCAAAGCAAATGGTTCAACCTCTCATTACAGTTTTGTTTTTAATCCCTTCACATCAGGCCCTGGCAATGTGACAATCAAGTGGGAACAGGATCTCGGGAACCCATCTATGTTGTTCCATAAATAGACAGAGGGGTTGCTACAGAGCAACAGTAAGCCACACTTGCCTTCTTCCGCAGTGGATGGCACTTTACCTCAACAGTATCCACAGCCCCAGGGGAAAGAGATGAGTTTCCTCCCTACATAGCACATGGCCCAGCTCTGAATATCAGCAGATTCAGCACAGACTTGCATTTCTCCTTACACAGCTCTAGGCACGTGCGGTAAGTAACACCATGGCTTTCTGAAGCCTCAATATTCTGATCTGTTTCCAAAGTCTTTTTCCCCCTCTCATGTCTCCATCGAGCACTCCCAGCTGGCAGCCCTGATCTCGTTCCTCCCGAACAAACAGATTTCATAATGACTTCAGCGGACTTTGGAACAGACTGCAACTGTCATCTCAATATCGATCCAGGAACCAACATGATGCACATGGCAGAAAAGTATGTCCCATGATGATCCTTTACTGCCGTAGACCTCTCCTCTCTCCTAACTTGACCCTTCAATTGCCACCCTGGCTGTGCTGTGTCTAATTTAAGGTCCGATACAGCATACCCTTATTCATGCAAATTGTCATTATTTTGGCAGATGGTCCCATGGACAACTTTAGGACTCACGAGTAAGGGACTGCTGATGTGAGTTAGGGTTTATCAGCTCCTTGGGCAGTGAGACTGTTACTCTCTCATCAAGCAGAAGGTCACCAAGATAACCTGGAAGCCCTACAGTGGCATGTGCTCAGCTGTATGGTAGCAGCAATCTGTGCAGAATCCCACAGGAATTCCCATACAGGAGGCTCACTGGACTTTTCTAGTATATTTAGCGCTGTCCTACCTGGTGTCTTTGAGAGTGGACACATCTTCATTAAGGGAGGAGAGTTTGTCTCTCAGGATCCAGAGGGTTACAAGAAAAAATGTTAAATTTATCTGTGAAAACAGCATGAAATATTCCTTGTAAAACATGCCAGCCAAGGCCAGTCTCTCTGCTTGAGGCACGGAACAGTCCTATGGGATCAGACTGCTGCACACCAGTGACTGCTCGTCAAGGTGGGTCATACACCATTCCCTGCCAGATCTTGGTCCCAGGCCGTGCAGGGAACTGTTGGCATAGGCAGGGCTGCAATGCATCACATGTGATCATACAGCCAGAGGGCCACATTCTGCTCTTATCTGAATCTGGAGTGACTCCACTGATTCCAATGGGGTCTGCAGTTATTCCAGATTTAGAGCCGTGTGATTTGACCCAAAGCTTCTAGATCCTGTCTCTAGAGTACTCCCTTCAATTCTGAGGCTGAAATTAATTCTTAACCCGCTGCCTGAGATGGAGAGGAATCTGCAAGGACATTTGCTACCTTTATCTCTTGCAACACATGTACCCTTCCATCCTCAAACTCCCCACACTGCAGCCACCTTCCCTTCCCCCATCACTTGGGTTATTTACCAGTCAGGCTGGACAAGGCAAGGGACAAAACTACCCTCATTCCGGCAGAGGTCCCACTTGCTTCCATGGCAGCATTGCATGAGTAATGACATATTATAATGAATCATATTATGGTAGCACCTAGAGGCTCCAACTAAGACTGCACTGGGTTCTGTATTCACACCTAGAAAGGGGCAGCCCCTGTCCTGGAGCATTTGTTAGCAAAATAACTAGGCAAGACCACAGGCGCCGACTTCCCCCAGGACCCGGGGTGCTCAACCTCCAGTTCTGCCCCAGGCCCCACCCCCACCCGACCCTTTGTCCCAAGCCCCCACCCCACCTCTTCCCACCTCCACTTGGCCCCAAGCCTCACCGCCACCCCCACCCCACCCCTTCTCCAAGCCCCCAACTCTTCCCACCCCCACCCCACCTCTTCCCACCCAGTTCTGCCCCCTCTCCCTCAGCGCCTCCTGCACACCACAGAACAGCTGATTGCGGCAGGCGGGATGGAGGGGAAGTTGTTGATCGGTGGGGCCGCTGGCAGGCGGGAGGCACGGGGCGGGTAGTGGGGGAGGTGGCTGCCCGTGGGTGCTGAGCATCCACTAATTTTTTTCGGTGCCTATGGGCAAGACAGACAAAGGGTGGGAGGAGAAACAGAGGTTCAGCGAGGGGGAAGCTACTTCCCAAGTTAACACAGCAGGCCAGTGGCAGAGTCAGGTCTCCTGACTCACAACCCAGTGCCCAAACTATTCATCCTGACTGACTCCATAGAATGTAGGCTGTTGTGTTAGGGGGAAATCCTGCACTGGCCAAAGAGGGATGGATGAAATGGGATCTTATAGGACTCTTTCATCTTAAATTCTCTGGGAAATATTCTTCTCTTGGCTCCACTGGAGTACACAGGGTTGCAGAGGTGAGAGGAGAATGGGGCCCTGTGGTTCTGTGAGGTACCCACCAGGATTATGGCACAGACTGGTCCCAGGAAGCTCCAATGAAATCCTCTCTCCAGGCTGAGCCAGCAGCTACAGGGAGGGAGGAAGAAGAAGGTGACTTTAATGGGATTACTGCCCTTTTTCAGCCCCAGGGGCAGAGAGGGGGTGTCACAGGGCAGCTGGCTCTCAAAAGCGAGATGGATCTCAGCCTGCCTGTGACATGGCCGACTCCCTTGCGGGCAGCAGACAAACAGCCCTCCCCATGTACCTCAGCATCTCCTGCTTTCAGCCACCACTGCCTCTTCCACCTCCTCAAATGACCCTTTCTGGTGGATGGGCGCAGTATTGCTGGAGGGCCAGACATGCAGCGGATGGACATTGGCCGAGCTGCACTGAAGGATGTGGAGCTGCCCTGATTTACACCAGCTGAGGATCTAGCCTGGGGTGTCTAGAACACGCCACACCCTGTTTTAGTGGAGTCGCTCACTTTAGAGAGGGGATCCTCAGGGATTTGCTCACAGTAAGAAGCTGCATTTGTTTCCTACCCACCAGCCCCACAAACCCAGCCTGGGAGCTGGGAGTCAAGCTGGGATCTTTCTGGCTTGTTCTTCCGCATCATCCGTGGGAGGAGGAGTGTAGATGTCTGACAGGTGGGCAACTCAACTGCAGCGCTTGGGGCAGCGTAGTGTCCCTGGGGATGGGAAGGGTCCCAGGGGGACGTTCAGCTCCCAGGCAGGCTGAGCAGGGAAATCTCGGTTCAAGTCAGACCTGGGGTGAGCCGGACAACCGCATGGAAGCCACATCCCAGCTCCCCTTTGGGATGGGCGCTGCACGTACTGTGTGGAAGTTCCGTAGCCATCAGGATTCACCGCTGCAGAAATAGCCACCACCAGGGCGGGGAATCCGTAGCTGAACGGGTACATGAATCTCTTCTTGAACCGGCTGGTGCTGGTGTAATTCACGACCTGCAGGTTCCTGACGGTGAGGAAGAGGTGCAGCCCCTCCAGGAACATCCAGGTGAAGCAGGCCAGGAAGAGGTAGTGTAGGAAGCCAGCAATGACAGCACATGCCACCTGAGGACAGGACGAGAGAGAGCTCTGGGACACTGCTTCTGGGAAGGGAAATACTGAATTTGGAACTGGGGGGACTTTGGGGAGGATCACATAGGGCTTTTTATTAACACATCTCTCCAGTTATGGCGCTCTCCCAGAGACAATACGTTCTTCAGTCTATAGGGGGCTTGTCTAAGGGCAAGCTGGCTGGCCCTTTTCAATCATTCAGAGTCCAGCCCGGTCCTGATCTCCACTCAGGAAAGATGGTTTCTGGGGGATGTAGTTCCCAAATAAATCGTGGAAATTGTTGGATACTGTGAGGAATCCTAGGAAAGGGAGCAGGGATATAAACAAGTTCCCGGTCCTCATAATAGGGAGAGACTTGGAGGGTGTAGGTTCTCTTCTCTATATCTGCTTCAGGGTATAGGTGTCTTGCATCTGCTCATCAGTGTGGGGGCAGAGAGGACAGGCAGGGGACTGTGACGCTGGAAATCGGGGTTCCTTTGTCTGAATGATGAAGGAAGGAGCCCACAAGGAAAAGGGAAGGACTGGTTTCACCCATAGAGATTTCTTTTGGAGGGGAGTAAATAATTATTTCTGTGGGACTAAAGAGCATGGAATAAATGTTACCATCCAGCTGAGGGTATAAAGAGGTGCTGGGGTGAGGGGAGCTTTAGAAATGCTGACAGAGGATCTGGACACAACACAATTTTAAACCAAGAATAAAAGTGGATAACAGACCCGACTGCCGGTGCGGGGCACCGCGGTGAGGAAGAGCAGGTCGGCCAGGAAGAGGCAGAGGCAGAGCTGCAGGTGGATGGAGGTGCTGACGTTGCGGATGGAGCGGCACAGGAGGAAGGTGAGGATGGCGAGGAAGAGGCACAGCAGGGAGAGGGTCAGTCCCACGTAGGTGATGATGGTCAGTGGGTAACTCTCCTGTAACACAGCAAAGGGAGAATCACTAGTGAATCCTGTGACACTATATGGGAAATAAAGGGAAGTAAGGAGAACCTGGGGAATTACAGACCAGTTTAGCTTCCGTACCCAGAAAGATAATGGAGCAAATAATTAACCAATCAATTTGCAAACACCTACAAGATAATAAGGTGATAAATAACAGTCAGCATGGATTTGTCAAGCACCAATTGTGTCAAACCAACCTGATAGCTTTCTTTGACAGGGTAACAAGCCTTGTGGATGGGAGATGGGGGGGCGGGTGGGGGAAGGCGGGAGAGTGGTAGATGTGGTATATCTTTACTATAGTAAGGCTTTTGATACTGTCTCGCATGACCGGTCAGCCTCACTTCAGTCCCTGGAAAAATCATGGAGGAGGTCCTCAAGGAATACATTTTGAAGCACTTGGAGGAGAGGAAGGTGATCAGGAACAGTCAACATGGACTCACCAAGGGCAAGTCATTCCTGACCAACCTGATTGCCTTTTATGATAAGATAATTGGCTCTGTGCATATGGGGAAAGTGGTGGATGTGATATATCTTGACTTTAGCAAAGCTTTTGATACAGTCTCCCACAGTATTCTTGCCAGCAAGTTAAAGAAGTATGGATTGGATAAATGGAAAGCTGGCAAGATTGTTGGGCTCAACGGGTAGTGATCAATGGCTCGATGTCTAGTTGGCTGCCGGTATCAAGCGGAGTTTTTTCAACATCTTTTTGTTCAACATCTTTATTAATGATCTGGAGGATGGGATGAATTGCACCCTCAGCAATTTCGCAGATGACACTAAGCTGGGAGGAGAGGCAGATACGCTGGAGGGTAGGGATAGGGTCCAGAGTGACCTAGACAAATTGGAGGATTGGGCCAAAAGAAATCTGATGAGGTTCAACAAGGACAAGTGCAGAGTCCTGCACTTAGGAAGGAAGAATCCCATGCACTGCTACAGGCTGGGGACCGACTGGCTAAGCAGCAGTTCTGCAGAAAAGGACCTGGGATTACAGTGGACAAGAAGCTGGATATGAGTCAGCAGTTTCCCCTTGTTGCCAAGAAGGCCAATGGCATATTGGGCTGTATTAGTAGGAGCATTGCCAGCAGATTGAAGGAAGTGATTATTCCCCTCTATTCGGCACTGGTGAGGTCACACCTGGAGTATTGTGTCCAGTTCTGGTCCCCCCACTACAGAAGGGATGTGGACAAATTGGAGAGAGTCCAGCAGAGGGCAACAAAAATGATTAGGGGGCTGGGGCACATGAACCCAAATCCCTGAACCCAAATAAAGCAAATGACATTAGAAAGAAATTGCAGAAGAGTGGTTTTTTTAAAAAAGAAAATCGAGCATGTTTTCCACTGCATGCCAGAAGGTGACGACTGGACATGCAGAAGGTATCTAATTAAAAGCACTAAATTTAGGAATAAAAAATGTCAGTCACAGGTATTTTGATATACCCTGAAGTTTGTCAGAGATTTATTTGCAAAAACTTTATAGTAAGGGCAAGTCAGCTGTCCTGCTGAATACAACATTAAATATTAATGAATACATGATGCAGCTCTTCTTTGTTTTACATTTTCTTAATCAGTATTTCTAAGCTGATTTTATATTTTAAATATACTCTTAAGCCTTCATAAAGTAACCATTCCAGATTACTACATATTTAACTCACTGAAACAAAGACATTAGTTTAAATGAATCAGTCACAGAGGTTTAGTGTGTTCATAACAATGTTCATTGCTTTTAGAAAAAGGGAACATTAATTTACTTTGTATGATCTTCATAACAACAGACATGTTTATGAAATTTCAGCAACTTTAAAAAATATGTTTCCAAAGATTTTAGGCATAAAAAAGGATTTTATATCTTACTAAGGTACTGATTTTGCTGGAGGGTTCTCTTAAAACTAGTTCATCAAATAGTCAGAAGTAAAGAAAGGGAAACTCGTTTGTCTGGAAGGAAAGGGGTGTTGTCCCTTTAAGGGCTAGCCTCTTTTCAAGGGGGGTGACTGGAGAAAGGGATGGACAGAAAGGACAGGAAGACTTTGGAAGCAAGTTTTTTGTATTATAGTGATTAAAATTAAAATGTGCATTTTAGATAAGAGTGGTCTTTTGAAGGATTTATTTAAAAAACTATATGTCTGTAGATCCAAGTATTTAAGGTTAAAGATGAACACTCAGATTGTGGATCTAAAAATCTATGCAAGGATTTTTTTAGAGATGTGATTTTATAATCTTCAGCAATCTTCTAATGAAATATTTTAAAAGCAAATTTTAAACTAAGGTCCTGTAGACTAACATGATCTGAGTAAATATTACAGTAATACACAACTGTTTTTGTCAGTAAATTCAGAAACTGAAGGTATATACCTAGGGGTTGGCAAATGCCTGTTAAATGGCTTCATTACCACTTGAATGGCTCTTTAGCAGTTTCAGTGTTGTGCTAATAGGTCTGGCAGACTGGAAGCTTTTTCACTTTTAAGTTACTAGATCCCCTCCTGAGTAAGAGTCACCAGGCTGCAGTAGCCAGCTGTGGGAGCCTGCAGGAAGGGTAAGAACAGGGATAGGAAGAGGTGGAAGGGTGGACACTAAGATCCAGGGGTGGCCCAAATTTTCAGGTGCCCTACACAGCCGAATATGCTGCATATGCCTAAGGAGGGCCCTGAGTGGATCACAAGCTAAATATGAGTCAACAGTGTAACGCTGTTGCAAAAGAAGCAAACATCATTCTGGGCTGTATTAGCATGAGGATTGTAAGCAAGACACAAGAAGTAATTCTTCCGCTCTACTCCGCGCTGATTAGGCCTCAACTGGAGTATTCTGTCCAGTTCTGGGCGCCACATTTCAGGAAAGATGTGGACAAATTGAAGAAAATCCAGAGAAGAGCAACAAAAATGACTGAAGGTCTAGAAAACATGACCTATGAGGGAAGATTGAAAAAACTAGTTTGTTTAGTCTGGAGAAGAGAAGATTGAGAGGGGACAGGATAACAGATTTCAAATACATAAAAGGTTCTTACAAGGAGGAAGGAGAAAAATTGTTCTTCTTAACCTCTGAGGATAGGGCAAGAAGCAATGGGCTTAAATTGCTGCAAGGGCGGTTTAGGTTGGACATTAGGGAAAACTTCCTAACTGTCAGAGTGGTTAAGCACTGGAATAAATTGCCTAGGGAGGTTGTGGAATCTCCATCATTGGGGATTTTTAAGAGCAGGTAGGACAAACAATTGTCAGGGATGGTCTAGATAACACTTAGTCCTGCCTTGAGTGCAGGGGACTGGACTAGATGACTTCTCAATTTCCCTTCCAGTTCTGCGTCTGACGAAGTGGTATTCACCCGCGAAAGCTTATGCTCCAGTACGTCTGTTAGTTTATAAGGTGCCACAAGACTCTTTGTTGCTTCTTTCAGTTCTATGATTCTATGGAATATGGGTGACCATTTATAATATTATGGATACCAATATTACAAAATTGCAATGAATCTTACAAGATATGACATGTAAGGTATCAGTCAAAAAGTGATGATATACTAAGTAAGATAATCTTGTTTATATGTATGTATCATCTTTGCATCGTGAGTTATAAATATGTGTGATATATCTGTGCTGTGTTTCTGGGTGACACCCCCAGACAGACTGGCATCAGCACTATCCAGTCTGTTTGATGGCCCATCAAGGATAATCAGCTATACCAGCGTTTCTCAAACTGGGGTCTGCGAGGGCACTCCAGGGGATCCACAGGCCCCGCTGACCAAGTCCTCCACCTCCCTCCCAGTGCCTTCTGCATGCTGGGGAACAGCTGTTCAGCGGCATGCAGGAGGAGCTGGGAGGGAGGGGGAGGAGCGGGGATAGGGGGCGCTCGGGGGAGGCAGTGGAAAGAAGCAGGGAAGAGGAGGAGCAGGGGTGGAGCTGGGGCGGGAAGAGGTGGGGAGGGGCCTTGGGGGAACGGATGGAATGGGGGTGGGGCCTGGGGCTGAGCGGGGGGTTTGGGTGCTTGGGGGTCTGTGAAAAATGGGGATCCTCGGGTTGCTGAAGTTTGAGAACTCCTGAGCTCTACAATGAACCCATTGAGAGAAGCCAGGGGCTATGCCTATGAGTCAGCAGGACATGCCTATGGACAGGGGACTCCAAGTACCTTTCCATGCCCATGTGCTGTGAGCTTGTGTTTGGGACAGAGGAAGCACAAGCCACATGGAAAAGGATAGGAAAAGGCAGTTGCATCACCTCCATTTTGTCTTCAGCCCTGCTTCTCACCTCTGAAGTAACTTCTCTGCAAACTGAAGTTTTGAACAAAAGTCTGATAGACCCATCTAAGCTTTGGGTGTGTTCCAGAGGGACTTTACAAGCCAGCAAACTCAACAACGCTGCTAAGAACCTGATATATGGACCTTGAAGTCAGATGTATCGGATTTTATTGATCATTTAACAACTCTCTTCTCATTCTTTTATTTTCATTTATAATAAAACCTTTAGTTTTAGATACTAAAGGATTGGCTGGCAGCGTGATATTTTGGGTAAGATCCAAACTAACATAGACCTGGCAATGTGGCTGCCCCTTTGGGGATCAGAAGAACATTTTGTTAAGTGAATAGAGTTTTAAGTAACTTCTCACTTTACTGGACCTATCTGCTGATTGGGAGCCAGAGACTGGAATGCAATAAAGGGGGCTGTGTGATTTCTTTTTTTCAGCTTCCCGATAACCAGTGTGAGGGATCCGGAGCACAGATTGTGACTGGTTGGTGATTCTAACTACAGTGTTAACCACCAGTTTTGAGAGAATCTGCTCTCCTTTTTGCAGCCTGCCCTGACCTTGGCAATTTCAGTGGGGACTACTCTAGGCACCTCGGATCACAACCCCAGCCCAGCCCGCTTGACCCTGACCCATCCTGTATGGCCACAGATTATACCCTGAGGTTCCTACTCAGCGTTCATTCAGGCAAAATTCCCATTGATTTTGCCCCAGTAAGGAGCTCAGAGTGCAGCCCTTTGATCTGAGCCTGACAGTGAGATACCTCCACTCCGGTCTGACCCATAAGAAGTGCAAAGCTGGAGAGATGGTCACAGCTGCAGATGGTGTGAGTGCTGTTTGTGTGGAGAATGATGCAGCCATCCTCAGCCCAGGTGCCTTTTCCAGCGATGAATTTCCAGTGAACGCAGCGAGTCTCTTCCTCCTCTTTCTTTGCCTGGAAACAAAAACACCACCATCATCATCCTCACTGGATCATGGGGAGAATACTGTTTCTTTTGTCACACATCTTTAATAGACCATCATAAACCTGAAATCACCAATGGCTTCATGGCTCACATTGTGCTGCATGTAACAGCCATTTGGGACTTCCCATTAGCAGTGGAAATACAAGCGAGATCCTCCAGCTCCAGTAGCACAAGCCCCCGATTCCCTTAACTCTGAGCACTGTAGGGTCTATGACACACAAATTGTGCAGTTCCAATTTGAGCCATTAAAAGGCATTCACAGACCCGCCCACAAATACCCACATGCACCCTAGCAAGTTCATGACTTTACCAAAGAAGGCACCATCGCATGCTGTTTCCCTGAACTCTGCTATCTATAGGGCAGAGGTCCCCATAACCTTCAGAAGGACATGACAAGTCCCAAGTCAACCCCCATAGGGGGTGGAAAGGGAGCACCACCCAGCTGCTCCCCACCCTGAGCTCTGCTCTGGTCCCACCCATAGCCGCATCCCCAACTTCCAGCCCCATGTCTAGCACCATCCCCAACCTCAGCACAGCTCCACTCCCAGCCCCAGCCCCTTGCGACTCCATTCCTGGCCAATGGCCGAGGCTGGGGCAAGGGGCGGGGCCAGGAGTGGAGCCGCACCTGGCCATGGGCTCGGCTGCTGGCCCCTACCGCAGACTGGCTGCTGCTCCACTCCTGCCACCAGCCTCAACCCCCGGCCATGGCTCTGGCCCTGCTCCCTGCCCCCGAGCCACGGCCCCGCTCCCGGACCCAGCTCAGAGGGAGGGGGTGGACAGGGGTCGGGGGGGGACACGATCCTCAAAAGTTTGGGGACCACTGCTATAGGGAGTTGCCTTCCAATTATTCCTGCACTAAGGGGTGAGTCAGGGACAGTTGTTACTCCTGAGCATTTTACATGATGAATCATAACCCAGTCAGGCCTGGTGTGGACCCCATGTCATGTCCTCCACCAAAACAGCCCCCGTGTCAGGACTGAAGAAGCTCCCTCTCTTTCTCAGATAACGGTTTCTCAGTCCAGAAAGGCAACAGAACTCAGATGCCCTGCAGGAGACGCACCTTTTAAGTGACCAGCTGGAGCCCCGGGCACAGAGCACTCACCTGTCTATGGAGCAGGGTGAAGTTCACAGGTTTGGAGATGTTCATGGGCCTCCCATCTCCGACAGCCCCACTCACCACCCTGGAATTCAGGTGAAAATTCCTCAAATTCTCATCAGCCATTAGATCTCCCTCGTTGAGAAATCTCTTGTTAATGATGGAGTCCAGGGTGGAGTAAGAAATAAAAGCAACAGCCACAGAATCTGAAAACATGAAATGATGCCTCATCATAGAGACAGGGACACTGAGACAAAGAAAGAGCAAGCCAGGTGCCAAAGGTCACAGCGAGTCTGGTTCGGAGCTGGGAAAAGAACCCAGGAGTCCTGGCTAGCATTTTGAACTTTAACCACTAAAGTATGTTGCCTCCTCCCTCTTCTTCCACAGAAGCACTTCTGTGTTGGAAACATTTGGTGTGCACTATGGGAGTGTGATTCCTAAAGTGCACTAATGTACATTAAAGCACACTAGGGAATCTTTAGTGCACACTAATAGGGTCTATAAAGACCAATTAATGCACAGTATGTTAGTGCTCTTTAGAAATCATACCCCCACACTGCACATTATCCAGCTAGGTAGACAGCCCTAGGTGAAAGGCACTGAGGTGAAGCCATAGTTTTTCTTGGTTAGGAGAGGCAGAGGGGTTGGTTAGTGAGGAGCTTTCCCTGGTGATAAAGAATTAAGAACCAGTCCCAGTTAGGTCATACTGCCTGAAAATTGGAGTAAAATTGGTAAATATTATCCTGGTTCCATTCCAGGAAGTCACGCACGTCAACCTGGGGTCTAGCTGGACTCCTCATCAGGACATCATGTGTTGGGCAACGGATCTCTGATCTTTCCATTCTCTGGACCAATTCATAAGCCTATCAAAGCTTCTCTCTCCTCCCTGCCCCTCCCATTGCTCAGTTTTCATGCTGCGGGACAACCAAGAATGAAGGGCTCTGCAGAGCTCAATGGCCTGAGAAACACTGGCTCAGCCAACAAGGTCCACACTAGTGTCAGGATAACACAGGTGAGCAAGCCAGCCTGGGGCGAGAGGAAGGGGAGAACTAGGGCTGGGGTTTGGTGTCTAGTTAAAGGGGTGAGTGCCTGGGAAGCACCAGGATGGTACCTTCTGTGGGTGCTCTGGTGACCATATCACAGTGAATGTCCATTGTCTCCTCCTGAGCTCTCAGCCTGAAGACCTCATCACAGGGACCTGCAGCCAGGACAACGAGGAGCGTCTCGATAGCTGGGGAGGGAAATGGCAAAGCCTCTTGCTGCAAGGGCAAGGCAGGTCTGGAGCTCCGCTCTCTCTGAATCACACCACCCCGTCCCCCTTTCTCCTCACCTCCATTTCTCTGTGTTTCCCTGAGCCCCTCTGGCTGACCTCCTATGATCCATCATCTCTGTGTCCCCATGAAGATGCCACTGTGCCAAGAGGCAGAAGGCAACTTCTCCCTGCTGCCGCACCTCTGCGCTTTAGCAGGGGAAGCAGCAAGAAGGGGTATTGCTGGGGCAGGGGGTGAAAGGAGGACGCAATGGCAGCTGCCTGTAGCGACAGGAGATTGGCATTGCTTTTAAAACCCTCTCAGGCAGCTGCCATTGCTGCAAAGCCCCAGGGCTGGGTTTATGGGTGGCGGGTAGCATAGGCCGGGGAAGGTTGTGCCTCCCCAAACAGCCTGGCATGGATACACCCATGCTCTGCCCCCAGGTCCCCTCCTGCCTGCTGCCAGTTCCCTTCCTGCTCTTCCGTGGCTGAGAGGCTGGGGCGGGCAGGCAGGCTGGGGCCGGTGCTCACGGGGCCCAGGGCTGGGAGGGCTGGGGCTGGGGCCATGCCATGTCAGTCTGGGCTGGGGGCGCTCCCGCTGCGCTGCAAGCCTGATGCTCCAGGACTGGGGTACCGTGGGGGGGAGGATAGGGGAAGCGGGGATTGCTCTGGACTCCAGTGGAAGAGAGGGGGTAGAAGGGGAGGGGCGGGGCTGGGCCGGGCCTTGGGCAGAGAGGGAGGGGCCGGGGGCTAGTCTCTCTCAATGGCTCGTTCACCTGCCACCCGTGGCTGGGTTATAAACCCTGAGAGAGCGGCAGCGAGGCTGCAGTGGTGTTCTGTATTGAAAAGAGTGTAACCCCCTATCTCACAGCCTCCACGAGGCGATGTGGGAGCCTCCCATCCTCCTCACCCATAGACTCTGTTGTCACGTTCTGGGTCTTCATCTCCGGAGACTTCAAAGCAGCCGTCAGTGCAGCCAATTCCACATTCTGCAGGAGGAACGTCACGGCGGAGGCCACCTCCCTCTTGCTCTCGTTCCCACCAGCACTGAGGGTGGAGCTATTCAGGAAGCAACCAAAGGGGCCAGCAACTTCCTGGGATTGGGAAAGGAAACACCCTGAGAAGGAGGGAGGATTTCAATGGTTCATGAGCCACATTCTTCAGACTCCCAGGGGAACAATGACCCTCTTAGGGACATACGGGTTCATAGTGACCTTCCCCACTCAGAGGGACTGCAGCATTCTCAAAGAGGGAGCCCTTTACAGAGCGAGTGAGGCTACTGAGGCTTGCTCAGGACTCCACAGTAACCTGAAGCCAGGGTCGGGCTAACGCCCTGTGTCATTCACTCCTCATCCCTGGTCNGGACCAGTGGGGACAGAACCCAGATCCGCCTGCCACTTAAGCTAGAGAGCATGCACATGCTCACACACACCCCTTTTCTGAAGAGCAGCTACAATTTCCCCCAAAGTGAGACTGCAATTCCAGTGCTCAGGGCATTTGGCCATAGAGCGCCCACACACGTAGGGGCAGAACCTCTGACCTGCAGCGATACTGCTCTGTCCTGTGCACACATGGTCTCCAAATTCACTAAGGTTGAATTCATGAAGGAGCAAAATTCACTGTTGCTGCCCTGCAGAACAATCAGAGGAAATGGGTTATTTCTGCAAGCATGGAAACTCCACCCAAAATTAAGGTTAATGGTTCCGCAGAGTGATCTTCCTTTGACCTATGGCTGGCTGGCTGTCCCACTAGAATGCCTACAGATTAAGACATGTTAAGGCTAAGTGTGGTGAAGCTCACAGACACGCTGATATTTCACATAGCATTGAAGCTTTCATGCATATTAATTAATTTCTTTCCCTTCCTCACAGGGGTTTTGTAAGGATTATTATTCTCCTTCTACAAGTGGGGAACCGATGCACAGAGAGACTGAGCAATTCGCCCAAAGTCACACAGTGATTCTGGGGCAGAGATGGGAACCGAACTCTGACTTCTTGTATCTCTGGCTGGTGCCTTAACTGCAGAACTCTGATGTACAGTGGGGGCGTCACACACCTAAGCATGATACGGTCGAGTTTTCAAAAGCACTTTGTGTTCCACTGATTCTGCTCCCACTGAAGTCAGTGGTAAACCCTGGATAAGCAGAGAATCCTCAGGCTCAAAGTTTTCTGTGTACTCTTTGTGAAAACCCTCAAAGCCCAAATAAACCCCTTCCACGTACCTGCAGAAAGACAACTTTGCACATCTGCAACTGCTCTTTTATCTGTAGAGTCTCAGTCTGGCATTTAAAGGTAACATCTAGCAACAGAAAGAGAGGCAGGACAATTACATCAGGTCAACATCTGCAGGGCTAAGGTTTCTTGTGATTTGAGACATCTTTAAAGAGCCCCGACTTTCAAAAGTGCTGAGCACTCACCCTCTGAAAATCAGGCCCGTTTAAAGTCTCAGGTTAGGCAACCAAATGGGCATCTTTTCTTCCTACCAGAATAAAAAGTTGATGATCTACTGAAACCCAGCAGGTGTTTTCTCCCTTCAACTCCATTGATCCCTTAAGCCCTGTCTATCTGACAACTTTCAACTGAGTCTGTAATCAGTTAGAAATACATTCGGCCCTAAAAGCCTGGGGTGTCTGTCCACACATCACCTGGTTAATACTCACTTAAGCTTTGTCTGTGTATCTCATTGATCAGTGTGTGTTATGTGTCCTCTAGGGGCTGGTCCACCAAGGGTCTGGTTCTGCTACAGCTCCTAGCTATGGGAATTCGTCCCTTGGCTCAAACAGTAGTGGGTCATGCAGTTACAAAGTCCTGGGTTTAATCCTTGATGATAACCAAGATGACTGTTGTNTTGTCTATCTGACAACTTTCAATTGACTCTGTAATCAGTTAGCAATACATTCGGCCCTAAAACCCTGGTGTGTGTCCACACATCACCTGGTTAATACTCACTTAAGCTTTGCCTGCGTATCTCATTGATCAGTGTGTGTTATGTGTCCGCTAGGGGCTGGTCCACCAAGGGTCTGGTTCTGCTACAGCTCCTAGCTATGGGAGTTCGTCCCTTGGCTCAAACAGTAGTGGGTCATACAGTTATTACAAGGTCCTGGGTTTGATCCTTGGTGATAACCAAGATGACTCTTGTTACATCGATACTCGAGACGTTTCCCTTCCCCAGAATTGTTCTAACCCTGCTATTGTACTTCTAAAAGGCCTGAGTCTCATCAAGGTATGTCTACACCAGAAGCGCTAAAGTGGTGCAGCGGCAGCTGTGCCACTGTAGTGGAGACACTGACTACAGTGATAGAAGGGTTCTTCCATTGCTGTAGTAAATCCACCTCTGAGAGCTGGTAGCTAGGACAAGAGAAGAATTCTTCTGTTGACCTAGTGTTGCCTACACTGAGGCTTAGGCTGGCTTATGCTTTATTGAAGTTTTAGGTGTTGAGCAGGCCTCAGTTACACTAAAAGCCTTATGTTGCTCTGGCCTGGAAAAGGTGGTTAAAGTGGGTGTAAATGGCTCCTAAGAATGTTCCCTGTGGAGGGACCCTCCATAGCTAGTGTGGAACTGGTATAAGGGCCTTTACATGATCTTGGCTTCATATGAAAGGCAGATTAAGGATGTGGTCAGAATGCACCATGCTGCAGCTACTTTCTGGTTCTCAGGGGCCATGGGAAGCAGAGGATAAATTACAGCAACCCTGCATGGTCCCAGAATGCATAGAGCACAAAGGTGGCTTAAAGCTACCTCCACCCTTTCTATTCCCCGCCGCAAGCACAGGAGTGGCATAAGTGAGAATCAGGCACAAAATTCTCTTGGGTACCCAGAGGGCATTACAACCAAGTGTGGGAGGAAAAGTGCAACAGTTCTTAAACCAATTCAGAACAGCTGGTGAGCATCTGCCTAACTGCATGAGCTGGAATGAAACTAGTTCAGTGCAGCTTGTAACACAGGCACAATCTTAGGCCTGGACTACGCCTAAAATTTAGGTAGATCTAGCTATGTCGCCCAGTCAACTAGATTCTTCCGTCAACCTAGATACCACCTCTTGGTGGGGTGGATTAACTACAGTGACAGAAAAACCCCTTCCACCGCTGTACCAAGTGTCTACACTACAGTGCTACAGAGGCACAGCTGCAGCGCCGTAGCTGTGCTGCTGTCACTTCTGTGGTATGGACATAGCCTGAGTAACTGTGGCTAGTGGTGGTCTAGGATGGCGTGTTGGGCCAAATTCTCAGCTGGTGTAACTCAATGGAGCCCCATCAAAATCAACAGACTTTACACCAGGCCCATGGTTGCCTCCATGGTTGTGACACTGTTTTCTTTGCAGCATGGACACAAATTGTGGTCAAAATAGATTTAAAACCCATGCTACTCACTCTTCCTGCAGGAACCTGGAATCCCGTAGCTGTCCATGGCGGCAGTGCCAACACTCAGGAGCGCAAATGGAGAGCTGGGATGTTCCACAGCATGGGATCTGATGGCAGGTCCAAGCGTATGCATGCCCCAAACGAACTCAGTGCCAGGGACTCGGTTCCACACCACATCCCTTAGAGGCTGATTGTCTAGGATGATGGCACCAGTCTCTGGTGTATTGGCCACCATCAAGGCAAAGTTCTCGAAGCCCTCCTGGGCATTTATAGAATACATCCGGCAGTAACTGGCAACATCTGGAACATTCATCAGGAAGGCGTGGGAGGAATTAGGGATAGCTGTGCCCACGCTGTAGAACACCACCTGGATGCCCACATTAGCAGAGACGTAGACTGGGATTGAGGGCTTGACAGGAAGCTGGAGTACACTGCCTCCTGCTAGAGTAACAGTCTCTGGCTGTTCCCCTAGTTGATACAACACAGTTGTGCTCTGGGAGGCAGTGATATAGACTCTTTCATCTACTTCCTGCCAGGGCAAGGGAGGAATGATGTATGTTGTACCCCAGCTGCAAACTGGTAGGAGCTGCTCAAAGACATGGTTGCATTTTGTGTTATTACAAAAACACCCCTGGCCAACCAAGACAGCCACTGGCTTTTCTGAGACAATCCTGGTGCCAGACAGATTGGCTATGCCTTGAAACTGGATGCTTTGGAAAGCGAGGAGCTTAATTTCCAGTTTGTTGCCAGTGGAGTAGACCTTTGTTAGGTAATGTAACTTGCCTTTCACATGGACCTCCACGGAGTTGGGCTCTTGGTACGTCATAACAGAGAACTCTGGGTAACTATCGAAGGAGTCTGTAGAAGGAGTCACTATGTAGTGTTCATTTCCCAAGCTGGAGACAGGATACAGCACAGTGGTCTCAGGGCTCACATGTTTGTTGCTGACAGACACTACTGAGATATCTTTGTCAGCCTTGACTAGGACCACCTTGGAAAACTTGGTAGTGCCCTTAATTCCCACTGACTCTGGTAGCCTGACCCACACCATCTCTCCCTGATTTACCATAATCTTCTTCTCAAACGTTGCCCCGTCACCCGTGTAATTGGAGATGGAAAGAGACACTGAAGTGAAAGCAAAGTAGCCAGCAATTTGCACTTCAAATTGACTAGCGTTCCCACAGTCCTCCATGTAGGAGGTGATGAATTCTCTTCCCAGAGTCTCAGTCTGACATGTGCCTGCAAGGAAAAATAGCAATAAAACGTTGGAGGAGGAGAGAGATACTGTCAAGAGGTGGATAGAGTAAAAGGGACTGGATCAACTTTGTTCAGGCCAAAAATTAAGGCCCAGTAAAAAAGAAAAGGAGCTTGAAAATCTTAATGCAGCTAGAAATTTTCCTCATTATATTTTTAATCTAAATGAAAATAATGTTTATCAATAATAAAAATTATTTTACATAATGAACAAGCACAACTTAGACAGCTTAGAACCCAACAGAGACCTTGGAACCAAACACGACTTCGGAGAATGTTCCAGTCTGGATCAGAACTCCATGATTGTCCCTGATCTCTATAATAGTTCAGAACCAGAATCCTGGATCCAAACACTCATGGAAACACAGAAAAATTTCAGATCCAGATGCACATTTAATGATTTGGACTCATCTCTAAGAATAATTCTTTGCCCATCCTTAGCACCGCCTGTCTAAGCTCAAAACACTTTACAGACAGACATTAAATAATTCTCAGCCCTCCAGGAGATGGGTCAATATTACAGTCCCCATTGCACTGAGGGGGAAACTAAGGGATAGAGAGGTTTAGGAGCTTGCTCAAAGTAATCCCACAAATCAGCAGTAGAACTAAGAATAGAACCCAGGTTTCCTGACTCTCAGTCTCTTGTGCTCTAACTGTTAAAACCTACAACCCTTCCCAGCGTTGGGAACAGAACCTTAGTCTGTTATGTTGATAAGTGTAGGTGCCTTGGGCCTATACTAAATAATAAATGTATATATAAATAAATAAAACCCTTTTGTACTGTTACAACATTAAACACATAAGTGTGGTTTGGGGTCTTGTGTCAAGTTATCACTGGCACCTTCTCCTGTTGCAACCACCACTGTTAAATATATATATACAGAGAGAGAGAGAGTGAGAGAGAGAGAGAGAGAACCTTTTATTAAACACACATAAGAAACAGATAAATAAAATTACAATTTTAAAAAGTTAAATAAAACTTTCATTTAATAAGTTTCCTTCATTTCCCTTTTAGTTATATAGGGCCAGATCTTCAGCTAGTGTAAATCAATGTAGCACCACTGACTACAACAGACCTTTGCTGATTTACAACAGATGAGGATTCTGCCCATTACCCCCAGCTGACAAGATCCCACTTGGCTCTTTATAGAGAGATCCAGAAACATCGTATCTCCCAATGAACATTTTATCCTCACTCTCAGAGCTCTCTCTCTGCCCTGAGTGGAAAGAAATTTAAGGCCAAATGTAATAGAGCTTCTCAAATTTCCACTAGCTGAGAATCTGGCTGTCTAGCTTCAGGCCCTTTAATACGATCAGTGAAGGGAGATATTGTGAAATGCTGGGCCTCCTTCTCCTGCCCCTTACACCATATGACCGCCATTGATTTCAGTGCATTTCTCCTGATTTACACTGATGTATGTGACAAGAGAATCAGGCCCATCATTCTCAGCCTCAATGGGAGGTGGCGGCAGGGCTGGATCTAGGGGCAGGTGACCCTGGTAACCACCCGGAATGCCAGGCTTGGGGGGTTCCGGGCTCGGGGTGCTCTGTTTGTTGTTAGCGACAAAAGGGAAACCAGAATGTTGGAAGTAAAATGTTTCAAGTATTCCGCATGTGGATTCATTTTTCACCAGCCTCCTAGAATGTTCTGGACCTTTATAGGATCTCATGGAACCTCCCACATTTTCTGAGAACTACATTTTCCTCCAGCCTCCGAGAATGTTGTCAGCCATGCCCTTGCGACTATATACAGAGCAGGGCATCACTTAGGGTTGGCGACTTTCTAATTGCACAAAACCGAACACCCTGGCCCTACCCCTTCCTGAAAGCCCCACCCCACACTCACTCTAGCTCCCCTCCCTCCATCGCTCACTCTCCCCCACCCTCACTCACTTTCACTGGGCTGGGGCAGGGGCTTGGGGTGCGGGAGGCGGTGAGGGCTCCAGCTGGGGATGTGGGCTCCAGGGTGGGGCCAGAAATCAGAGGTTCAGGGTGCGGGAGGGAGCTCTGGACTGGGGCAGGGATGCAGGAAGGGGTGAGGGCTCCGGCTGGGGGTGCGGGCTCTGGGGTGGGGCTGGGGATGAGGGATTTGAGATGCAGGATGGGGCTCCGGGCCTGGGCCAAAGGGTTTGGAGTGCGGGAGGAGGCTCAGGGCTATGGCAGGGCATTGGAGTGATGGAGGGGAGGCGGGGTGCAGGCTCTGGGGGGGAGTTTGGGTGCAGGAGGGGGTTCTGACCTGGGGCAAGGGGTTGGGGTGCAGGTGGGGGTGCGGGATCTGGGAGGGAGTTAGGGTGTGGGAGGGGTTCCAACCTGGAGTAGGGGATTCAGGGTGGGGGCTCTGGCTGGGCGACACTTACGTCAGGCAGCTCCTGGTCAGTGGCGCAGCGGGGCTAAGACAGGCTCGCTGCCTGCCCTGGCTCCGCGCTGCTCCAGGAAGTGGCCGGCATGTTCGGCCCCTAGGCAGAGGCACAGCCAGGTGGCTCTGCAGTGTGCGCTGCCCGCGCCCGCAACCACCGCCCCCATAGCTCCCATCGGCCACAGTCCTCAGCCAATGGGAGCTGCGGAGCTGATGCTGGGAGTGGCGGCAGCGCTCGGAGCTTCGCTGATTGCCGCTGCGCCTAGGGGCCGGACATGGTGGACAGAGCTGCACAGAGCCAGGGCAGGCAGGAAGCCCGCCTTAGCCCCACTGCGCCGCTGACCAGACTTTTCATGGCCCTGTCAGCGATGCTGTCTGGAGCCACCAGGGTCCCTTTTCGACTGGGCGTTCCGGTCGAAAACCGGATGCCTGGCAACCCTAGTATCACCAGTTAGTTTTATGAGACAGGGATAAATCATGCATATAAATTATGCATCAAAGTCATGAAATGGGCTACAAATGCAATAAAAAATAAGGTATTTAAAAGTTTAACAAATGGAGTGGTGGGCATGCACCATCCTGGCTGCCAGTCCTCAATGCCTCTCAGGATTTAGATCCATTTGTAGGATTTCCCAGTGCTTCTAGATTCTGCATGAAATTAATCATGATCTCAATTTTCATTTGCAATTCTGTAATGCTAACAGCTTCTTAAAGGGGAAGCTGCCAAAAGGACAGACCCAGAGCTACTGCTACTTCATTCTCCCTCGCTCCTCTCTGACAGATCTCCAGGTACTGCCGTGCAGTGTATGAAGTCTCCAGCTACCGGTTTCTGGGCCCACCTCTGGCTTTTCAGTATGGCCTCGTGACACTATTAAAAGACCTCTCAGTGGGACATGGCAGCAGAAAGAGGTTCTTGTCCACCATGGGACAGAGTATGAGCTGACTAAAACTAGAATACCCTAAGGAGTGACAGAGGGAGAAAGAGGGAGTGAATGAATAAACGAAAACAGAGAAGGAGGAAATATCCCTGACACCCAATCTTTCCTCTTCTCAAAATTCTGGGTTTTCCCTTCAGGGCCTGTTTAGAAACTGAGGTGTACCCACCCCTTTGGGCATTCCACTACTCCTCATGACCCAGATGCAGTGAACCCCCACATTAGAGTCCAGATAATGCTGCTGAGAGCTGCCAAGCCAATACCAGCTTCATTGCAGACACTCTATATGAGACTCACTTATTATGGGCACAAAAACATTACACAAGGCATTATGTTTCACTAACCTGAGAACTTACCAATTGTGTTTGTCCTCTGGGCGCTTGCTGGTGGTAGAAACCAGAACAGTCCAAGGAGGAAAAACACTTGAGAGAAGATGAACAAAACTTGTTTAAAATCTAAGATATGGCAATAAACAACACAGGGAGATATTACTAAATAAAGGATTCTAAGCACCTTTGTATGAGTCTGACCCTAATCTCAGTTACACTGGTGTAAATTTGGAATGACTCCATTGGTTTACTTTTATTGGAGTTACCCTGGATTTATCCTGGGACTTAGGACATCAGAATTAGGATCAGGGCATTGGACCTCATTGATGTGTGGAGAATGGAAACTAGGCACTGGATTTTTCCATTCTAGTCTCATCGTCTGATGCTCTGTAGGAGGCAGCTGGGAGTCTGGAGTCCGAGTGGCTTCTCAGTGCCCTGGGGGAGGGTGTCATGGATTCACAGGGTCTGGTCTATGCTGCAGCCTGTAACCAGTCCCTTTGGAGAGATCCCTGTAGTCAGCGCCGGCTCCAGGGTTTTTGCTGCCCCAGGCAGCAAAAAAAAAAAAAAAAAAAAAAGCCGCGATCGCGATCTGCGGCGGCAATTCGGCGGGAGGTCCTTCGCTCCGAGCGGGAGTGAGGGACCCTCCGCCGAATTGCCGCCGAATCGCTGGACGTGCCGCCCCTCTCCCGATTGGCCGCCCCAAGCACCTGCTTGGTCAGCTGGTGCCTGGAGCCGGCCCTGCCTGTAGTGTGCTGGGCCCCAAGGACCTACACAGTTCCACAGGGCAGACCCGGGGCCTCCAAAACTAGGCCTTTGGGTGCCAGCAATCCCTGTCATTTTCCGTGGCTCCCTAAAGTAAGTGCAGCAGAGCCAGACTCTAGTGGGAGGTTTGTTCTTTACTCCTTCATGGAACAACGCTCTCAGTGAGTATTTGCAGTAATGTCAAAACAAGGTAAGAATGTATTAGCCACCTGGCCTACAGAATCTAACAGTCCTTACGTTAGCATAGAGAGGCACAGGTTAGGACATGGTCCATGCTGACCAATGCCAGGGCTCCTATGGGCCAGGCTGCTGTAGGAACAAACCATCTTGGCTCTCTCTCGCCGTCTCTGTTGCTTTAGTTCCAGGTGTGTTTCCTGTGTCTCTGAAAGCTCAGCTCTAAACCCAGCCACCTGTCACCTTTCCCCTTTGTTCTCCTCCTCAAGGCATTTGGTTCGCTGCCCTGCAAGGGGCGGGGAAATCTCCTTCCTCTCAGCTGTTGGTCACTAGGAGTGAATGTCCCAGCCACTGGGGTATCCGTTGTCTCTTCCAGACCCTCCATTCACATGTGTAGACTTTCTTTACTTAGTTTGTTAATGACTCGGGTCTCCAACCAGACTGCTGAGTCAAATACCACATCACTTCCCTTTACGCTCAATGCACAGAAATGAAAAGGCCAAAGGGAAACTGAAGCATACGCAGGAATCATAAATCAATACCAAAATTCACACAATCACCACACAGAGCTTTCCCCCTTTGCCCTTGTCAATTTGGGTTCTGTCAGATATAACCTTCTCCCATCTGTTCCTCATGGGTCAGCATGCCCAATGCTAAGGACAGAAGCAAACACAGGCCCTAGTGAGGGGCAAGATGCACAGTAAGCAGGGGCCGCTCTAGGGACCAGTAAAGCAAGCAGGTGCTTGGGGCCGTCCATTTTCAGGGGCGGCAGCCGGCAGGGATCCAGCCTGGGAGCTGAGAACCAACAGGGGGCCCTGGGAGCTGTAGTTCCTTGGTTAGCTCCCTGCCTATAGAGCCAGCTCTGGAGCAGGGAAAGAACTACATTTCCCAGCATTCCCTTGGCCGCTATCAACAGGAAAGGGAGGGGGAGGGAGTGAGGTAGCTGAAACCTCATGCTGCAGCTTGCTGTGAATGGAGAGCTCACTGCTAGAGCTGGGTGGCACTGTGAATGGGGAACAAGTGTGCCCAAGGAGTAGGCGGCTTTGGCCCAGATATCCCCTTCAGAAGACATCCCCAGACTGGATTAGGGATACTGGTGTGACCTCACCTTGCAGCCCCCAAAGAAAGAATTGAGTGGACTAAATGGACAGTACCCCTCTCTATCTGAAGCCTAGCAAGGGAGGTATATGGATTCCACTAGAATTTAAAATGAAAAGTAAGGGAGGGGAGGCTCTACTGGACCTGGGCAGCTTTAGATACAGTACCAGGCATGTAGGAGGATTTCCACGTCTGAGCCATGGAAGCAGAAATTGACTTTTCCTTTCCAGATTTAGCTAATATTCAGAAAGGGAATCTAGCACCTGCCTTCCAGATTTGAACACCTCAAAATTCAGGAGTGCTCAAGCTCAATTTGGGCAGCTGTTACTTCATTTCTCCCAAATCAAATATACTGATCCACTGTAACTTGCTATAGAAAAAGTAGGATAAAATTGAGCAAGAAATGCTTCCCAGTGGTTTTTAGGACTGGAATTGCTATTTTCAACAGCCATTGCCTTTCTTTTTTTTTTTTAGTTTTATTTGTTTAAAAGGAAGACAGTGATATTGCATTGGCAAATTCCCCATAGAAATGAAGAGTGGAACAAAAGAATAATAAAGGCACCTCAACCTTTCCTCATTTATGGAGGACAGTTTTATAATATGCATCCAGATACCCTCCAATCACACAAGCTGAAAATTGTTCCACTTTACTGCAGTTCTGTAACCATATGGGAACCAATCCTGTCTGTGTTCTGTGCACATCCAAAATTCCTGCTGAATGACCCGCCCTGGGAGCAAGTTACCAGTGACCCAGGGCTGGGGCGGAAGGAGGGTGCAGGTGGAGGGGGCAGAGCCCAGGGCTGGGGTGGCAGGCTGTGTGTGGGTGGGGGGGCACTGGCAGGGGGTGGGGGGGGAGAGCCCAGGGCTGGGAGGGCAGGGGGGTGCGGGTGGGGGGAGTCCCAGAGCTGGGGGTGCAGGTGGGGGCAGGGAGAGCCCAGGGCTGGGGCAGCAGGGGGGTGCGGGTGGGGGGAGTCCCAGAGCTGGGGTGGGGGCAGCCAAATTTGTTTTTGCTTGGGGCGGCAAAAAACCTAGAGCCGGCCCTGACAGTAAGTTTGCAGGAGAGCATGTATCTTGCTAATCTCTTTAGCCAACAGTTGGTGCTGCAGCTGCTCTCTGTCCGCCTGTGAAGCCCAAGTGGTCACAGAATGTACATCTACACCGCACAGCAGACTGCAGCAGCACGGCTCAGAACCCAGCTCGACAGACTCGGGCTCGTGCTACGTGCTAAAAGTAGCTGCATACACAGAGCTTCTAAGTTGTGGCTGGGACGGGAGGTCAAGCTCTGAAGTCTGGGGTGGGGATGGGCCTCAGATGGTCCAAACCACAACTTCAAAGTGCTGTCTACACAGCTATTTGTATCATGGTAGCACAAGCCGGAGTCTGTCAAGTTGGGCTTGGAGGGTCCCTGCCACATGTTATAGTTACTAGTTTAGAGTTTGGATTAGTTTAGTGGCTAGCTAGTTTGATTATGAGTAGAGAGAAGCTAGGTTTTGTTGGTTGCGATAGGATGCTTTGGGGAAGTTTTGGCAGGACGAACTTAAAGTTTTATGGTAAGGTATTTTGTTTATATAATGATTTATTTTGGGGCGGACTAATGAATTTTCCATTGTTATGCTGTAATTAGTTGTTGTTTGAGTGCTTGTTTTTTTTGTTTTGTTTTTGTTTTTATTTTGTTTTTTATTAAGTTTTTTAGGGAGTTATTTTATGCTGTTTTTGATTACAACTATTTTGTTTTTATTGATAGGTGCTTGTTTTATTTTTAGAGTTAATTTGCTTTTTATGATATTTTAAGAGGGGCGTGTTGCAATTTTTTTACGCTTTTATGTTTGTTTAGGGTTTTTTTTTAGAATATTTGGTTTGGTGATGGCTTTTATATTTATTTTTTAATATATATTTTTTTCATTTATGTAAGCAGAGTCAGAATGAGCTCTACCCTGACATCTGGTGGTGAGCTGTGGAAAAGGACTTCAGCAGCTGATCTCGTTTGCATGGGCACACCCACCTAGCATGATTGGACTGCTTGCCCAAATGGTCACTTTGGCTGCTAACTTATGATGCACCTGGGGTGACTAGTGAGGAGCCGATACGTTTAGCACACAGGCTTGTGGAAGCCATAGTGGGCTTCCTGAGGCCCTTTGGAGGGAACCAATGAGTTGGTATAATAGGGAGTGTGATTTGTCAGGATGACAAATTCTCAGTTCAGGGGAGGATGTAAGCAGAGTCAGAATGAGCTCTACCCTGACATCTGGTGCTGAGTTGGGGAAAAGGACTTCAGGGGCTGATCTAGTTGGCATGGGCACACCCACCCTACCTAGCATGATGGGACTGCTTGCCCAAATGGTCACTTTGGCTGCTGTGGGATCCCCAGTCTCTTTGTTATTGGGGCAGGAGTAATGAAGTGTTGTTATCCTGGTTATGTGACTTGTAATGTGAACTGTACTTGACATTTTATGATGGAGGGACTCACCCTCAACTAAGTAGCACTCGCTAGGCAAAAGACATGGGTTCCAAAGCCTAGTGAATAAAGATAGAGGGGTTGTGGGACAGGAGTCTTGTTATATGCTGCAAAGCTGAAATCATTGATTTCTAGGTCTCAGCATTAAATCTACTTTGGGCTAGTGGTTCTGAGTGTGCCAGCAGTGAGGATCTCCTGCTAACAGCTGAAATCACTGTGAACTGTGTTAAGTAGTGGGGGGGCCTGAAGATGTGGTGGTGAGTGGCAAGCAGGGTGGTTAGTGGAGAGGAGTGGTGAGCAGGATGGCTGATGGAGAAGNCAGCTGATCTCGTTTGCATGGGCACACCCACCTAGCATGATTGGACTGCTTGCCCAAATGGTCACTTTGGCTGCTAACTTATGATGCACCTGGGGTGACTAGTGAGGAGCCGATACGTTTAGCACACAGGCTTGTGGAAGCCATAGTGGGCTTCCTGAGGCCCTTTGGAGGGAACCAATGAGTTGGTATAATAGGGAGTGTGATTTGTCAGGATGACAAATTCTCAGTTCAGGGGAGGATGTAAGCAGAGTCAGAATGAGCTCTACCCTGACATCTGGTGCTGAGTTGGGGAAAAGGACTTCAGGGGCTGATCTAGTTGGCATGGGCACACCCACCCTGCCTTGCATGATGGGACTGCTTGCCCAAATGGTCACTTTGGCTGCTGTGGGATCCCCAGTCTCTTTGTTATTGGGGCAGGAGTAATGAAGTGTTGTTATCCTGGTTATGTGACTTGTAATGTGAACTGTACTTGACATTTTATGATGGAGGGACTCACCCTCAACTAAGTAGCACTCGCTAGGCAAAAGACATGGGTTCCAAAGCCTAGTGAATAAAGATAGAGGGGTTGTGGGACAGGAGTCTTGTTATATGCTGCAAAGCTGAAATCATTGATTTCTAGGTCTCAGCATTAAATCTACTTTGGGCTAGTGGTTCTGAGTGTGCCAGCAGTGAGGATCTCCTGCTAACAGCTGAAATCACTGTGAACTGTGTTAAGTAGTGGGGGGGCCTGAAGATGTGGTGGTGAGTGGCAAGCAGGGTGGTTAGTGGAGAGGAGTGGTGAGCAGGATGGCTGATGGAGAAGACTGCAGCAGAACCCCACAGAGAGGCATGGCAATTGGCCGTCAACCCAAGCAGTGGAGCATGTAAGGTGCCCCCGTATCTCCCCCCCCTTCCACTCAGGCTGGGAGGTAAACTCTGCAGATGAACTTAGGAACTCTGGGGCTGCTCTGACCAGGGACAGAAACTTCGGGAGGGGTGACTTTTGGGTTGCTGGACTGAAGACCCTGAGGGGAAAAGGGCACTGCCAAACTTGCTTGGGGGTGGGTCTTTTGCTCATGGTTTGTGTTATGAATCCTGTTTGTGGTGTTTCCCCACATAATGCTGCATTGTTTCCCTCCTTCATTAAAAGGCTTTTGCTACACTCAGACTCTGGGCTTGCGAGAGGGGAAGTATTGCCTCTTAGAGGTGCCCGGGGGGTGGTAATTAATTGTCCCAGGTCACTGGATGGGGACTTGAGCCGGTTTTGCCTTGTGTTATTGAAAAGGAACCCCTAGATACTGAACCCGGCCCTTGTTGCTGCTAGCTGACGGGCAGAAGGGTTACATTTATATATGAAATAGGATTGATATACATAGAGCATTTGAACAGAAACATTACATTGAAATGCAGGAGAAAACAATTATTGCATTTTTTTTTACTCATTTTAAAATGCTAAACTTACAGCAAAGTGGTGACCCTGAAGGTCTGTTACTGCTTTGAAATTAGCTTTAGACACAGATTTTGGCTGATGCATTTTTACTAATGGCCCATTGGGCCTTTTTTTTTTTTTTTTACTTTTAGAAAGGGTGGCTGGCAGGTTATGGTTAAATTATATACTAATATATTTAAGGCATGCTACATTATTTTTTAATTTTTATTTTACATTATACAAAATATAAACATAAAATGTTATTACTACCAGGGCTGGCTCTAAGCACTCCGGCCTTTTTTGTTTTGTTTTGCTTCGGCGGCAGCACTGCCCCCCCCCCCTTTTTTTTTTGCTTCTGTAGCGGCACTCCGTCCCCCTTTATTGGCCCCCCCCCTTTTTTTTTTTGCTTGGGGCAGCAAAAAACCTGGAACCGGCCCTGATTACTACATTTTTATTTTTTATTTTTTTAAGAACAATTTTTGAGTGGGTTATATTTTATATAACTGTTTTATAGCAATATACTCAGAGGCAATTTGAGCTTGTGGTTGTAATTTAAAAAACGTGTTGTTTTTTTTAATAGCACGTACAACACATTTAAGGATTTTTTTGTTAATAGACTGGTGTTTTTTGAATTTTGCTTTTTTGCAGTATTATTTTTTGTAACTACAGTTAAAATGCTTTTTTTTTTTTACTTAATGCAGGGGTTTTTTTGTAACATAATATATAACAATACTAGTAACAAGACAAACAACACAAGACAAAATACAAAACACAAAACAATTTTTGTTGCGACAGTAAATGTATGGTATTTTGGGTTGCTTTTTAGCTGGTACCAGCATTTTTTGATTTTTTTGTACAGACAAAAGGAACATGTTTTTACCCCTTTTGGGGTGGTAGATTATTGCTTAAATTTTTTTTTTTTTTTATAAATATTTTTGCTGATTGCAGGCAAAACAGAGGAATTACCCTTATACTTTTTTGTGTTTTTGTTCTATAGGCAAGCCAGGTTTTAATGGCTTTTACTTTTTAAGGGTTTCGGATGAATTATTTTACTGTTTCGTTATTAAATTTATGAGGTGGTGTACTTCAGGTTTTTTTTATACAGCAGACTCAGCGCCGGCTCCAGGGTTTTTGCCGCCCCAGGCAGCCAAAAAAAAAAAAAAAAGATCACGATCTGCGGCGGCAATTCGGCGGGAGGTCCTTCGCTCCGAGCGGGAGTGAGGGACCCTCCGCCGAATTGCCGCCGAATACCTGGACGTGCCGCCCCTCTCCTGAGTGGCCGCCCCAAGCACCTGCTTGTTAAGCTGGTGCCTAGAGCCGGCCCTGAGCAGACTGTTTGTAATTTTTTTCCCCCGTGTGCTAAGCTTTAAGTTTATTTACAGGTAATAGCTGAGAAGCATTACTATATGACTTTAAAGGTTTGTTTGTTTTTTTAAATCATAGATAATATACATTGTTACCAGGGTACTTATTAACATTAAATTTATCTTAATGTTTAATATTAACAATAAATGTATTAAAAGTGTTTCTTATACTATGCCTTTTATTTAAACTATTTCTTTTTGAGGGCAGTGTATTTAATTTTTTTTTTTAATTTTGCATAGGCTTTTAATTTAATTATATTTTTTGGGTTTTGGGGAATTAAAAGGTAGGGGTGCTATGCATAAAAACAGATTTTTTGTACTTGTTTTTAGATTTTAGCATTGCATACACACACAAAATAATATTTTTTATTTAGGGTTAATTTTTTTTTATTTTTAGGTTTGATTTTTCTTTTTCTTTTATTTTTGGAGGGTTATAATTTGAGTTTTTTGGTTTAGGCAGTTTGTTTGCTGATTAGGTATGTTTTTTTATTTGCAGCTTTTTTGTGCTGTCATTTATAGGCAGTGTTTTTTGGGGTTTTTTGTAATTACTTGGGTAATTTGCATGAACAGATGCTGTTTGGCTTGCTTTTGGATTTAAAGCCATTAGCAGAGCTTAGAGACTTTGTTTTAAAATGGACACAGTCAATGTCCACTAGAGTTCTGATTACTTTTTATTTTTAATTTTTGCTTTTAAAACACAGCGATTTGAAAAAGAAAACACAACCTATGGGGCCTTAATAGGATTTTAATTAAGTAGCATGTTTTGTTTGCTTAGTTAAACTATTTAAAAATCTACCCTGCACATTTTTAAATGCACATTTTTAAATAGTTTAACTTTTATAACATTATATTAGCCATATTAATTTTTACATAAAGTGCTTACTGAGTTTTTATGTACTTTTATTAAAGTGACCGTTTGATTACGCAAAGCCACCTTAAGGCTCAGTGGTTTTTAATGTTGCTTTTTTTGTTTTGTGCACCTTACCCCTGCTGTTGCTCCAGAAGGGCATTGGTTTTTAATTTAAAAAAGAAAATTATGATAGCTTTTATTTGCTATTTTGTTAACAAAAACAAATTTAGATTTTTATTTTATTTTTGGGAGTTTGAATGCCTTGCTGCAGCCACAACTTTGGTTTTTAAAAAGATATTGAACTTTATAAAGCTTTGAGGTACCTTAAGGGTTAAATGCTAAATACCAAAGCCAACAACACTAGTTATTTGTGTTTGGCAAAAAGTATTGGTTAGTTTTGCAATTTTGAATGAAAGATTCAAATGGATTTTAGTGGTATTTAAAAATAAAAGCACACCAATTTATTTTAAATTTACAAAACAAGAGTTTTACAAACTAGTAGTATTGATTTAGGTCTTGAAAACCTTACATATTTACACAATATATTTACACACACAGAGATGTGTATATATACACATATTTTTTTAAAAACATTTTTACATAGATTACATTATATATATATATATATATATATATATATTTGGGGGCAGTTAAGTTTTAATAGAAACCCCTTATGTTTTTTTAGCAAATATGACTAAATTGTTCATAGTCAAATTTTTTAAATTAGATTTTTTTTTGTTGCTTGGATTATTTACAGACTTTTTTTGGAAAAGGGCCCATTTTTCCTTCAGAATGGCTGCAAAGAAACCAAGAATTTTTTTTATAACCCTTTTTAAAAATATATTTTTACAACGTTTAACTGCTTAATTCCCTCCAGCTATTGCAGAGTTAACTTTTTATTTTATTTTTTTTTAAATTACTTGCTTATTTTTTTAAATGACACTTTTATTAGCCCAGATATTCCCATTTCAAGTATTGGCCCAGGGATCTGAAATCTCCATGCCTGTGCTTACTTACTGCTTTTTTAACTTTTGCCACTATGCCCCTTAGGGCTCCTAACTTGCTTTTTAATTTTTTTATTTGTTGCCTGCTTGCTTGTTTGGGCCTGATTTTGCTTTTTTTGCTGTTGCTATACTGGCAGTATTTTAGAAAATAACTGTTGTTTTATTGCTACTTTTGATAAAGAGGCACTGATGAGCTTTTTTAATTTTTGTATTTTAGTTGTAGTCTGGACATTGGCTAATGCTTGTTTAGTTCATGGAATGTGCCCAAACTTTTGCATAATTTTTTTAAAAGGAGTAGTTTTTTGTATGATTGGTAAAAAATGTTGCCCTTTTTTTAAGCGTTATTTTTAGGGGACTCTTTTCGCTTGAACTTTTTTTTTTATGATTTTTTTTTTACCTTTATAACTTTTTCATGCCCACGCTTGTGCTGGGACACAACACAAAAAGTCTATACCCACTAAAAACCCTGACTGACAGAGCAGGAGGCGGGAATGCTAAGCCCCCTACCTTTTGGGCTTGATCCTGCTATGACTGAGGGTATATTCACCTATGCAATTTTCCCCTGAGAGACAGGATGGAGCAGCGAGGACTCTAATTCTCCCCCTTGTGGCCTGGTATCTTTACAACCGGGATGTGCACACCTGAATGATTGATTACTTTATACGTATGGTATAACTTTTAGCAGTATTTTTAACAATTATGGTGAATATCTTCTTCTTTTCGCAATTCTCCACCAATAATGTTATGCTTATAAGAAGCACACTGGATCTTTTTCAAGGGAAAAGGCAATACGCCGCGTTTATTGGAAATACAACAATTAGCATATGTATTTAATTACACACACACACACACACACACACACTGTCCTGCCAGTCAATGTTATAGTTACCAATTTAGAGACCAGATCAATCTAGTGGCCAGCTAGGTTGATCACAGGTAGGGAGGAGCCGGGTTCTGTCGGTTCAGTCTTGGCAGGATGAACCCAAAGTTTCATGGCAAGGCACCCTGTTTATATAGTGATTTTTTTCCAATGGGACCAATGAATTTTGCACCGTTATGCTGTAATTAATTGTTGTTTGACGAGTGCTTGTTTTTTTAANATCAATCTAGTGGCCAGCTAAGTTGATCACAGGTAGGGAGGAGCCGGGTTCTGTCGGTTCAGTCTTGGCAGGATGAACCCAAAGTTTCATGGCAAGGCACCCTGTTTATATAGTGATTTTTTTCCAATGGGACCAATGAATTTTGCACCGTTATGCTGTAATTAATTGTTGTTTGACGAGTGCTTGTTTTTTTAATTGTTTTTTTTAAATTTTTTATAGTTTTTTTTATTAATTTTTGGGGGGAGTTATTTTATGCTGGTTTTGATCACAGCTATTTTGTCTTTATTGATAGGTGCCTGTTTTATTTTTAGTCATTAATTTGCCCTCCTCTGACATTTTAATAGGGGCGTGTTGCAATCTCCTGGCGCCCTTACGTTTGTCCTTGGTTCTTTCCTAGAACATTTGATCCGGTGATGGCCTTCACACTTATATTTTAACACACACATTCCTTATTTACACACAAAACAGGATTGATTTACATAGAGCATTAAAACAGAAACATCAAATTGCAATGCAGGAGAAAACAATTATTGCATTCTTTTACTTGTTTTAAAATGCTAAACCTACAACAAATTGGTGACCCTAAAGGTCTGTCACTACCTTGAAATCAACTTCAGATACAGATTTTGGCTGATGCACCTTTACCAATGGCCCATTAGGCCATTCCTTTCTGCATTCAGAAAGGGTGGCTGGCAGGATATGGTCAAATCATACACAATACATTTAATACATGCTACATTATTATTCTTTATTCTTCTTCATTCTAAATTATATAAAATACAAACATAAAAGTTTACTACTGCAGCTGTGTAGCTGTACCCTGATAGGCCAGGGAACCTCAGAAGGGCCTGAGGACAGAACCCTTCTAACTTCCCCTCCCTGGCATCTCCAATAAGTTACCAGCTGGCTACTCCCAGCTATTCAGAGGATAGCGGCTTGCCTGCCACACTCTCCCCTACATCATGGCTCTGTCATCACTAACTCGGTTCTACTTACTTGGAGGAAATGCGAAGCCTCGGCGTCCCATGTCTGCTCAGAAGACAAGCTCTGGGGTTCTGACCCTTTCAGCTTCCTTATAAACCAGAAACAAGACCCAAAGCAAAACCGACACAAACTCGGTCACAGCATCTTCCCTTTTAGTCCCCTTATCTCTGGTCTCTGGAAACAGAGTCTTTGGGCCAAGTTCACCTCACTGAAGTCAGTAACTGATCCCACTAAGGGGATGGGCCCTTTATTATTTATTATCTTCCCTAACCCCTGCAGTGTGCTGGGTGCCTCACAGGGCAACAGGGAATCAGACAGTCCTTACGCTGCCGTTTACACTCTCATGGAAGATCTGACACACCAGGTGAGAGTTGTATACAATTGGTGCTGAAATAAGATGAGCAAACAAGAGTTACAAATCTAAGATCAGACGATTACTTATCTGTACCACGTGTCCACTTCCTCCCCAGCTCTTTCAAAGTCAGGCGTCTGTTGGGGGCAGGCCACAGAAAGAGGGGTTTAAAACTGGTGGGAAGGGAGGATCCCATTTTGCTGCTGGGAAGAGAGAAGGGGGTTGGGAGCCTAAGCATGAGTCATAGAATCAGGCCCTAAGTTAACTTTGCCTGTTTGCAAATTTCCCCCAAATGGATTGCAATTCCCTTGAATGTATTAATTGTTCAACATTATACGTGGAATAATTTTGCTAAATGACTTATTTGATGTTCAGTTCTCAAGCTGTTTTAATTGATTGCTTAAGTCACCCAGTCTTATTTTGAACTCTTAAATTCTGGTGCCTAAATCCCAGTTACTATTTTGATACTCACTTGCTACTAAATCTGTGTGGGCGGGGGAGATGCAACAACAAAATTGTTAAATTTTTTGTACTTATTCAATGAAATTTTGAAATATAAAAAATTTCAGCCAGCTACATAGTTGCTCAAAAACTAAAAAAAGTTGACATTTTTCCTCCCTACATTCTCCCTTTCCCCCACCTCCGTTTGTTGAAATTCAAAATCTTCTTGATTCTTCCCCTACTCCTTTTTTTTTGGTTAAAGTTTGCGGTTGAAGGGGGAGTGGGGGAGCTCCCTTTTATGGACACCCAGCCAGCCAGTTAGCTGTAAAATCCCTCTTGGTGGCTGTTCTCTCCTTGCTTTACCTGTAAAGGGTTAACAAAGTCCCCCAGGTGAAGGAAAGGGAGTGGGCACCTGACCAAAAGAGCCAATGGGAAGGCTAGAACTTTTTAAGATGGGGAAAAAACTTCCCCTTTGTGTCTCTGTTGTTGCTCTCCGGGAAAGAGGGGAACAGGGAGCAGTTATGCTATGAGAAGCTTTAAGGCAGGTATGATCATAAATCATCAGATCATACCTAGAACTACTTATTTGAAACTCCCAAATGTGTAAGTAGATCAGGAATGTTTAGAAAGATGCAATAAGGGTTATTTCTATTCATTTCTTATGGCTAACGGACGCCTCTGTGCTAACCCCAGATGCTTTTGTTTGCTTGTAACCTTTAAGCTGAACCCCCAAGAAAGCTATTTTCGGAGCTTAATTTTTGGAATTGCTCTTTTAAAATCTAGCAAAATCCTAAATTCCAGATGTATTTTTCTTCCTTTTTTGTTTTTAATAAAATTTACTTTTTTTTAAGAACAGGATTGGATTTTTGGTGTCTAAGAGGTTTGTGCATATGGTGTTTAATTAGCTGGTAGCAAGAGCTAATTTCCTTTGTTTTCTTTCTCAGCTCTTCCCTGGGGGGAGGGGGTGAAAGGGCTTGAGGGTACCCCACAGGAAGGAATTCCCAAGTGCATCTTCCTGGTTCCAAAAGGGGTTTTGCATTTGGGTGGTGGCAGCGTTTACCAAGCCAAGGTCAGAGAAAAGCTGTAACCTTGGGAGTTTAATACAAGCCTGGAGTGGCCAGTGTTAATTTTTAAAATCCTAGCGGGCTCCCACCTTCTACACTCTAAGTGCCAGAGTGTGGAATCAGCCTTGACAGCATTTTTGTCAAAACTTTGAAAAAAGTCAACCAGCTCTATTGTCTGCTGGTATTCTCCAATATTCACCTTAAACTTGCTCTTTCTGTACTGTGCTGCCCATATGAGAGCTACCCAATGCAGTGAGGACACTGCTATTGTTACTCAAGCTAGCTTTTATCTCCTGAATGCAGTGTAGACATTCCCTGAATGTCACGGGGCCCATATTCAGCAGTAGCAGGACCTGTAGGTGTGTTTCTAGCTATGTTAACTTCAAGATTTAGCTAGGTCAAAGCTACAAGATCTAGTTAGATCAGCAGTTCTCAACCTGTGGGTCGGGAGCCCAAAGTGGGTTGCAACCCCATTTTAATGGGGTCACCAGGGCTGGCATTAGAGTTGCTGCCACCTGGGGCCCACAGGCGAGGCCTGAGCCCCGCTGCCTGGGGCCCACAGGCAAAGTCCTGGGTGGCAGAGCTCAAATTACAGGCCCCCCGCCTGGGGCTGAAACCCTTGGGCTTTGGCCCCTGCACCCAACTTGGTGGGGCTCGGGTGGGCTCAGGCTTCAGTCCCTGTTCCTGGTGTCATGTAATAATTTTTGTTGTCAGAAGGGGGGCGCGGATGGTGCAATGAAGTTTGAGAACTGCTGAGCTGTATCAAATCTAGCTTGGCTATTCCTGCCTCCTGATTGCAGTGTAGACGTTCCTTGAGTGTCACAGGACCCATATGCAGCAGGAGCAGGACCTGGGTGTGTTTCTAGCTATGTTCCTATAGAAAGAGGGGTGCAGGCAGCAGAGTTTGAAGGGGTGTTGGCTTAGCAGATGTTCCTCACAAAGACACATGGTATGGGTAGCGCAGAAGACCAGAAGCTGCAAACTTGGGAGTGGGCAAGCAGTCATCTCCTGAAAATACAAGGAGAGAAGAGTTTTAAGGTCTTCTTTCCCCATAGAAGACAACTAGAGGTGAGATGTCTTCCAGATCCCTAATAGAAATCTTTGTGCTCCACCACTGAGCAATGAGGAGTGGATGGGAGAGTCCTGTATAACCAGAGCCCAAACTAACAAGGGCACACAGGGAAAGACCTGTCTCATCCTCAGAACATGCAGTGCTAGGAGAATGAAAAACCACTCAGACCCAGGCCCCTAAGCAATATCAGAGGATGAGACCTGAATGAAAAAAATCGAGTGTTTGGGCTTTAGTCCCCTGTCATTTACATCGGGCTTTTACTGGAAATACTCTTGATCTTATTTACACTGGTATAAATCTGAATTACCTCAGTGACACCGCAGCAACCCCATTGTCTTCAAAAGGTTTGCCCAAATCTAACTGATTGGAACTAAGATCTTGTCTACACTAGGAAGGGTTTGCTGGTATAACTATTTTAAAGAATCTGTGAGGCTCCTTAGAATGGTACCCATAGTATGTAGTTAGGGCTGTCAACATTCTAATAGCACAAAACCGAACACCCTAGCCCCACCCACTGCCCCGCCCCTGCCCCTGTTCCGCCTCTTCTCCAATGCCCTGCCTCTCGTTCACTCCATCCCCACTCTCTCTGTCGCTCACTCTCCCCCACCTTCACTCACTTGCTCATTTTCACCAGGCTGGAGCAGGGATTTGGGGTGCAGGAGGGGGCTCTGGGCTGGGGATGAGGGGTTTGGAGTGCAGGAGGGGGTTCCGAGTTGTGTGTGTGTGTGTGGGGGGGGGGTTGGGGTATGGGAGGGGTACGTGATTTTTCCACGCAGGGAGTCAATGGCAGAGCTGGGAATTGAGTCCTAGTCTAGTGCCTTAACCACAAGATCGTGCCTCCTCACTACATACATTTTTAATACTCTCAAATCCTATTCATGAGCTGGTGTTTCCTCATAAGATTCCCTCCTTCTTTATCTTTAAATAACCCTGAAACAAGGCAAGATTCAGGACAAGACAGTCTCCCATTACAGATTTGAGAAACAGGACAGGTCGGATTACAGTATTGTCTGCTTGTGCTCAGTTTACCTAGTATTCCGGATTGCTCTGTATTAGCGACCTGTCCTCTTCATTATTTGTCACTCCCCCAATTTTATTGTCATCTGCAAATTTTATCAGTGATGATTTTATGTTTTCTTTCAGGTCATTGATAAAAATGGTAAATCGCATAAGGCCAAGAACAGATTCCTACAGGATCCCACTAGAAACACACCCACCTGACGATGATTCCCCATCTATGATTACATTTTGAGACCTATCTGATATCTAGCTTTTAATTTATTCATTTTATTTCATTCTATTTTTTTAACCAAAATGTTCTGCAGTTCCAGATCAAACACCTTTATCAGCTAAACTTGTAATCTCATTAAAAAAAAATCAAGTTAGTTTGACAGGATCTATTTCCCATAAACCTATGTTGATTGGCATTAATTATATCACCCTCCTTTAATTCTTTATTAATTGAGTCCTGAATCACCCACTCCATTATCTTTCCCAGGATCAATGTCACACATCTCATTTACCCTTTTTAAATATTGGCACAATATTCGCTTTCTTCCAATCTTTGGAACTTCCCCAGTATTCCAGATCTTTACTGAAAATCAACATTAATGGTCCAGCAAGATCCTCAGCCAGCTCTTTTAAAACTCTTAGATGCAAGTTATCTGGACGTACTGATTTAAAAATGCCTAACTTGAGGAGTCACTGCTTTACATCTCCAAAGATACTAGTGGAATGGAAAGAGTGCTATCATCATATGATGACACTGTCATCTGTTTTTTTCCCTAACACAGAACAGAAATATTTATTAAAATCTTCTGCCTTTTCTGCATCACTATTTATAATTCTACCATTTCCATCTAGTAATGGACCCATGCAATTTGCTACAAGCCAAATGCCTGTTATATCCATTGAGGGAATTTTAATCACAGTAGCCCCACAATCAGCTCGCCCTCACTCCACTTCGTACCATGGGGCTCTTCTATGGAGGTGTAAATCTGTTGGCTTCTATGGAGTCACACCAGATTCACACTAGCATAAACAAGATCCAAATCTAGTTCATGAATGCACTTCATGGGCCTGATTCCCAGAAAGGCTGAGCACTTCAAAACTCCCGCTGCAGGTCATGGGAGCTGTGAGCTCTCAGCACCTCTGAGAGAAGCAGACCCCCCTGCTATCTATGGGGCACTGAGACCACAACCCAGTAAAGCACTTGAGCAGGTGCTTAACTCTAAGCACATGTCAACCCACACAGTAATTGGGAGCTTAAAGTTGTTGGACAGCTGCTATCTTGGCCAATACACCATGGTCTGCACTGGGACCCTCCAGAGCTAAAAACAACAGCTGCTATAGATGGATCTAAAGGTCCTGTCACGTGATCACCAGAGGGTCACACATACATAAGAACCTTTGCTGGATGGGGTCTAAGAGCCAAAATTCTGCTGCAGCATGACTGAGCTCAGGGTAAAACCCAGAAAGGATGCACGTGATCACAACATAAAACGGGATTATCTATCTCTGGCTCCCTGGTCCTATCCTCCCATCTCTCCCTCTCATCCTCCTCCTCTCCTTGAATTTCAGCTTGGCCTCACCACAGGAAGACCATATCCAGGATTCCCTCTGTGAGGAAGTAGCAGTGATCAGGCGTTGGAAGGGTAAGGCATTTCTCACCTCTGGAGTCCTGGACATCTGATGGGTCTTTCGTGGAATCAGCCTGGATCTTCTCGATCTCCAGCCTCGCCCCAGCCCGCTCCTCGGACACTGCAAACACCAGGTGGAGGAAACTGCTGCTTTACATGGGCGCATCGAGAGGAGAGGCCCCTCCCTCAATACGCAGGGCCATGCGGTGTTGCCAGCTCCCACAATTTCATTGTGTGTCTCGCAACGTTGGATGTGTCTCTCCAAGTCCCAGCTCCTGGGTTGAAGCAAGAAAGTTTCTAGCCCTCGTGATCGTAGAGAAAAGCTTAAAATCATGGCCTGAGCATGACTCTAAAGGCTCAGAAGCCAGGAGGCAAATCAAACCAGTCCAACATTTATTTATTTTTTTTAAATCTCATGATTTTTAAGCCAGTCTCAGGGGCCTGTCTTGTGATTTTTGAACGTTGGGGTTGGCAGCACCGTGAGCACTGCTTACGCCCGAGCCTGGAGAAACATCAGCAGAAGAATGCATAGGCGCCGACTCCGTGGGTGCTCCAGGGCTGGAAAACCCAGAGGAAGAAAATGGTGAGTGCTTAGCACCCACCGGCAGCCCACCTATCAACGCCTCTCCCCCCGCAGCACCTCCTGCCCGCCGGCTGACCCCACCCATCAGCGCCACCCTCTCCCTCCCAGCACCTACTTCCCACCACGGATCAGCTGTTTTGCAGCATCTGGAAGCTCTGGAGGGGAGGAGCGAGGGCACAGCGCACTCTGGGGAGGGGGTGGAACTGGGCGGGGAAGAGGCGGGGTGGGGGCAGGAAGAGGCAGGGCAGAGCAGGGGTGGGAAGACGCAGGGCGGGGACATTGGGGGAAGGGGTGGCTAGCAAGGAACTTAGGGTCAGTTTGTGCTCTCTAAGCACTGTTTGCCCAGTGCATAGGGGGGCAGAGACTCTATCCCTTGGATGGAATCAATGCCAAGATACTCTGGTGCGGGGCACTTTGGGTAGGTAGGTCGATAGACCAGCCATGGAGCTGGGAGTAGCCAGAATCTTTCCCTTACACTTGAAACTGTGTGGGGAGAGAGCAGCCCCGAGGAGGCAGAATGTGTAATACCAGCAGGAGTCTTTGGCCCATAGTGACTCCGTGGAGACAGCGGCTCAGCATTTCGCTCAGCTCCAGAAGCTCGGGCTCATGCCAGCACAAAACCCACGAGGTCCGCGATTCAGTGATCCCCCAGGACGGCCGTGAGAGTTGGGCGAGGAACAATGGTGATGCTGGTTGTATTTTAAAAAGCCCACCCTGAAGGTTATGCTGGAGCCAAGACAGTGGATCTGGGGGCAGCGGGGTTGGACAGGGGGCCAGGAGCTCTAGGTTCCAGTCCTGACTCTGCGGCTGGCTCCTCCCCCTCTCTGGGCCTCTTTGCCCTCCCGCTCTTTGTCTATTTAGTGTAGAAGCTCTTTGGGGCAGAGACTCTCTCTCTCTCTCTCTCTCTCTCTCTCTCTGTCTGCACAGTGCTTGGCGCAGCAGGGCCCTGATTTCAGCTGGGGCCTTTATGTTACCACTGTAATGTCACTTACCACAAGAGTGCAGCCCCTTAATCCTAGGGCTGACCTGCGTAGCCCAGAATGCCTGGTTACAGATCAGTGCTTCTCACAGCAAGCTCAACCCACCCGTGTGCTCTACAGCCTCCCATGGCTCCTGGGCTGTTGGCTAGTGCAATGGACTGGCACTCAGGAAACCTGAGTTCTGGTGACACCTCTGGGTGACTCTGTGCCTTGATTTTGCCATTGGTAGAACAGGGATAATAATTGACCGCCCTGCCCTCCCGTTTCCGTGCAGCATTTTGAGACTTACAGATGAAGAGCCAGGTACCGTTATACCTCCTCAAGTTGAGACCCTCTAGCCTCAGAATCACCCCATGCATTAAGGAAATCCCAGATGGGGAAATGAGACCCAGAGAAACTTGGCCTGGGTCCCACAGCCCCTGTCTCCCCAGTCCCAGCAAAGGGCCATAACCACCATACAAGCCTTCCTCAGTCTGCCTAAGTACAAGCCAGTGTTAGCTTTGATCTACCGGCACATTCATTGATTCCCTGGCCAGAAGGGATCAGCTAGTCTGACTTCCTGTCTAACACAGGTCACAGGACTTCCCTGGATTAATTCCTGTTTGAGCTAGAGCAGAGTTTTTTTAAAACATCCCATCTTGATTTAAAAATTACCAGCGAATCTACCACAATGGTTAATTACCATCCCTTATTTCTAGTCTGAATTTGTCTAGCTTCAATTTCCAGCCATTGGATCTTGTTAGACCTTTGTCTGTGATACTGAAGAGACCATTATCCCGTATTTGTTCCCTATGTAGACTGTGATCAAATCATCCTTTAACCTTCTCTTTGTTAAGCTAAATAGATCAAGCTGAGGGTCCTGGTGGATTCTCTGTCACTGACAATTTTTAAATTAAGATGGATGTTGTTTTAAAAGCTCTGCTCTGGGAATTATTTAGGCCCTAATAATTATGGCAATTCCTTTGGACTGGGATTCCTACTGGTGATCTAGAGGCAGTTAGATATATACCCAGTCCCTACTCTCAGACACCTTCCAACTGCCCCCCTACCCCCAAAGGGTAAAATGACCTATGGGTGGCAAATTAGACACGAGTTTGTATTGTGATACAGCAGCAATTTAATGACCAGTGTCCACGGACCACAGTTTGAGAACCTCTGATTTAGAGGAAGTTCTGTGGCTTGTGGTATACAAGAGGTCAGACATGCTTTTCTTTGCATCACATGGGCTAGAAACTTTATTTTTTAATGCAAACTGAGATTCTCACCTAATCATGGGACTCCTTGAGCTGGGGCTTGAAGAACAAGAACAAATATTTCACAGCTTGTAATAATATGATGAGAGTTTGCAACACTGTGTCTGATAGAAAACTGTAGCCATGAGTCATCTTTGGAATTTATAATAATCAGGTGAGACCCTTGATCAGTGCAGAACTGCTAAACTTCTCTCTGTGGGTACGTCTACCGGGTAGTGATCGATCTATCGGGGATTGATTTATTGCGTCTAGTGTAGACGCGATAAAATCGATTCCCCGATCACTCTGCCGTTGACTCCAGAACTCCACCGCGGCGAGAGGTGGAAGTGGAGTTGACGGGGGAGCGGCAGCGGTTGACTCGCCGCCGTCCTCACATCCAGGTAAATCAACCTAAGATATGCGTATCTTAGGTCGACCACCCCCCCCAGTGTAGACCTAGCCTATGATTAAGTTGATGTTGAAATGTAGTAACAACATTTCTCAGTTGACCACCAGGCAAATGATCATGGAACAAGCCAGCCTAAGGGCTTGTCTGCACTTGAAATGCTACAGTGGCTTCTCCTGTCCGCATGGGTAGTCCACCTCCCTGAGAGGCGAAAGTTAGGTGGAAGGCAGAATTCTTCCATCAACCTTACACTGTTGATACGGAGACTTAGCTCGGCTTAACTGCGTCGCTCAGGGATGTGGACTTTTCCAACCTCTGAGTGAAGTTGCTGGGTTGATTTGTTTTTCTAGTATAGACCAGCTGCCGTGCCGTTCCAAAGTGTAAAAACTCATTTGTGCTTCTCATGCATCACAGCTCCTTACACACGGCTTAGATTCTTGTGAGCGCCAAGCGAGTATTTTCTAATGAACAGTTTATATGTCGAATTTCATCACTTTTCCCACCCTCACTTGCTCAGGTGCCAACAACAACGTTTCTCCAGGGTTTCAAATTATTGGTGCCTTTCAACTTGAAACATAACTAACCAGCTTAGGCCCCAGGTCTTGGCTGTGCCCAGGAACCTCTTAGGACTTGTTGGCTAGTTGTACACCAGCCCTGGTGGAGTCCGGTGCAGCCTGGGGGCTGCCAACTGGTAACGGTCCCCATACCTCCGCTATGCTGGAGCTGGAGGGGAGGCTTCAGGAGCTAGCTACATTGGCCCTACACCCATGGCGGACTCCCTACCCCAGGGGACATGTGGTCAGTGTTCGTACAAAGGGAGTGATGTGGGTCAGAGGATCAGGTGTATTGTAAATATCACTCTTGAGTGTGCCGTTCTCTGTTCACTTTCACTGCCTGTTCCTGGTGCACAGAAACCTGATGGATGGAGGGCAGCTGTGCACAAACGTCATTGGTTGGTTGGGGCCTGGGTGCACAAAACCTGATTGATGGGGTGGGGAGGGAGGCGAGTGCACACAAGCCTGATTTTGAGATCCAGGGGCATAGAACCCCTTCTCTAGCCAGAGCTACCGTTCTGCCGAGCGTCTCATGCAGCAGTGAAGAGCTCAAGTGCAGCTGCTGGATAAAATATTCTCCGCCGGCAGCTGCACTTCTCCCCCCAATTTTCTCCCCAACTGGGACCTGCAGTTAAACATGAACAACACGTTGAAAATGAAACCCACAAAAGGAAGGAAATAAAAAGCACAGCCAGTTCCCATGACATGGCTCCAACTTCTCCAGCACAGTCACACTGTGCCATTACCACAGCTACCGTATGCCCCACAAGCCCCCCCGAAACACCAGCCTTTCATCAGCCATCGTCATCAGCTGGGTGCACTCAGTGCTCCGGATACAACCAGCCACTGCATCAAACATCCACAACACTAGTGCTGCTGGGGAAGAACTGCTCTGGCGGGGGGACAGCGTTCCAGTTGCAGTGCGTGGTCTGTGTTGTGTGGGGACGTGTCGCTCAGCCTATGCTGGGAGCCTCACTAGCCCTTGCAGTCTGGGCTTGGCCTCCTGCATCAGCTCAGTGTTTTGGCTCAAACAGCCTCTGCGCTGAGCCTGAGTTTAACTTCCCCAGGTTAGACATAGAACACTTCTGAAGAGCTTCCTCGTTCTCGTTAATCGCCCCGTCTCGTCCCTGGGCTAGTTCTGGGCATGACGCTATGCCCGAGTGTGTGGAAGTTCATCATATAGGGCCAGATCCTCAGCTGGTGTAAATGGGTGTGTTGACTCCAATGGAGCTTTGCCCATTTAACCAACTGGGGAGCTGACCCCATTGACTCCAATGGAGCGATGCTGATTTACACCAGCTGGGGATCTGGCGCATTGACTGTCTGCTTCTTGAAGGTGACAGTTGCAGATGTGAGCTATAACCATAGCTGAGATATGGACAACACCTCACTGATAAGTAGCCACACTGTCATCTGGATGAAGGTCTGGTTTTTTATTAAGATCTGTTACTTATATTACTTACTTATATACTTATGTATGTTACTTTTATTAAAATATGTTATGTCCAGAAAGTGTATTCCTGGGTTTAGGAGAGTATATAAGTGACCTAAGCATTATAGTTGTACTACCTTAGAATGAATAGTTACCAGGTTAATTAAAGACGCCAAGACACTGAAATCTCAGTCCATTCTGATAGTAAGCAACTGCTCAGTATGAGCATTATGTACTTTCCATTGGGGCCAGGACTGAAATGGTTCTGGGCCCTATGCACTGTGGTAAATTTCACCCATGAGGAATAAGTTACTTGGGGAAGCAAATGATTATGAGGTGCCTAGGCTGGGCGGTGTGGTGGGGCAGCAGGAAGTGTGAGCAAGGCATGGTGGGAAGATAGCTCTTTCCTGTCTGCAATACTTTTGGCTGATATGATGTCATGTAACAAGATGTGCATCAGGTTGGCTTCCTGTGTTATTTTTCTGAGATAAGGGATCTGCAAAGCTCAGAATCCTCAGAGCTCATCCTCTCCTGATAGCCTCTGAGTCCCCATGGGAAGCCGAGGTGACGGGAATCTGTTCAGTGAGTGGAATGAAGTCAGTGGGATGAATTCAGGGGTGGATTAGGAGAGTCCAGAACGGTTTAAGTTGATATAACTTGCAATTACTTCTGGTCCCTCCAATATGAATGTTCCACCAACTGAGATGCTGTCCTGACAGTGAAACACCCTTAGATTCCCCGGGCTAGATTCTCTGGTGTGTGTGTGCCAAGAGGAATTGTTCAAAGAGTCACAGATTTTAAGGTCCAAAAGGATCATTAGATCATCAAGTCTCCTCTCCTGTGTAACACAGACCATAGAATTCCATCCAGTTACCCTCTATTGAGCCCAGTAAGGGGTGCTTGACTAAAGCATCTTCCAGAAGACAGCCAGTCTGGATTTGAAGACTCAGGAGCTGGTGAATTCCCCTCTTGATCTTCATTTTGATATGCTAAACAGATTGAGCTCTTCAAGTCTCCCACTGTCAGGCATTTTTTCAGCTCTTGAATCATTTTTGTAGCTCTTTTCTGCACCCGTTCAACATCCTTTTCCAAATGTGGACCCCAGAACTGGAGGCAGTATTCCAGTTTGTGTCTCATCAATGCCATATACAAAGGTGAAATCACTTCCCTGCTCCTACTCACTACTGGGATCACTGCTCAGTCCCTTACCTGTTGGTTGGGAGTGAGCTCCTGTGGTACTTACTCCTCGTGATGTGGCCAGCCCTGGAGCAGTGATACCAGTCAGCTCTGTGTTCTTGGGGAACCAGGGCGCAGTATCCAGCCTGTATGACTCATGAAGGACACCCCACCCCAGCCTCTGCTTGAACCAAAACCGATCAGAAGAAAGTCTTACAGAAAGCAATAAAAGGCATTCCTATTGTCCAGCCTAAAAAAACCCCCTGAGTCATCAGTTTACCCATAAACAAATCTAGTGTTCTCCCTTCAACCATTGTTGTTTCCCTACAAAAAACCCTACCCACGCTCAAGTAAGTGTTCTGATGCATGGATCCAAACTCTGCATCAGTTCCACTGGGACTTCATCTTCTCCTGACTGATCGTGCTGGGGGCTCTGCCTGTCTCCAGCACTCAGGACCCTGAGCTACCACCATCACCTGGGAACCCCGACCAGTTCAAGCTTCATGGAGTGGTGAGACCCCCAGCTCTCTCTCTCTCTCTCTCTCTGTCTGTATTCTTTTCTACCTCGGGTATAACTTTTTAACCCTGACTTGTCTGATCGGGTATAGTTTTCTATATATGACTTTTGTAATCTTGTATAATGTAACTGTTATGTTTGTTTAGGCTCTCCTTGTGCGGTTATCAATATTATTCAATAATTAACTTTTATCGTTAAGCTGGTTGCTTCCCTCCCTCTCTCTCTGAACTTTACTCTTTTGTGTTTTTGGCTTCCCCATTTACTCTGCAGCAACACTCCTCTTACCTAAGCTAAAGATCCCTGCAGCACCCAAAAATACTGTGAAGGTGGGGATAGGGACGCATGCTAAACCTGTGACATACGAGGGTGGCAGCATGAAAGTGCTGCTTGACCCAGTCCGCTGAGTCCAGGGGCATATAAGGGGTCAGCTTGAGAGTGCTGATTGACCCGGTCCACTCAGATTTGCTCTGTTAGTGTGTGTGTGTGTGTGTGTCTGTGTGTCTGTGTGTGTGTGTTTTCATCTGATTCTGGGTCTGGAGGAACCCAGCCCTGGGGAACCTAGGTCCTGCAGGATAGCTCCATTGGGAGGGGACTTGCAGAAGGGAGAAGTAGAGATCCATATGAACACACAAGTGACACAAGCAGTACATTGATAGAATTACAGAACACCCCCCCCCCCCCAGAAGAGTAACCCTAATAAATGAACATACCCCAAAGTAACAGGCAAATCTGTTAACAAATTGGTGGAGAAACGCAGGCAGCTCGTGACCCTAATCACGTGGCAATTGTTGAGTAGTTGCTGTGGAGTAAGGAAACTGAGGCACAGACCTGAGCAAGCTTTCTTTTCCTTTTTCAGACCAAGCTCCTTTAGCAAGGTCTCTCTCTCATAGACTATTTGGTAACCTTCTGTTAAGAATCATGCTTAGAATACCTGTAGAACTGTGCAATAAGGAGTTAAGAGTAGTGCCTTAAAAATAAAGATTTTAGAGCAATACTGTGACTAGTGAAAGAGCTGTTGGTGGGGATCATTAGTGAGATAAGGGAAGTAGAGATGGCTGAAAAAGACCTCTTGGCTGCTCGCTTGAGACAGGAGAAAACCAACAGGTTAGAGAGATGGGTAATGAAGAAGGGGAAATGCCCCTGGAAAAGGGGGTGCTTTAAGGGTGAGAATCCCCTGACTGAAGCTAGTCTGAGCTTGAACAATGTTGCACAACCTTTAAGCCACGTGGTAGTGCAAAGGATGCAGCTGCTGCATGGGCATTATTTTATGCATGTCTGGACATGGTTGAAATGGTAAAGGGAAGGCAGGAACTGGAGCTTGAGAAAAAGCAGTTACAACAACGTTTGAGCAAATGTGAAACAAACGGGTGTCAATTGATAGCAGAAAAGCTCAGAATGGTGACTGTACTTAGAGATATACAAGAGGAGAGAGACAAGGGAAGCAGGAATGCAGAACACATAGAACAGAGTTAACACACACAAAAGTTCTGTTAGAAGACGCAAGAGCAGCAACTCGCTGCTTGGCAGAAGAGAACAGGGCAGCAAAGGCAGCAGCAGGCCATCAGGAGTGTGAGGCAAAAATTAGTAAATTGTGTGCCCAACTTAGCGCACATAAGGGGGTGGTAGCATGTGTAAGGTTAAGAGGGGATTGTGATTTGGAGCCCCCTGAGAAAATAAAGATACTCCCTGATGCTGACCCCAAAAACCCATTCAACCCTGATTGGCCACACCTGCATAATGTTGCCCCTGTTTCCACAAGGGAGGTTAAACGCATAGTTGCAGGAGCCGATCCTCCCACAACAGAGCTGGTCACAGACGTAGTAAGATGGTCTCCTAGTCAAGCCAAGGCTATTGCTGAGAGACTGGGGCCACTGAACCGTGACACAGCTGTTGCATGGCTGGCCCGTGTTTGGCAAATGTACCCCTCTGCTGATGGCATGGACTTAACCCAATTGGCTGTT